>JAXQQM020060054.1:0-443324 GCA_034641835.2 Pinus albicaulis | reverse complement strand
TACTACTCATTATTTATTTCTGTTAACAGTTGGAGTGTTTATATTCAACTTGGCCTAAATGCCAGAAATCTGGTTACATTGAGGGTGTCTATATCGTGTTTCCCCTCACTGCTGAGATTTAGAATGTAGCTAAAATTTGAGGACTTCCTCCTTGCAGAGATAACTATAAATTCAATTTCAGATATTTTCCCCAACTTGAAAATGCAAACAAATTGATTTAGGAGAAAGCAGTACAACATGACAACAATCAGCTTATGGGATAGGTTCCCATGTTTCTTCTTCGTCTTTCAACTTGACCCCAACAAGGAGGAGGGCAAATTTGTTGGCCTCACTGTCCGCCTCTTTATTTTGGTTTCTAAGCACATGATAGTAGTTCAGCTTTTGAAAAGAGTTTTCCAAGCCCTTGATTCTGGCAATCAGTCTTGCGAATTTGAGGTTCGTTGCTGGAGAGTTTGAGATCATGGCATTTATGATGATTTGTGAGTCTCCAATAATATTAGCTTCCCTTATATTTAAGTCTTTTGAATCTTTAAATCTATTTGAAAACAAATTTAAATAATAATAATCATATGCTATTTTATTTAAAACATATTATTATAAAACTTAACTTTAACATTAAAACATTTGAAAATAAAATGTTTTATTTATATATGAATAATGGTCTTATAAAATTATAATGGAATAAAATTATAGTAAAATAAGTAATAAAATATTATTTTATTAAAATTTAAAATGTATATGGTTGATTCAATAAGTGTGGTTTATCCTTAGGACAGAAATGAAAATGAGTGAAATATCAACCATAAATATTTGATGTGAGTAATTCACAAATGTCGAAACAAAATTTCTCCTTCCAAAAAGTCTCAACTTTGAAACTACATAAAATGGAATATATATATATATATAAATATAAATCAGCTAATATATTAGATCACAAAAATGTTACATATGGTTACAAAAAGGGGCTTGCCATTTTCAGAGGGAAAGAGAAAATGTAGTCCTACCAGGCAAAAGACCACTTATATAAGCACTGTAGCCGATCAATGTTCAGACAGACGACATACTGCGTATCAGCTAGCCCAAACTTAACTAGAGTAAAAAAGAATTTAAAACAGAAAACGGCCAACCACACAGGGTTGCCAAACAGTGAGAGAGAAACTACTGTCAAAGAAGGCCATTTAAAGGTCCGCCGAAGCTTACAGACATCCGACATAGCAAAGGAGAAAAACATAGGATAAGCAGGAAACAGAAACAAGGGACCACCCACCAGGAATCCTACTGGTCGATTTTGGTGATGCCTGGGGTACTAGCAGTGCTCGGACCAGCTTCATCATCTCCCTTGGGAACACTGCGTGGCCTGTGGCATTTGATGATGGTTGTTTTGGAATCATCTTCAGGGATTGAAATATAGACATTTAACACGTGGTGCATGTACAGCTCGAAAATCCGAATGAACCCTCCCAGTTAGCAATGCTGCATTTTAAGCTATTCCGTGAGGGAGTTGATGGAAATCTCGAGCTTTTCCAGTCGCACTGAATTATTTGTAGAGGCGAGGGAGTTTGCTTGGTAGGCCTCCTTGAAAGCAGCACCTTTCTTGCTCATGGCTTTGGCAAGCATCGCCTTCATCTGCCAAGCCACACCTCTTTGAGATCCTTAGGAGCCCAGGTGTGCAGTGAGTTGAGACCTTGCTCAAGTACGTGATCAAATCGACCGCCTCAGCATTCACTGCAGTCCATCCCAGCCTAACTGGCTGTCCATCCTGCCTTGAACTCTTCAAAATCAATGTTTTTTTTTTTAGAGATGAGCCTCACGCTCGTCCTCAGTGCTCCTGTTCTGTAATCCTCTAGGCTTTGGTTCAGAATCTGCTCAAACCAGCAGATTCAGATCTGAGACTAAATGGATGCGAATTCTCTCTGAGCTAACACCAGGGCTAAGTTTTAGGAATACCTGGCCAAGGAAGTGAAATCTTTCCAAGCGACGTGATAATAGTGAAAGGCAGATCAAAGAGATAAACGCATTGGCGATACTTGTCTTATTGTTTGACGGCCTGGATTCTGGGTAGGTGGCTGCCAACCTTCCTGTTATTACTGTTGATAGCGTTCAGACTGCCACACTTATTACTTAAGTGAAGAGGCCATGCGTACTTCAGATCATAAAGGGTATGTTGTCCTTTATCCTTGTTGCAGATCTTCCACCTTTTCCGATGTGATCCATAGGACAACGGCTAGCAATTCCACCACCAGGAATTAAGGATTATGGAATAAAAATTTAGAACAAACCACATTATTCATTGATTATCAGTACCCTGTAAGCCATCCTCCTCCCCTGACACGCCTGCGAGGTCTGGCCTTGAGATTTGAAGGCATTTATCCTGGAGAATTGCACATGTAACTCTCTGCCAACAGGTGTCAATGTCCTCAATCGGGTGGTCGATCGCATAGTTGGCTAGACTATCTGCCATTGCATTAGCACTATGCCTAATTGCGTGAATAACTACTCCATTCAGAGCGAAGATATGTTTGGCGATGAGTGCGATGACCATGACGAGGTGCTAATGCTTAGTAACTTTCTCAGAATGCGTACCATTTTGCATTTTCGTCGCTGAATTAATGGCTAGGAGCGAGTCCCCTTCCATGATAGTTTCCCCACTACCCAGGCATATTAGGATTTGCAGGATCCACTCCAGAGCTGCAAATTCTACCTCGTTGTTGGTGGCTTCCCCAAGAGAATTGCTGTAGATATGAAGAGTTTCCCCTTTATCATTGCGTATGACACCTCCAAAGCTGGCCAGGCTAGGGTTACCCCGAGAGCCTCCATCAAAGTTTACTTTGTGGAACCCCAGGATAGAAAGTTGCCAGGGTAGCAGAGATGGAGCGGGTGGAGGTCTTTGCGCAGGAGAATTGAGGCCAGTTGCATCACTCATGCCAAACTGCTGTAGAATTCGTCTGTCATTAGTGGAAATCCTGTTTGCCTATTCTTATTTACTATTAGTAAGAGTTGTTTCTCACATGTTTTGCATAATGTTTGTTTTAATGTTGTCTAACTTCCTGAATTCCTTCTAAAAAATTCTTCTATTTCTTTCTTTCCATGTGGACCAGACTATAAAGTCGAGGCTTAGTCTCCATAGGATGTCTATAATGTCACAGTTAAAATATTTGGTTCACTAGTTGGCTATGTTGTCTTTAACGAACTGTCTATTTCTCTCTATTTTTCTGAAAATATCCTCCATCCATACCCATAAATTATTGGTCCATTTGCAATTGTTGAGGAGATGGTTGATAGATTCCTCTTATTTTTCATAGAGGGGACAATGAGATGGACCAATGAAGCCTTTTTTGCACAATTTCTCCCAAGTTAGGATATTATGATGCATTAGGAGTCATAAGAAAGTCTTTATCTTCGTCCATATTATGGTATCCCAAAAATTATTGTGCCAAGGCACTTTCTCTTCCAGATCCCTTTGTTCTAAGTGAAGTTTGGCTTCCTTCAGCTTGAAAGTGCCTGCATCCAGTTTTCCCCACCTGAGTTGATCCTCATCCTAAGAGTAACGGATCATCCTCTTATCCAGACAAGAGTTCAAGGATAATAGAAGGTTGCCCATCCTCTCTACCTTTGGGGAAGTATTAAGGTGTAAATGTCTCCATTGTTGGTCCACATTAATGTCCATCCAGTATTGGTTCACCCTGAATTTTCCTTGATCCTGATACCTGTGCTGTAGGGGAAGATAATTAGGACTCTCAAGCTTGGGAACTTGTTTCCAAGCATCTTCCTAGAAGAGAGTCGTGCTGCCATTACAGATTTCCCAAAAGTAGTGATTTTTTATGATGTTCCGATTAGCCTGAGCTAGGTTCGAAATGGGGGATCCAACTGGAGAGTTAGTCATTCTAATGAGATCCTCAGGGCGCAAGTTATCTGCATACTTGGCTTTCCAAAACTTAGCCTAGGGTTTCTGTGGATCCTTGACCCATGTCCACCAGAGCTTGGCCCCACTGGCTTCGTTCACTATGTCTGGGTCTTGGAGCCGCAGACCACCAAGGATCTTGGGTTTATAGAGTTTTTCCCATGCCACTAGCGCCCATTTCTTTTTGTCAGCTTTTCCAGACCAAAGGAAGGTTCTTTGAAAGTTTCTAATTTTTTGGAGAACACATTTGGTGAGTGTCAGAAGGATGGAGAGCATATATTGATGAATAGCTTGTAGAACAACCTTAGTCATGATAAGCCGACCAACGAAGTTAAGGACCCTACTAGTCCAATAATTGCTCCGTTCTTCGAGTTTGGATAAAAAATTCTCCTAGTAGAGCTTTTGCCAGGGTTTATCAGTGAGAGGGATCCCGAGATACTTAGAGGGAAGGCTCTACCTTCTTAACCCAAGGATAGCCGTGAGATTTTTCTGGATTGCTAGGTGATTATTGAAAAAGAAGATGGAGGATTTATCCAAATTAAGGTCCATGCCTGTCGCTTGACTAAAGAGATCTAGGATAGCTTTGGATCCTTGGGCTTCCCGAACCATTGGAGTTCCATGAAGCATGGTATCGTCCACAAATTGTTGATGAGTAGTTGTTGGGCAGTGTGGTAGGGGTTGGAGGTCCTTGATATTGTTTCTTTCCTTTTCAGTTTTAATGATGCGACTCAGGCCTTCCATCAAAATGACAAAAAGAAAAGGGGAGATGGGATCCCCTTGGCAAATGCCTCTAGAGGGGGAAAAAGGGAAGGTGGGAGCACCATTGACCAAAATAGAAAAGCTGGGGGATTTGACTATGGCTAGAATCCATTTGTTCTAGTGTTGTGAAAACCTAAAGGCTTCCACAATGGCCTCTAGATACTTCCAACTGACCTTGTCATAGGCTTTCGAGAGATCTAGTTGAATGATCATACCTAATTTTTCTGGGATTCAAGAGTATAAACCATTTCGTGTGCTATTAAGACATTATCCATGATCTGTCTGCCTTCCACATAGCCATATTTCTCCTCTGAGATAATTAATGGGAGAATTTGCTTCAATATGTTGGCCATTACTTTGGAGATGATCTCATAGATAACATTTCACAGAGCAATCGACCGAAATTTCGAAGGGGTGCAAGCTGGTTCCTCCTTGGGAATAAGGGCGATGAAGGTGGAATTGAGGGATTTGAGGATGAAGGAAGATTTTTAGGAATCTTCCACCACCTCCCACACCTCTAGCCATAGAATTTCCCAGCATGCTTTTAAAATATCAATAGTAAATCCATCCGGTCCTGGTGTCTTGCCATTAGGCATCTCCTTCACTACTTCTTCCACCTCCTCCATGGTGACAGGGAGGTCTAAGGATTTATTCTGGTCCTCAGTAATAAGCCTTGGGATGGAATTCATGACTTCCCTGATAACCTCTTCCCTGTCAATGTCTAGTTCTGTTGCTATATGGCTAAAGTGGTCAGTGAGGATGGAGGAAATATCCTTATGAGAGTGGAAGGGAGTACCTTGCTCATCCTTCAATCGGGTGATTTTGTTGGTGCACCTGTAGTATATAGCCAAACGATGGAAGAACTTGGTGTTTTTCCCCCTCTTTGAGCCATTGTATGCGGGACTTTTGCCTCCATAATATTTCCTCTTGCTGACATCTATCATTCCATTTTTGCATGAGGATATGCTCAGTGCTAATAGAATCCTGGGTGATGTTCCCTTTGAGCTAGTCTGTATGGATCTGTGCCATCTGTTCCTCCAAGGCCTGTTTATCTTTGAAAATATTCCCGAAGACCTCTTGATTCCAGGATCAAGGTCGAGCCTTGAGGTGCTTTAATTTGGCTTACAGCCGGTACATTTTGGTACCTTTGGTTTCTAGCGGCTCGTGCCACCAATATTTGATTTTAGAAATGAAATCTAGATGGCCCAACCAAAATTTCTCAAACCTGAAAGGTCTATTTTTTAGAGTTCCGAGGATGGTTGCATCTAGGGTGATGGGCCAATCATCAGAGCGTCCACATGGAATAATGTCTGATTCCATAGTGACCCCCTCAAGGAGGATGGCTTCAGCTATGAGAAAATGGTCAAGTCTATAGGCAATCTGCCTTTCACCTCCTCTTTTGTTATTCCAGTTATATAGACCATTTTTGGTGAGGATATCAACAAGATTTGCTGCTCTGATGAAGTTATTGAATGGATCTGCATCTTTGTTTAGAGTTCTTATCCCTCCTTTATTTTCTGCCAATGAGGTAATCATGTTGAAATCTCCTCCATAGATGGCTTTAGCAGTGGAATGTCTAATTTGCATCCTGGAGAGGCGATCTAACATCAACAAGTTATCCTCTAGTCTCTGGGGGCTGTAGATATTAGTGCACATGTATGTGTTGGATTCCCATATGATTTTCATTTCCAGGGAGATGTATGATCTGGAAGCCTCTGCACTTATGAGATGGAGGGATTGGGGATTGCAGAAGGTGTGTAGGCCCCCTTCCATACCATTCCCTTCCACTTCAGTGTATTCCATTCTTTTTCCTAAATTTCTGCCGATTCCTTTCATTTTCTGGCTAGAGCACTTGGTTTCTTGTAAAAAAGTCATGTCAGGATTTTCATTTTTGATTTTCTTCCTCAGAATTCTTTGTTTTCTTTGGCTATTTAGCCCTCTTTCATTCCATGAAATGATCTTCATAATTAACAAGATTTAAGAGGAGAATGTGAAAGCCTCAAGGGATTTCACCTTACATGAGTTGAGTAGAATCTTACCTAGCTCATGGAGTGCTTCGTTGTTTGTTTGTCGACCTCTCTTTTTCCGGTGTCTGACATCGTGGTTTGTTTGGTGTAAACCTTGGGCCTTGACGCCCAGACCCTTTGTGGTGCCAAAGCCTCTTTTCTGCCTTTTTAGTTCTATATCTCGTCTTGTTAAAAAGAGAAAGTTGACTCTGTCTATTTCCTCCTCTGGGATATGTTCCACTCTTGTCTGCTTCCATTGTTCTACTATGGTATTGAGATCCATGCCTTCCCTCTCTAGTATGTCACTAAGTTCCATATCCTCTATTCCTATTTCATTGGCGGTCATATCTGCATCTCCTTCTAAGTCTTTTGCCAACTCAGAACCTTGTAGGATTTCCCTTGTTGGATCAGGATTGGAATCTTTGGCTGCTTGTGAGGGAACATCCTGGGTTTCCTGCATTAGGTCTGGTACTTGGGGATTTTCAGTTAAAGTTGATCCTGACCCAAGAACCTCAAAGGCATTGACCGTGCCTTTAATGGAGGTGCATGTTTTGTGTTGGTCCTCCTATTGGCCCGTTGTCTCCCATTCGGACGGGAAAAACCTTCCTATTCCTTGCCTATGTTGTCCTTGGCCTTCTTGGTTGGCTTATTCACTGGGCATTCCATAAATAGGTGTCCATGTTCGTGGAATTTCTGACACCGGAAGGGGATTTGTTCATAATCTGTGGCTTGAAAGAAGAATTCATCTCTAAATTCTAGCCATAGACCTTCATGTAATGCACCTGAAACATCCATTTATACACATATTCTTGAACAAGAGGTGTACCCTTTTTGCAGGGTGGTCTCCGAGGCTTGGATGAAGGTTCCCAGTTTGTTGCCTATTTGTTCCAATGTTGTGAAGCTCCCAAGAATCAATGGGGGAGCGAATAGAATCCAAACAGTACATGCATGAATGCTCACACTGGTGAAGTTTGGTTTCCAAGGTCCGATGTAGAGGCCTATCAAGTGTATAGAAATACTTGGCCTGGCCATCAAAATGTGATCCTTTCATCTTCGGTGTGTCTGCAAAAGGTAGAAATAAATAGTCCTTGGCCTCAGGGTGCACCTAACATCTCCCTTAGGTCACTGTTGTTTGATCCAAAGACAGTGATTTTTCTATAGCCAAAATCCCATGCACTTAGCGTATCACCGCATGGCTGACATATGAAGTCTCGGTAGGGCTGGTATCATGGCCGATGATAATAAACTGTGAGAATTTTACTGTTTTGGGCGTTGCCTGTGTGTCTCATGTTTAGTTGTTGTGTGGCAGATCCCTCCTGCACTGGCTGGGATGGTGGAGGGCCTCCCTGCCTACGCTTTATTTTTCCTTCGCTCCGTGGTTCCCTCGGCCAGTTGGGCTCTGCTAGCATTTTCCTCTAGAATTTCATTTGTCCGTTTTTTTATATCAGGGTTTCCTTGGTTTGCCTACCAACCTTTTTTTTTCCCCGTTTACCTCAAATTTTCTTGTATTTTAGATCTGCAGATCCTCATCTCTTCCAATGGGGTGCTTCCCTTTATCCATCATTGCATGTTTTAAGAAGGCCCTACTTGGCCTCGTGCGCCCCATCCGTTAGGCCGCAGTGTCATGCCTCCGTCTTGCCGGTTCAGGTAATCGCCTCCACCTGATTAGGAGCTGGGATTACAGGCACCGAAACCTAGCTTCTGGGAGAAAAACACATTGTCTCGAATCCTTAGAACGATGGTTTACATATATATATATATATATATATATATATATGTAGTTTTACAGTTGAGGATATAATTTTCCGAGAAATCCTTTATAAGGAGACAAGCAACCCTTAAATTAAGAAAGGCCTAGACTTTTTCCTAGGAATCCTTGTAGGGAGAAAGTCAGCATCATGTCGTGGAAGCATGCTTTCCACTTCTTTTCAGAGTGGAAGCAGGGAGGCTGTTAGTAGGAATTTCTGAGTTTAGCTAAGACTTTGTATGTAAGGCTGCTATAAAACTTAACTTCATACATTTTCTATCCAACTTACACTCATAGCCGATTTTCTAATCTAGGTATAGCCATTGCTATAAAATGAACTCTTATTCCTCCCAAGGCTATATTTAACCTAGTGTGATAGCCAACTAGGTGTAAGATTTGACTCACAACTATTAACGAGGTTTCAGGATTTAGATCTTTAGAGTCTTGTTAAAATTCCACATGTAGCTAGCTTGCCATGTATGAGTTATACAGTCATTCTCTGCATTCATGGTGGTCAATATGATGGGTCAACTTACTAAAGGTATAAATTTTGAATGAACTTCATTTGATGTTTTTCTGCACCATTGATATGTCTTTAAGTGTAGAATAATGGTCAATATTTCTAAGACAAGTGATAATCAAGACCCCGTAAAAGTCATTTAATGCCTGAAATGACTCCAAAAGGTTTTAGACCTACCTTCTCCACCCACCAATAAACACCACAAGTTGATTCTTTTGGGGTTTTTTTTCACTCTATAAGCTGCCAAAATATATGACAAATAATATAATTATCCAATATAGATCATTATTTAATAATTTGTTAAAATTATGAGTGCAAGAGGGTACTGCAAGAATTGAAATAAGAAGGCATCCATTAGAAACACCCTAGGCTACGTTCCTTGTTGATACTTTGAAAGTAATACTTTTTGAAAAATAATTTGTTTATGGATTCTATTTTCCACATTCTCTCAACCATATCAAAAACCTTCTTATAATATTTGAAATATAAGGTGTTTCCCATACCAAAGTATGTTCTTTTAAAACATGTTTTCTTGGTGATATGGGTGATTTAGAAATGATTGGGAGAGTGAAATTCCTTGAATTTAATATGTACAATATGTTTGGTTCATGCCACTAAGCCAAGAATTTTAAATTCAACTTAATTTTAATATAACCAACTAAATCCTGCAAAAAAGGAATAAAACAATTTATGTTAGGGTTGTGGATTTAGGCATTGAAAAAACACACCATGATATTTCAAATTTAAAAATAATGGTTTGAGTCCTAGGTAGCTCAGAATCCTATTTGTTTTCAAAATAAGGATGCACTCCCATTTGATTCTCATGATTAGGTTGTAATCATGAGGCTCTCGCTTAAGAGTGGACCTTCCCAAAATCTTGTGACGTCTTGTCACAAACAAAACCATCAAACTGAAAACACATCATGCAAGAAACATAGCTCGCTGACATATCATTTTTCTCCTTCAAAGAGAAAAAAATTCACATCATGTGAATATCTCCATGTACTCTTTTGCACGCAATCTCACACTATACGCAATCTGCTTCATACTATACTACCCGCAATCTGCTTCAAAGATGACCGAACAATAGATCCACACTAGTTTTAAACTCTTTAAACTTCACACTGAAATCCCATCAACATATTCGTACTGAATCTTACAAGAATCTGTAAACTGTTTTCAGAGATTGCCGAGTTATTCCTTATTAAAAGAGCCATAGACAAGGTATATAAATATAGATAGAATTACTTCCTTTTAGGCCGACCAACACTTTGCCATGTAGGTTGATTTGTAACACATCATAATAGTTCGATTTTTCAACGTTGATGTAGAGCTTAAATAAACCATTGGTTCATGTTTTCTTTGACTAGGTCTGGGTTTCTAGCTGAATCTATATGGACATTTCTGTCTTGTTAAATACCCTTCTGTTTGCAAGATTGATTTATCTTTTAAGATTTTTCATTTGTGTGTTGTATGTATCAAATATAGATCTATTCCCAGTTTTAATATGCACATGAATTCAACTGCACAAACAATTAAATCTAATTTAATATTATTGTTTGCTACAAGTTAGTTTATGTTTTAAAAATGTTAAGTGTTGTATGTAGCAAAATATTCTACAAGGTGACCTTTCTTATGGCAATGAGTAATAAAAAATTTCAACTTATTTTCAACATCATTTTCCTTGTCCAATGGACCTTTGACTTTTTGCCTCATTTATTTATAAAGTTTCATGTGCATGGATATCTTCTTCCAACATCTATAAACATTATGATTATTCAAACCACAAAAGGAACATGCAAGTTATTTTCTATATCTTATTTGAATATTTACCATGTTTATCATAATAAAAAGAAATTTGATTAGAGGAAAATTTATACCTTGAACATTCAACGTTGTTGCCTTCTTGAGGAGGTGAATTTGACATGAGGTAGTGGCTCTCCTTTGAATACTAGCAATGAATTCAATGACTCTAGAGCTTTCAACATCCTCTTCTTTTACATTATCATTAGCTGCAGGATTATTAACATCTTCTTGCAAAGTGGGTGTCAAACTTTTCCATTCATCATGAACACAAACTTCACAAGCTTGAGGTAATGAACACGAAATAAAATTCCTTCTTGGAACAGCTTCATGTGCCTCCTTGGCTTTGGAGCATTTTCCATATTTTCCATAACCAAGACCCAAATAATTAGGCCCATCCTGAAGAACATTTGGCTCAACTATTCCTTGTACATGCTTGCCTTTAAAACCCTTTACTTTCATAGCACATTTTCATCAAAAATTTGGACCTTATTCCTCTAGTGTGTCTCTCAAAATCATGTACACATTCATTTTCAGAGGAAATTGAAGACAGAAACCAATAGCTAATTCTTCTAACTAACCTTCACTAAAATTAGCTAAATTGTACTTTGATACCAACTTGATTTGAATATGTACAAAATAGTTTTGTTGGGCTATCTCCCTCATTAGTTAAATAAAAATATGTTTAGGATCGGCTAAAGTTAGCCAATTGCGAAGGGGTTTATGTGTCAAGCTTTAAGTGTATTTTGTGAGAAATTTACGAGTTAATTAGATTTTAAAAACTCATTTTTACACATTTATAAAATGAAATATTTTTATTTCTAGGAAAATCTTTTCCCTCAATCCAAATTCTGATCATTGGACATGTAAGAGGAAGAAAGAGGGAATTCACTTTCCAAATTCTAGACCTTGTCTAAACCAAAATAAACTAGAGGTTTGGTTTTCAAATACATTCACTTATTTTTAAAAGTTCTAGCTACCAAAAGTACATATGCCAATCTACCTCCCAAGAAATCCATTTAATACACCATTGGTTAGTTTTTTGTCTTGATCAATTCCAACAACAAAGAAACATTCGGTGACAACACCAAAATCTACAACTTCAACATCTTCTAAACCATCTTCAAAGTCAATATGTGTGCATCAAATTCCTCAGCAAGGTCATCAATGGAGTCATCAAAACTACTATATATCAAACTTCAATGCCAAAAATAAGTCAAAAGAATTCAATTTCTCCTCCAAAACCTTCTTCTCTGAGCAAAGCTAGCATGATGTCGTCGAGAAATTCAGTAATTCCACGAGGAAATTCTATCAAAGTTAAAAAAAATATTTTCCATCCATATTTAATGCCTACTTTTTTAGGTGGAACACCTCCAAATTTAAGGACCACAATGCCATAAAATATGTAACTTTACCTAATAGGTGTAGACCTAGAACCCCCAACTTTGCGTGACATGTACAATTGAAGATCTTATATGGTAAGTAGTGTGAGAAGAGAGTCATGGTCACTGAGTTGAGAAAGAGAAATAGTTTGATATGACAACCTTACTTGTGATAGGTCTAGCTAGCAGACTACCAAATTACATGGTAATGGCATTCAAAATGTGAAAATTCCCATTTCACTTGGAAATAATATGGTAGAGAAAGTAATCTAGATGAAAGGAGATATCCATCTATGGTAAATAAATCAAATAGTTCTATCAATTCCACCTTGCAACTCTAAGAGAAATTGAATTAAATTTCATCTCAGGACAGGGCTTTGAGAGGACACTCTTAAAGCCAACCTTCATTATGGCTTTGAAACACATGGTAAGTATCAACACTTAGCAACCTTATTTGCATAATTTTTTCTAGCATTGACCTTAATGTCATAGTCTTCTTTTTCCTAAAATGAATGCAAATTTCCTTGCAATCTGGCTTGCGACATTCATAATTCATGCTCATGGAACATGATTCTGTTGCAATTGTGATAAGATCTGTTGTATGCAAAAGCTAATAAAAAATGATCGAAAATGACATTTTTGCTCTGTTTTTTTGAAGATTTAAGGAAAATTACACCAAGTAGCTACCAACCTCATATGACCATCATGTCAAACTCATCTCAGGATATTGTCCAAGTAAGAGCCACTTAAGCAAGAAATCTAGTATACATGACTTCTTTTTCAATTAGCAGCAATGACAATTCTAAGTATGGTGCAACCATTGCTCTAGATCCTCAATGGGGCATGTTTGATGACAATAATTTGGGGAGTGAGAGAGGGAGATGGTAGGAGAAAAAATTCAAGCAATCCCTGGGAAATTGAAAAATATATAACTAATAAGGTGGAAGACATTTTTAACCTAAGAGATAAACCTGTTAGGAAATGGGTGAAGTTGGTATTACACACCCAATTGGATAACCTCGAGGAGAAAACATTTCTCCCACTTTATTTGTTGGCATAACCTAGTAAGTGTTATTCATTAGCATGTATTTTGTAAAGGCCTTGACCTAGTTCCCATTCAACTCCATCCACCAGGTTGTAGAGGATTCCAAGCCTAATTTCATGAAAGGTAAGTTGGGGATGATCATATTGACCTGCTTGATGACGTGTCTATGAAGATTAACTACCTTGAACTATTTTTTTGCATAGGGAAAGAGACACATTCCCATGTCTGAGCATGAAAAATTTCTTTGATATTGTTAATGCCTCTAGTGTTTACTTCTACAAGTTCTATAGGCAGAGTCTGTAAAGGGCCAGGTAGCCTCTGGATCTCATCTTTTAAGAAAGGTGACATATCTAGTAAATGCCCCTACAATCAATCTCTGAAATGGATGTAAATAGAAGTTCTTCATTTTAATATCCGTAAAACACAACAAATTTAAGGTAAACTATGTACATGTGTCATTTCTCCCACAAACTAAAGTGTATAAGTGGTAAATTTTATACCAAGTTTGCTCCCACCATGTAAAGCGCAATTTGGTGAACTTCATTTTTGTAATTTCTTTTTTGATTAAATTTAGTTTCACACATGATAAATTATTTCTTTGAAAGTTGTGTTCTATATAATTTGTGTACACTAAATTACAAATTGATTTTTTGAAATCCATTTTGTGTAAATGTCGACCAATAGATATATATCATGGAGGATGAACGACGAAGATCAGCCGAATCCCATATGGAGGTTCAGGGATCGGGGGATGTTCACAATATTTAAATATAATCTTAATTCTCCATACATGTGTGTACATATGGAATTGATTTTTTATTAACTTTGTGAGTTAAATTAGTTGTTAATAAGTTTCATATTTTAATTTTTAGGAGGTAAGAGGAGAAGGGTTTCTACTCCATCCATGGATCGTGGCCAAGGTTCAACTGGTCGAGGTATGAGTGGTAGCCGGTTGTGGGAAGGGGGTGATATTTATTCCCCCGAAGGCCAATCAACGACTGCTGGTTCTCAACAGGGTCACTGTGGGTCTGGTTCTCAGCAGCATCATTCTGGGTCTGGTTCTCAACAGGGTCATGTTGGAGAAGATGTTAACCAACAACATCAAGTTTTCCATCAATTTCAATATTTTTTCATTAAATTTGTACAACTTTTTTTACACGTGTTTTTTCTAATATACTTCTCACATTGTGAAGGTGAATACCTTGAAAATAGGGCTGAAGGCGATTTGGTTGAAACAAGGCTAGTGAAAGGTGATAAATGAAGCTAAGGGTGCTAGTGAAGTCCTCCTATGTTGTGCTACTTGAAATTTCAAGAAAAATACCTGTTCATGCAACAAACAATGGAAAATCTATGATGAAGAAGATGGAAAAGATGAGTTGAATTTGACAAGAAAACCTAGTCAAGCATTCAAACATAAATCTAACTCAATATTCTCAACATGTTCATGGCACTACAACAACCTATATATTATTTCCAACAAATCATAAACTAAAGAGAAAATTTGGGCATGTGGTGGAGATCTGCCCTCCTTAATCTCCAATGGAAGAGATGAGAGAGGGAGGCTTTAACACACAATGTTTTGAGTTTATATTCTACTGTACCAATATCTATGCAAGCATAACTACATCAAGGATAAAATAAAGCAAACTAAGAACATTAAATTGAAATGTACAAACAACCCAGCCAGAACTCATAGAGAAAACTAGCTACAATGGTAGAAAGATAAATATTAATACACAAGAGAGAGACTAAGGCCAATGGATTGGGCGCTAACCCACAAGCATAGTCCTTTGAAACTAAATCAATGAAGGACAATCTAAATACTCATCTTATTGCTGAAAATAATTTTATTACGTAATCATAAAAGTCTCAAAAACCTACTACAAGAGCTAAGATTCTAATAGCTTCCTTCGAATTTCCAATCCTAATGAGCTCTTTCTCTGCCATATTTAACCTAAAGGGTAGCTACCAACATCTCCCTAAAAAGTAGGTGCTGTGTCCCCTTTGACTGCAAGAAAAGTGGAGATTTGGTGCACTTGATCTCCCACTTTCTTGGTTTCCTTTGATTTCGAGCTGTTGGAGGGAATATCGAGGATCCCTTGGCTACCTTTAGGATTTAAGGAGGTGGAAAACCCTCCTGTAATCTCTCCTTTTTGCGTAGTCCAAGTTTAATTGCAAAATCTTCAACAAAATTGGAATATCTTGGTGATTATTCTACATTTAAACCATATTAGTCATTTGAAGTATGAAAAGCCTTAATCACCATTTACACTAGCAACATATGACCATAATATAATTAAATGTGAGTAAGAGAGACTAATAAGGCTAAAAAAGTGACAATTAATCCCTCCAATTACACCTAATGATGGTGCTCATCATCAGCCCCCTACCAAATGGTTGTTCATACTCTGAGAAACGTATTCCTCCTTCTCCATCTATTTAAGTGCTTTAGTTTCCCTTGTGAAATCCTAAGGAAGAAGAGAAGGAGTTCCTTCGAGAGGGTAGAACCAAAATTATTTTCTGTGTCTTCCATTTTTTTGTTTTTCCTACAAGAAACAGAGTTTACTACAAGAAACTTTGTATTTGCTACAGGAAACTCTAGCAAGGCTAGAGTAAAAGAAGGAAGCCTTGGATGAGGGAGAAAAGACACCAAGGGGTGGGAAAGAGGCCTAATATGTGGAGGTAAAAGCACAAGATGAAAGGAAAGATGTCAAAGGGGAGGAAGAGAAAGATGAAAAGGAGGAGCCTACCTCCCCAAAACCTGTCCCTGAAGATATATCAACAGTGTCACATGATATCCCTTAGCCAAATCTCAGCTCCTACTATACATTTATTGAAGGGGTCATATTTATTCCTCAGAATTTTGTAGTCCCTTTATTTTATCAGTGAGAACAAGAAAGAGGATGTAGTCATCATTGGATGAAAATTGCAACAACAAAAGGTGTGCCTGACATAGGGATGATGGATGAGAAGGTCACTAAGATGGGAAGGGATTTGTCTGATGTTAGGCTTAGAGAATCCATGTTGAAAGAGCACCTTTAGGAAACCCAGGAAGAGAATGCAAGATTTCAAGATCAAGTTCATCAACAATATAAACAAATGGCCATTATGGCAGATTTCTGCATAGAGGCCATTCAACATAGATACCCATGAGACTCCTATGCAGTCTACCTCATAGAAAAATGACTCCAATTTCAAATGAGGACACTAGCTTCTCATGGATCCTTACCTTTTAAGACATGCAATTAATTCATTAACTTTTTCAACCAGTCAAGCATAACAGACAAGGAAATGATGGCTGAATTCTACATGCACAATATTATGTTGACAAACTTGAACATTTGGGACCCTAACCCTATAATGGGAGACATGCAGTTAATGGAATTAGCCTCTTGGATGGTTAATGAGGAAGACAGAGCACAAGAAGTATGGAGTGTAATGACGAGAGAAAATAGAGAGCCTCTACAAATTAGGGCAGAACTATTTAGCCCTAGGGGAGTCATCAACAACCATCTCAAGATAAAAAAGGATGTTGCACTTGCAGACAAGTACCCCAACACACAAGCACAATCCATTTCCCACTTTGATGATGTTTCTATGCTATTGGATGATAAATTTACAATGGTTAGTCAAAGGAGATGGAATGGCCTCCCATTCAGTCTCAAAAACATGTAATACCACACCCCAAAGAGATTGAGGACTGCTCTACAAAGCGCACCACTATAAAAAATTGGCTATGCAAGTAATGAAAATACACTGGCATGGATTGAAACTCAATCCACCTTTGCTACTGGTACTAGGTGATGGGAAAGGCCGATAGGAGGAAAAAAGAAAATTGGAAGAGGTAGAAAATAATGTTGGTTCTACCCTCTCGAAGGAACTCCTTCACTTCTTCCTTAGGATTTCACAAGGGAAACTAAAGCATTGAAAGAGATGGAGAAGGAGGAATAAGCTTCTCAGAGGATGAACAACCATTTGGTAGGGGGGTGATGATGAGCTCCATCATTAGGTGTACTTGGAGGGATTAATTGTCACTTTTTTAGACTTATTAGTCTCTCTTACTCACATTTAATTATATTATGGTCATATGTTGCTAATGTAAATGGTGATTAAGGCTTGTCATACTTCAAATGCCTAATATGGTTTAAATGTAGAATAATCACAAAGATATTCCAATTTTGTTGAAGATTTTGCAATTAAATCTTGGAGTATGCAGCAAGGAGAGATTACAGGAGGGTTTTCCACCTCGTTAACTCCTAAAGGTAGCCAAGGGATCCTCAATATTCCCTCCAACAGCTCAAAATCAAAGGAAACCAAGCAAGTGGGAGATCAAGTGCACCAAATCTCCACTTTTCTTGCAGTCAAAGGGGACACATCACCTAATTTTTAGGGAGATGTTGGTAGCTACCCTTTAGGTTAAATATGGCAGAGCAAGAGCTCATTAGGATTGGAAATTTGAAGGAATCTATTAGAATCTTAGTTCTTGTAGTAGGTTTTTGAGACTTTTATGATTATGTAATAAAATTATTTTCAGCAATAAGATGAGTATTTAGATTGTCCTTCACTGATTTAGTTTCATAGGACTAGGCTTGTGGGTTAGCGCCCAATCCATTGGCCTTAGTCTCTCTCTTGTGTATTAATATTTATCTTTCTGCCATTGTAGCTAGTTTGATTTATGAGTTCTGGCTAGTTTGTTTGTACATTTCAATTTATTTTTCTTAGTTTGCTTTATTTTATCCTTGATGTAGTTATGCTTGCATATATATTGGTATAGTAGAATATAAACTCAAAACATTGTGTGTTAAAGCCTCCCTCTCTCATCTCTTCCATTGGAGATTAAGGAGGACAAATCTCCACCACAAGCCCGAATTTTCTCTTTAGTATATGATTTGTTGGAAATAATATATAGGTTGTTGTAGTGTCATGAACATGTTGAGAATATTGAGTTAGATTTATTTTTGAATGCTTGACTAGGTTTTCTTGTCAAATTCAACTCATCTTTTCCATATTCTTCATCATAGATTTGCCATTGTTTGTTGCATGAAAATGTAGTTTTCTTGAAATTTCAAGTAGCACAACATAGGAGGACTTCACTAACACCCTTAGCTTCATTTCTCACCTTTCACTAGCCTTCTTTCAAGCAAATCACCTTCAGCCCTATTTTCGAGGTATTCACCTTCACAATGTGAGCAACGCTAGAAGTGCAGGATGGGCTTTGCAAGAGGTTTTTAGCTTGCCCACCTTCCATCCATCCAAGTACATCTTCATTCCACCTCCCCTAAACTTTTATCCACCATTTTTGGCCTCGTATTTCCCTCGGCTTGTTTCTTGTACCAATTCAGGATTCTCTTGTAGCACTACAAGAAACCTATAGAAGACCCTATAATAGCACCATTTAGCCTCATCTTCAGCCCAAAAACCATCATCAACCTCATTTGGACCTCCCATAACCATCAAGACACCTTTAGCCTCGCATCCATGAGTTCAAGACCTTCCTAAGCCACATTAGCGCCTTCTCGTCCTTGCTACAAAACAATGCATTTACAAGAATAATTAGGTCATGATTAGATGCATGATTAAAAGCATGAAGAAGTTAGAGTGTTTTTAGCCATTTGTACCATCAATGTCTGATTAGATTAGTCCCCTTTCTGCAATTTCAATTCAACACTTTACTTCATGAATGTTGATTCGTTTGCTTCTATTTCCTGCCATAACCTACATTGTAGATTGTTTTCTTTGGAGAATAGATAGTTTTACCTTCTTTCTTTAGAATAGTCCTTTGACTGTTGATAGAGTAATGGTTTTGAGTCTCTTGTAGTTCTAGGTCTAATTCTGAAGTGTGACAGACTTCATTCAAAAACCCTAGAAATATCATCCTTTACTAGGACTCAGAAGAGGATGACATGAGTAGAATGAATCTACTGTCTATATAGCACTGCCACCTCGAAGTTTGTATGAACCCCGGGTAGATAAAGTAAAGTAGAGTAGCCTTTAGGAGTTGTAGCACTCTTGGTGCAATACCGGGGCTCACCAATGACCTTGAAATGACTGTCCATTGTTACTTTGATGTTAACTATAATTGGTCACATACATCTATCCCTCTCCACTTGCAAGGGACTGCCATAAATTTCATTGAATTCAACCACTCAAATATTCAAAACCAACATCATCCTTTTCCAACCATCCCCCAAAATCACACATTCTCTCCCACCCAAAAATAGTTTTCACGGTTGTTCTTTCTCACTTCGAGAACCATTCACCAAAACCCCCACTAAGAATCATCATAAAAGGGACACGTAGGATAGTAAAATCTTCTTTAATTAAATGTTTGCAACATGCATTTGTGGAAGACTCCCCAACAATCACAAACCCGGCGTTGTTACTTGCACCCACCCTCGTTGGAACTTTCAACATAAATGTCCTTACCATCCACTCTTCCCTTCACATCCCTATCCAATCAATGCATCCTCTTGAAGGAAAATCTCTCCTACACTTGCAAGAGCAGCTCCAGCATGTAGAGTAAATATTCATTGATGAAAACATTAGAGAAAATTTCCATGGGTATGGCAGTAGTAGTGCATGAATTTCCCGATTATAGAAATAAGTTTCAAAAGTTCGAGTTCCAACTGGAAAAGTAGGAACGCAGACTGCGTCGCATTGAAGAGAATATCCCTTGTATTCCACAGATAGAGCATCTGGGTTCCAATGCTAAGGACCCAGCTCTGGTGGAGGCTTGTGATGATGATTAATAATTCGATAGATGTGTCCTTAGTTTTTAATTTTATGTATGCAAGAAAATTTTAAATTTCAGTATGTTGATAGTTATGTTTTGAGGTATCTAGAGTATAGGCAGTTTAAAGACAATCAAACATATGTGGCTTGGTTGGATAGACTCATTATTTTTTTTTACTGGATGACTTATCACCCTCTTAGGTGCCCAAGAGACTTGGTTTCCCTATGGGCAAGTTGAGGTTTCCCTCTGGGAAAGTTGAGGTCACCTAACTACTTGCATGTGGATGTAACTTGCCTTCGTTAAATTAATGAAAGATAAATGACCTACCAAGCTTACGAAAAAAAATATCATTGTATCTTTGTCATGCCTAAATATTAAATATTTGTGAAGATGTGAATACTTTTCACAAGTTGAGGTCACCTAACTACTTGCATGTGGATGTAACTTGCCTTCGTTAAATTAATGAAAGATAAATGACCTACCAAGCTTACGAAAAAAAATATCATTGTATCTTTGTCATGCCTAAATATTAAATATTTGTGAAGATGTGAATACTTTTCACAAGATGTCTATTAAACTGTTATATTTGTGAAAATGTGAGTAATTTCACAAATTGACTATTGAATTGTTGAGTTAGAATTTGTGTTTGTAATTTTTTTATTTTTATTTTTAAGTGATATTGATATTAAATATTACAAACCCAACAAAAAAAAAAGTATTCTAATATAAACATTTATTATAAAAATTACAATTTTTTAAATGTTACCTCAAATTTGATTAAAATAACCAACTTATTTTTATTAATTTTTTATCAAATTTAAAATCACTAATTTACTTTAGATATCCCACCCAACTATGATTTAAATAAAGCATAATCATACATTGAAAAAATAATTATATTATTTTTCAATATAATCAACTTTCAGTTTATTTGACTAATTTAAGTACAATAACACTCTGTAATAACACATTATTTAAAATTTATTAAAATAGAAAAATCCAATACTATTTGTAATATAACAGATATTTTAAATTTATTAAAATAAATAAAGTCAATATTATTTGTTTCTTTATATTGTAAATATTTGTGAGGTTGAGACTCTTTTTACATGACAATTATTCAAATACAATTGAAAAATGTAAAATTAATAAAATTAATATCATTTTTTTTTCTACCTTGTAAATAAATATCTAAGAGTCTTTTTTACATGATATAGTCGAAAAATTATATATTTCTAATTTTATTTATTATTCTTAATTTTTGTTAATGTTTAATGATCATATTAAAAGTTACAAGATAAATTAAAAACAATTACAAATTTAAAATACAAATTTGGTAAATTTAATTGATAGTATAAAATTCACATAATTTTCTCGTATACCACTAGCATTTAATATTTTATAACCCAATAGATATGTATATCTTATAACCCAAAAAAATATGTATACTTTAAATTTGATATTCTTTTCGCATGCTTTGAAATTGACACAAAATCTGCCGAGAATAAACTTTTCCATCTCAACAATGGCTGCCCTACTCAATTTGAATCTACATTTAAGCGTGTGTATGGATTGCCGCAAAAAGAGCATTTAAAACTTCATTTTCTCTGCACTCCATTTCTGGGACATTTAACAGGAAATATATTAGTTTAGGGGTGGCCCATTCCCGAAATGAATCCACTCTGTAATGGTTTGATTCTGATTTTTGCAGCTTCCCAAGCACATCTTTATTTCTTAGTTGTGTTGTTATTTGTTTAAAGTAATAATGTTTTTTCGTAATATTATTTTGTTTGTTAGTTGTGTTGTTATATTTTAAAAATATTAAAATTATAAAATTTAACTATATTTTTGAAATTTTGTTAAAATAAAAATATAATTTTTAGCTTATATAAACTTTTTAAAAACTTCCCTTTATAATTAGAATAAACATAATTTGTATTAAAATAATCATTACATAATTCAATATAATTAATTTTTCATCAATTTATCTGAACACGACACTCAATGTTAAACAGCCAATTTTTAAGATTCACCAATTAAATCTAAATGAGTTGGTTTACACGAGAAATTTTATATATAATGGGTTTACATAGAAACTTTATATATTTCCTTTAATTTCAATTCTAATTTATCTTCATTTTAAATTCAATTCCAGTTTATTTTTATTTTTATTTCATGATTATTATTATATACTTTTAATCTATTAAATCAATTTTTATAAATGTAAAATCCATCTTTTTATTTAAGTTTATATATATATATGAATATGATTAATCAAATAATCAAAACTATTTTATTATTAAAAGTGAACGAGCATTTAGAGGTGGTGGCGAGAGCCAATGGTACTGCCATTTCTCTAAATAGTCGAGATAGCCGAGGAACGTGAAACACAGTTATTCTGGGCAGGTGTGTGGTTGTATTCTGATCAGAGATATTGTGGTCTGTTGTACACTGATTAAAACTAAATTTAGTCATGTTTGATTTTTATACAAATATTAAATAAAAAATAGTTTTTACAATGAATTTTTTATTATTTAATTTAGATATGGTAAATTTGGTATGACTATATTTTGATATTCGACTGAGAAATTGTATCAGTGCTATTATATAAACGTGAAGTTATTCAAATGCTCATGAGAATTTGAAAACACATGCCCAAGTAGTGGTAGGGTTAATCAAACGTTGAAACGAAGTAGTGGGCGCTGGGGCGCGGTCATGAAAACGACATATAACAGAAAGCAGCATATAATAGAAACGAATTTCGAAGATTCCAAGTAGTGGCGATGTAAGAGGTATGATTTTTCTGACAAGAAAGCAGCGTATAACACTCTGGTAATGCCACGTATTATGGAAACCATGAAAACTTGGAGTTATTAAAAATTCAAACGGTTGCTGAAAATACATATATCTGGTGGACCGTTCAAGTTGAGGCAAGGGCGGTAAGATCTTGAAAATACATATATCTCGTGGACCGTTTAGTAGTTCATTTTGCATCATTTTCATACTCCTCCATCTATCTGCAATCCGTGTGTGCTTGGCTGTTGTGTGTGCTTGGCTGTGTGGTTTTAGTCCGAGTCAGTAAGTCTGGGGTTTGAGTATGGTATGGGTCGGTCTCTGTGTGTCTGTCAGTTAGTCAGGTCTGGGTGGTCAGTCAGGTATGGGTGGATAGAGGAGGAGGGTTTGCAATTTTTTGGATCGTCTTTCAATATGGTATGTATCATATCGATCCAATTTTTATTTATGTTCTGTGTCTGTAATTCTATTTCATTTCCCTGTATTTTCTTATTTATGTTCTGTTTCTGTAATTCCATTTCATTTCCCTGTATTTTCTTTGATTGTAATATTTCATTACCTTGTATTTTTTGTTGATTGTAAATTATTCAGTTACCGGTAGCTAATGTTGCTAAGATATGTTTCAGTGATACAGGTCATTGAGGTTGGCTGAAGAAATGGCTGAACAAAAGAAATCATCACTCGGAATTCCAGGTATGGTCATGTAACTCTTCTTTCAAAAAATTAAAACATTGCTTGTCTACCATTTTTATAGGATTTTAAGCTTTTTCCCCTCCGATTTTTATTAGATTTACGTTTTTCATATCGGCCCATATGTAGACTTGTCTTTTGCTCTAGTTTAACTTGTTGCCTTTAATCTGCCTTTAATTTAGTTGCCTCACTCTTGGCCTTAGCAATTCTCTTTTTCTTTACTGCAATTCTAGCACGCTTCCTTGGAGAGTCAATATCTAGAATGGCGAGCTCTAAAGCTCACTTCGGTATCTGCCTGTAATAGCTATGTCTTAGGTAGACTCCGATGCCAATTTCTCTACCTCGCATATGGGTGATATCATCCATTGGTACTACCCCTACGCTCCCCAGCCACTCCTGTAAGAACCACCACTGCCGTAAGCACCACCAACAGGTGATGAGTCAAAGTTGCCGCCATAACCATCACCTCCAGCTCCGTAACCACCCATCATCCCGCTACCATAGCCACAAAACCCATCTCCAAGGGTTTCAGCCTTCTTGATCTCCAAGGGTTCTAGCCTTCTTGATCTCCACATGCTCAATCATTTTTCCTCTGAATATGATTTCTTCTACAACCAAGTGACAAAACCGAATCCGATGTTCTACAACTTTGCCGAATTTAGTGAAGTAGTCCTTGAACTCATCTTCAGTAATATCAGTAATACATGGGGTATACCGCCCACAAAATTATTTTTAATTTTTGGACCCTTGGATGCATTAACTCCTAGAATGGTTCTTTTGATTTCCACCTTTCATAGTCGTAGTCGTACTCTTTGAAAGACAGCCGATACATTTTTTTCCTACTCTTTGAATCTTCTCTAGAAGTCGCATTGTTCTTGACTTCTTTCTCCTCCAATCTGTAACGTTCTACTCTTTGAATCCTCTCTAGAAGTCGCATTGTTCTTGACTTCTCCTCTCATCTGTAACATTTTCTTCGTGTTTTGCATTATTATCTGATTCGTGACAGCGCGAAGAGGAATCATGGTATTATTATTATCTGCCCTTGCTTCTTGGAAGTTAAAAATACTTTTGATGTTATTATTCCCATGAACCTTTCTTCCCATCTACTTGAAAAACTCGTTCACACTGTTATTATTCCCATGAACCTTTCGGGTAAATATCTAATGACTATGGTTAAGAATTCCAGAGCGGAGCCTTCAAGATATCCTATAAGATTCCAAAGGATAGGTTGACTTTCGTTGTTTAGAAAATATATATAAGATTCCAAAGGATAGGTTGACTTTCGTTGTTTAGAAAATATATAGTAGGCATTCTTATTTGGATTGGTAACTGTCCTGAAGCCTAGCATAAAGTAGCATGGTAAATGGAATAATATACGGGCTTTATTTGTTATAATTTATTTTTTTACCTTAAACTAAAAACTCACTATCCAGTTCAGACTATAGTGGGATAGTGGATTTAAGGAAGCATAACAGTGTTTCGTTTAGTTTAATGTAATCCGTCTAGAATTATTTTCAATTTTTTTTTAGATATAGTTTCTATTTTCAATATATAATTGAAATTATTTTGATATTTTCTTTCTTGATCTCTCATTTTGTTTAATATTATCCATAAAAAAATTTCTTCAATTTTTAAGTATAATTTCAATTCTTCCTATATACTTGAAGAGACTCTTAAAATTGCTCATTATTTCCATGCCACTGTCAACTTTCGTCAACTTTTTAACTTTCTAATCGTTTATTATTTCCATGCTGTAATTTCTTATTATTTTTTGGTTTCTCTTTCAGAATAATTTGCTCTCCATTTTGAGGCCATATCTTTGTTTTTGTCGTTGTAATTTCTTATAATTTTCTGGTTTTTGTTTTACTTATATCTTTCTTTTTAACGTTGTAATTTCTTATTACTTTCTGCTTTCTGTTTTGCTCCCCATTTTGAGGCCATATCTTTCTTTTTGAGGTTGTGATTTCTTATATTTTTGCTTCAGTTTCTCCCCATTTCTCTAACCTAGATGTTGCCAGGCCATATCTTTCTTTCTTTTTGACCTTCTACTTTCTTATTATTTTCTAGTTTATGCTTAGAATGATGTTCTCCATATCTTTCTTTTTGATCTTCCCATTTCTTATTGTTTTCTGGCTTTTACTTCAAAATGATTTCTCCCCATTTTTCAGAAGCCTTGATGTTCCCAAAGATAGCTGGAAATTAGTGAGAGTTCCATAGATTTATTGGTGGCTGTATAGATCTCTAATTAGTAATATAACTTAAATTATGTAGTAAAACATTTACTATTTTGACATGTTTTCCTCACCACTTTCAAACTTCAATGCAAATAAATTTTACACTTCATTTCAAATCATTAACTTCTTTTTATCGAGATAATTGTTGTAGTACACCTCTTGTCAATCACTTTAGCTTCACCCTCTACACTAAACTTCTCACTCTTCAATTTGTAGATTTCTACTTGTCGATTTACTCTAATGAAACTATTTAATTATGTTTTCAAACTTCCCTTTAGTCAAACCACTTTCAAATGTTTCAACCAATGGTCTTCCATTTTCGTTTAAATTTGAATTGCTATTATATTAAATTGGCAAATTAGATTATACTTTTACCTCTTTGCATAATAATATTATATTAATACTTTTTCCTTAATTTATTATACATTTATCATCATCATATATATATATATATATATATATATATATATATAGCTTTTCTACTAACAATATTATTTCAATGTTGTATGTTGCAGAAAATTTATCAATACCAAGTTGCTCGTGACAGGAACACATTATCTATTTTTATGTTTTGTAATGTTGTAATTAGAACATTTTATATATATTTTTTTGTTTAGATGGGGCCATCAAAGAATGTACATGAACACAAACTTCATTAATAAAAGGAGTAGGCTTTATTTTTTGTGGAGGGGAATTCAACCCCTCCAAAAGGCTCTTCGGAGGGTTAAATTGTAACCCTCCTTTGAGTTGTGTTCCTCGTGCTCCTTCACGATCTTTAGTTTATAGTAATTCCAATATGCAAAAACTCAAATGTATTCTTTTATTTTAATAAAAATTTATAAACATGTTTTAAACATATGACCAACATACACACAAATGGAAAAATTAGTCTTATTCACATAAATTGTTTAACATTTTTTCAAGATTTTAAACATCTACCCCACATACAAAAAATAAAAAATCACTCTTATTCCCATAAATAATATAACAATTATAAGTGCAAAATTAGCCTTATTCACATAAATTATTTAACATTTTCTCAAGATTTTAAACATCTTCTCCACATACACACAAAATAAAAAATCACTCTTATTCACAAAAATAATATAACAATTGTAACCTATATATTTTTTAATTTCTAATTTTGAATTTTTAAGTTTTGAATTTGATTTTTTTTTTTTTTTTTTTGAATTTTTAAGTTTTTGTTTTGATTTTGATTTTTTTTGTTTTTTTTAATTATATATTTTTATTATAAGTATGGTTTTAGGATATTTATATTATATTTTTTTCCTCCTTTTATACATATAATTTAATATTTACATTAATATTTCTATAAATTTAAATTAAATATGAATATATTATTTAGAGTGTTGTAAATATTTAAATGTTTTTATTATATAATTTAATACTTACATTAATATTTCCATAAATTTAAATTAAATATAAATATATTATTTAGAGTTTTTGTAAACATTTAAATTTTTTTATTATTTATTTGTATCTAAATATTTGTGTATTGTTTTTATTACTTTTATATGATAAATATATTATTGAATATTTTTAATATATAATGTATGTTTTAGATTCTTTATTTTGTATGCATATGTATTATTTTGAGAATGGAAATAGGTGTTTTTATTAGTTGTAATTTTTTATAGTTAGAATTTATTTGTTGAAGTTTTTATTTTGGAATGTTTCAATGAATAGGATATCTACTTCTATATTGTGTGAATGTATTATTGAGAGAGCTTGCACTATTTATATGTGACTTTTTGGAGTGTTTATTCTTCTTTGTTTATGAATGTCTCATTTTGCATGCTTTTGAGTATTCTTTCATTGTTTATTTGTATGTATATGAGTGTTCCTTGAGTGTTAGAGTGGTGGTTTCATTGTTTGTGTGCATATAAATGTAATTTTTAAAATAGTTGCTTGTATTATTTTGATTGCTTTTCAAGATTCGTATGGATATTGTTTCTTGGTATGTTCATGAATGTATTATTTGTTGTATTTGAATATCTATTATTTACTTGTATTTTGGATGTGTATGAATGTATTTTTTGCTGCATTTGTATGTGCCTTGTTTACTTGTATTATTTGTATGTATATGAATGTATTCTTTATTTGTGTATGCACCTATTCTTTGCTACATTTGTATGTGTCTTATTTACTTGTATTATTTATATGTGTATGAATGTATTATTTAGGTGTGTATGAATCTAGCCTTTGTTACATTTGTATGTGTCTTGTTTTCTTGTATTCTTTGTATGTGTATGAATGTATTATTTGTGTGTGTATGCACTTATTCTTTGCAACATTTATGTGTGTCTTATTTACTTGCATTCTTTGTATGTATACGAATGTATTCTTTAGGCGTGTATGAATTTATTCTTTGTTACAGTTGTAGGTGTCTTGTTTACTTGTATTCTTTGTATGTTTATGAATGTATTCTTTATGTGTGTGTGCACCTATTATTTACTACATTTGTATGTGTCCTATTTACTTTAATTCTTTGAATATGTTGAATGCATTCTTTAGGTGTGTATGAATCTATTCTTTGTTACATTTGTATGTGTCTTGTTTACTTGTATTCTTTGTATGTGTATGAATGTATTCTATATGTGTTATGTGTATGAATGTATTCTATATGTGTGTATGCTCATATTTTTTGCTATATTTGTATGCACTTCTTGTTTAATTGTATTCTTTGTATGTGCATGAAAGTATTCTTTGTGTGTATGAATCGATTCTTTGATACTTATTGTATTCTTTGTATGTGCATGAAAGTATTGTTTGTGTGTATTAGTAGATTCTTTGATACTTTTGTATGTGTCATGTTTAATTGTTTTCTTTGTGTGTGTATGAATGTATTTTTCATGTGTTTGAATTTTCTTTTTTATACTGGTATATGTATTATATATTTGTAGATAATTTTTAAACTATTTATTTATGTGATTATAAATATAATAGCATTATTTCTATGTATAAATATTAGAATATTAATATATAAATATATTGGTTTAATTATTTATGAAATGTTGTTATTATTAATATTATTTTGGGTTTTTTATGTTTTTATTTATTTTTTATTTTTTTATGTTTTTTATTTATTTTTTAATTTTTTTATTATTTTTTCTATTTTATTTTTTTCTGAAAAAATTTCTATATTAATAATATTAATTTATCATTTTCAAATTAAAATATTCTACACATTAAAGTAACATTAAAAAATACATAATATTAGCCTACACATAATATTTACAATAGCATCAATTTGTAATAAGACATTAATTAAAAATTTAATACTAAAATAGATCCAATAAACAAATTTAATTAAATTTTATTTTAAAAAGTTCAATTAATTTTAATAATAAATTTTCTTCTCATAATACTATAATTTAATAATATAGGGAAAAAAATTAATATAAAATTTGGTTAATGATAATCATTGTTTTAAATATAATAAAGAAATCAAATACTTACTAATTTTAATATCTTACAAAATAACTTAATTATAAAATAAATGTCATTATCAACATCATAATATTTATACTCAATATTAATCACATGCAAAAAAATAATAATGTTAATTCTAAAGTTCATAATAAGTGTTATGTGTAAATATGTCACCTTGTGAGTCAATGTGTAATGTTTGTGGATTGTGTATGTTTGTGTGCACCCTATGTTTGTTTGTGGATTGCGTATGTTTGTGTGCACCCTATGTTTGTTATGTGAATTCATGAGAGTGATTGTGCCTCATTTTTAATGGATTGTGTGGGTGCGCATCAGTGGTTAGCCCCATGCCAATGATGGATGGTTTTTGGGGTCATATAAGCTCTCACCTTCACGTGGTTGACCCTGTTAGTAGAGATTTTACATCTCCAAGCTAAGAGGAGCTTTCTATACTGTTTTTTAATTTATTTTAAAAAAATAACTTCAAAAAGTTAAAATAGTTTTTTAATAATATTATTATCTTAAAAACATATAAATATAAAAACATTTTATCAACTATATTAAGTATAAAACTAAACTAATATAATTGTTAATTATTATTAACATGTTTTATTATAAAAAAATATTTAGAAACAAAAACATATGTTATTATATTTATCATTCACAATTTAATTATTAAATCATAATAATAAAACAATATAAATTTGAAGATTTATTATTATACGATTTATTAAAATTTAAAAAATATAAAATATAATTAAGAAAATATCTTAAATTAAATTAAAAACTACTTTTTTAGGAATATTGCTTCTGTGATCCAAAAAAAAATCTTCGGGTAAAAATCACATCCAAATAAATTTTGTCAACGCTTTTCGAACCAGCCAGTGTGGTTCATCATGAGGACTTGATTGAAATATGATCAGGAAACACAATTAAATAGATACGAGAAGCCCAACTAGCCGTTGAAAGATAACAGCTAGTTTAGTCAAACTAGTCGTTATCTTTCAACGGCTAGTTGGGCTTCTCGTATCTATTTAATTGGGTTTCCTGATCAGATTTTCATCAAGTCCTAATGATGAATGACACTCGCTGGTTCGAAATGCGTTAACCAAATTTATTTGGATGTGATTTTTACCGAAAGATTTTTTTCACTAAAAACTACCTTTGAATATACATACATATATATATATATATATATATATATATATATATATATATATATATATATATATATATACACACACACAATTTAATACCTACTCTATATAATATCTAAATAAATAAAATAAAAAATTGAATGAAAAAAATAATATAATGTAGTGTAAACATTTTAATTGATTTAAAAAAAAAAAATGAAAGTGAAAATAACAAAATAAAAATAAAATTATGGTATTGAGAATAAATTCATGTGGAATATAGATATTGTTTGAAGGGTGAAATTAAATCAGCTTAGATTCATTTTAATTCTGGAGCAACAACACATTGAGAAAGACTAAATCTCTTTTCACTTTTGAAGAGGTTTTCATGTCAGGAGAGCTGTAAAAATAACAAAATAAAAATAAACTTATAAAAATAAAATAATAATAAAAACAATAACAAAATAAAAATAAACATATAAAAATAAAATAATAATAAAAATATGGTATTGAGAGCCATTTCAGTCGGAATATAGCATATTAAAGGGTGAAATTAAAGTAGCCTAAATCCTTCTTAACTCTAGAACTACAAAGCATCCGAAGATATCAAATCACTTTTCACTCTAAAAGAGATTTCTATCTCGAGGGATTTGATCCATCTAGAACTTGGTAGATGAGTGTTAAGATAAAATCCAGGTTGGTTATATATATATATATATATATAGATATGGTAGATATTATGTAACATAATGTCTAAATAAATAAAATAAAAAAATAATAAATCGTATCTCTTTTCACTCTAAAAGAGGGTTCTATTTCAAGATATTTGATTCATCTCCTAAATCCATCTTAACTGTAGAAATACAAAGCATCCAAAGAGATCAAATCACTTTTCACTCTAAAAGAGATTTCCATTTCAAGGGATTTGGATCTCTAAAAGAGATTTCCATCTCAAGGGATTTGATCCATCTAGACCTTGGTAGATCAGTGTTAAGATGAAATCTAGGTTGGTTATATATATATAATCAAGCAAGTATGGTAGAGATGATGTAACATAATGTCTAAATCTATAAAGTAAATAAATAATAAATAAAATTTCTTTTCACTCTAAAGAGGTTTCTATTTCAAGAGATTTGATTCTTTTCAGTATTTAGTAGATCGAATATTAAGATAAAATCTAAATTGATTATATTAATTTCATACTTATCTATTTTATCACATTTTACAATTATGAAATACATTAATATAATTTTAATAAATTTATAAAGTATATACTTAATAAAAAATATAAATATATACCATTCATTATTATTGTAAACTATATTTAAAAAAAATATTAACAAAATATTATTATATTTATAAAAACACATTTAATTATTAAAACATAATCGAAATAACATACAACGAAATTAAAAAATATATAATAATTTTTAACTTAAATTTCAAATATATTTAAATGAATATTTAAAAAGTATATATTAAATATTTAAAAAACTATTTTAAATCTATTTTAAAACAAATTTAAATAATAATAATCATATGCTATTTTATTTAAAACATATTATTATAAAACTTAACTTTAACATTAAAACATTTGAAAATAAAATGTTTTATTTATATATGAATAATGGTCTTATAAAATTATAATGGAATAAAATTATAGTAAAATAAGTAATAAAATATTATTTTATTAAAATTTAAGATGTATATGGTTGATTCAGTAAGTGTGGTTTATCCTTAGGACAGAAATGAAAATGAGTGAAATATCAACCATAAATATTTGATGTGAGTAATTCACAAATGTCAAAACAAAATTGCTCCTTGCAAAAAGTAACTATGAAACTACATTATATATATATATATATATATATATATATATATATATATATATATGTAAATCAGCTGATATATTAGATCACAAAAATGTTACATATGGTTACAAAAAGGGGCTTGCCATTTTCAGAGGGAAAGAGAAATATAAGCCTTGTAGCTGATCACTGTTCAGATAGTCGACATACTGTGTATCAGCTAGCCAAAACTTAACCAGAGTCAAAAAGAATTTAAAATAGAAAACGGCCAACCACACAAGGTTGCCAGATAGTGAGAGAGCAACTACTATCAAAGAACTCCATTTAAAGGTCCCCCGAAGCTTACAGACATCCGACATAGCAAAGGAGAAAAACATAGGATAAGCAAGAAACAACAATAAGGGACCACCCACCAGGAATCCTATTGGTCGATTTTGGCGATGCTTGGGGTACCAATAACGCTTGGACCAGCTTCATCATCTCCCTTGGGAACATTGTGTGGCCTGTGGCATTTGATGATGATTGTTTTGGAATTGTCTTCAGGGATTTCAATAGAGACATTTAACACGTGGTGCATGTACAACTAGAAGAGCCGAATGAACCCTCCCAGGTGTTTAGTATGCATTTAAGCTATTCCATGAGGGAGTTGATGGAAATCTCGAGCTTGTCCAGTCGCACTGAATTCTTTGTAGAGGCGAGGGAGTTTGCTTGGTAGGCCTCCTTGAAAGCAACACCTTGCTTGCTCATGGCTTTGGCAAGCATCGCCTTCATCTTCCAAGCCACATACTGAGTCCTCAGGAACTGGGTGGCCCTGGTAGTTGGGGTGCCCGTTTCTGTGATCAAATCAACTACCTCACAGATGTCTTTACAGTCCATTCCTTCACTGGCTTTGTCCACCTCCACTTGGAGCTCTTCGATAATCTGTTTACTTTTTTTGGATATAGAAGCCTCATAATCCTCTCGGGCTCTCATTAAATCTCTAGTAGCTTTAGAGCTGCGGAGAATGCGCTCGGCCATGGCGAGATTTCAGATGCAGACTATTGAATTGTGAATTCCTATATGCAAAACTGTAAACACAGGGCTAAGCTTTGAGGAATATTGTAAGGAGGTGAAATCTTCCCCAAACGACTCTGTATTAATAGTGAAAGACGCATGCGAGGGGCCACGATTTGAACTGATACTTCCGTCTTATTCCTGCTTCTGACAACCTAGATTCCCAGCAGCTGACTACCAACCTTCCTGTTATTACTGTTGATAGCGTTCAGACTGCCACGGTTATTACTTAAGAGAAGAGGCCATGCATACTCCAGATCATAAAGGGTATGTTGTCCTTTATCCTTGTTGTAGATCTTCCACCTTTTCTGATGCGATCCATAGGACAGCCGCCAGAAATTCCACTACCAGGAATTAAGGATTATGGAATAAAAATTTAGAACAAACCACATTATTCATTGATGATCAATACCCTATAAGCCATCCTCCTCCCCTGAAACGCCTGCGAGGTCTTGCCTTGAGATTTGAAGGCATTTATCCTGAAGAATTGCAATGTGACTCTCTACCAACATGTGTCAATGTCCTCAGTCAGGTGGTCAACCGCGTAGTTGGCTAGACTATCTGCCATTACAGTAGCACTATGCCTAATTGCGTGAAGAACTACTCCATTGAGAGCGAAGATATGTTTGGCGATGAGCGCGGTGACCACGGCGAGGTGCTAATGCTTAGTAACTTTCTCAGAATGCATACCATTTTGCATTTTCCTCGCTACATTAATGGCTATGAGTGATTCCCATTCCACAATAGTTGCCCCACTACCCAGGCAGATTAGGATTTGTAGGATCCACTCCAGAGCTGCAAATTCTACCTCGTTGTTGGTGCCTTCCCCAAGAGAATTTCTGTAGATATGAAGAATTTCCCCTTTATCATTGCGTATGACACTTCCAAAGCTGGCCAGGCCAGGGTTACCCCAAGAGCCTCCATCAAAGTTTACTTTGTGGAACCCTGGGATAGAAAGTTGCCAGGGTAGCAGAGATGGAGCGGGCAGAGGTCTTTGCGCAGGAGAATTGAGGCCATTTGCATCACTCATGCCAAACAGCTGCAAAATTCGCCTGTCATTAGTGGAAATCCTGTTTGCCTATTCTACTTTACTATTAGTAGGAGTTGTTTCTCACATGTTTTGCATAATGTTTGTTTTAATGTTGTCTAACTTCCTGAATTCCTTCTAAAAAATTCTTCTATTTCTTTCTTTCCATGTGGACCAGACTATAAAGTCGAGGCTTAGTCTCCATAGGATGTCTATAATGTCACAGTTAAAATATTTGGTTCACTAGTTGGCTATGTTGTCTTTAACGAACTGTCTATTTCTCTCTATTTTTCTGAAAATATCCTCCATCCATACCCATAAATTATTGGTCCATTTGCAATTGTTGAGGAGATGGTTGATAGATTCCTCTTATTTTTCATAGAGGGGACAATGAGATGGACCAATGAAGCCTTTTTTGCACAATTTCTCCCAAGTTAGGATATTATGATGCATTAGGAGTCATAAGAAAGTCTTTATCTTCGTCCAGATTATGGTATCCCAAAAATTATTGTTCCAAGGCACTTTCTCTTCCAGATCCCTCTATTCTAAGTGAATTTTGGCTTCCTTTAGGCTGAAAGTGCCTGCATCCAGTTTTCCCCACCTGAGTTGATCCTCATCCTGAGAGTAATGGATCATCCTCTTACCCAGACAAGAGTTCAAGGATAATAGAAGGTTGCCCATCCTCTCTGCCTTTGGGGAAGTATTAAGGTGGCAATGTCTCCATTGTTGATCCAAATTATTGTCCATCCAGTATTGGTTCACCTTGAATTTTCCTTGATCCTGATACATGTGCTATAGGGGAAGATAATTAGGACTCTCAAGCTTGGGAACTTGTTTCCAAGCATATTCCTAGAAGAGAGCCGTGCTGCCATTACAGATTTCCCAAAAGTAGTGATTTTTTATGATGTTCCGATTAGCCTGAGCTAGGTTCCAAATGGGGGATCCAGCTGGAGAGTCAGTCATTCTAATGAGATCCTCCGGGCGCAAGTTATCTGCATACTTGGCTTTCCAAAACTTATCCTAGGGTGTCTTTGGATCCTTGACGCACGTCCACCAGAGATTGGCCCCACTGGCTTTGTTCACTATGTCTGGGTATTGGAGCCCTAGACCACCAAGGATCTTGGGTTTATAGAGTTTTTCCCAAGCCACTAGCGCCCATTTCTTTTTGTCAGCTTTTCCAGACCAAAGGAAGGTTCTTTGAAAGTTTCTAATTTTTTGGAGAACACATTTGGTGAGTGTCAGAAGGATGGAGAGCATATATTGATGAATAGCTTGTAGAACAGCCTTAGTCATGATAAGCCGGCCAGCGAAGTTAAGGACCCTACTAGTCCAATAATTGCTCCGTTCTTGAAGTTTCGATAAAAAATTGTCCTAGTAGAGCTTTTTCCAGGGTTTATCAGTGAGAGGGATCCCGAGATACTTAGAGGGAAGGTTCTGCCTTCTGAACCCAAGGATAGCCGTGAGATTTTTCTCGATTTCTAGGTGAGTATTGAAAAATAAGATGGAGGATTTATGCAAATTAAGGTCCATGCCTGTCGCTTGACTAAAGAGATCTAGGATAGCTTTGGATCCTTGGGCTTCTTGAACCATTGGAGTTCCATGAAGCATGGTATCATCCACAAATTGTTGATGAGTAGTGGTTGGGCAGTGTGGCAGGGGTTGGAGGTCCTTGATATTGTTTTTTTCCTTTTCAGTTTTAATGATGCGACTCAGGCCTTCCATCAAAATGACAAAAAGAAAAGGGGAGATGGGATCCCCTTGGCGAATGCCTCTAGAGGGGGAAAAAGGGAAGGTGGCAGCACCATTGACCAAAATAGAAAAGCTGGGGGATTTGACTATGGCTAGAATCCATTTGATCTAGTGTTGTGAAAACCTGAAGGCTTCCACAATGGCCTCTAGATACTTCCAACTGACCTTGTCATAGGCTTTTGAGAGATCTAGCTGAATGATCATACCTAATTTTTCTGGGATTGAAGACTATAAACCATTTCGTGTGCTATTAATACATTATCCATGATCTGTCTGCCTTCCAAATAGCCATATTGCTCCTCTGAGATAATTAATGGGAGAATTTGCTTCAACATGTTGGCCATTACTTTGGAGATGATCTTATAGATAACATTGCACAGAGCAATCGACCGAAATTTCGAAGGGGTGCAAGCTGGTTCCTCCTTGGGAATAAGGGCGATGAAGGTGGAATTGAGGGATTTGAGGACGGAGGAAGATTTTCAGGAATATTCCACCACCTCCCACACCTCCAGCCACACAATTTCCCAGCATGCTTTGAAAAAATCAATAGTAAATCCATCCGGCCCTGGTGCCTTGCCATTAGGCATCTCCTTCACTGCTTCTTCCACCTCCTCCATGGTGACAGGGAGGTCTAAGGATTTATTCTGGTCCTCAGTAATAAGCCTTGGGATGGAATTCATGACTTCCCTGATAGCCTCTTCCCTGTCAATGTATGTTTTTGTTGCTATATGGCTAAAGTGGTCAGTGAGGATGGAGGAAATATCCTTATGAGAGTGGAAGGGAGTACCTTTCTCATCCTTCAATGGGGTGATTTTGTTGGTGCACCTGTAGTATATAGCCAAATGATGGAAGAACTTGGTGTTTTTCCCCCTCTTTGAGCCATTGTATGCGGGAATTTTTCCTCCATAGTATTTCCTCTTGCTGACATCTATCATTCCATTTTTTCATGAGGATACGCTCAGTGCTAATAGAATCCTAGGTGATGTTCCCTTTGAGCTAGTCTGTATCGATTTGTGCCATATGTTCCTCCAAGGCCTGTTTATCTTTGAAAATATTCCCAAAGACCTCTTGATTCCAGGATCAAGGTCGAGCCTTGAGGTGCTTTAATTTGGCTTACAGCCGGTACATTTTGGTACCTTTGGTTTCTAGCAGCTCGTGCCACCAATATTTGATTTTAGAAATGAAATTTGGATGGCCCAACCAAAATTTCTCTAACCTGAAAGGTCTATTTTTTAGAGTTCCGAGGATGGCTACATCCAGGGTGATGGGCCAATCATCAGAGCCTCCACATGGAATAATGTCTGATTCCACAGTGACCCCCTCAAGGAGGATGGCTTCAGCTATGAGAAAACAGTCAAGTCTATAGGCGATCTGCCTTTCACCTCCTCTTTTTTTATTCCAGTTATATAGACCATTTTTGGTGAGGATATCAACAAGATTTGCTGCTCTGATGAAGTTATTGAATGGCTCTGCATCTTTGTTTAGAGTTCTTATCTCTCCTTTATTTTTTGCCAACGAGGTAATCATGTTGAAATATCCTCCATAGATGGCTTAAGCAGTGGAATGTCTAAGTTGCATCCTGGAGAGGCGATCTAGCATCAACAGTTTATCCTCTAGTCTTTGGGGGATGTAGATATTAGTGCACAGGTATGTGTTGGATTCCCATATAATTTTCATTTCCAGGGAGATGTATGATCTGGAAGCCTCTGCACTTATGAGATGGAGGGATTGGGGATTGCAGAAGGTGTCTAGGCCCCCTTCCATACCATTCCATTCCACTTCAGTGTATTCCATTCTTTTTCCTAAATTTCTGATGATTTCTTTCATTTTCTGGCTAGAGCACTTGGTTTCTTGTAAAAAAGTCATGTCGGGATTTTCATTTTTGATTTTATTCCTCAGAAGTCTTTGTTTTCTTTGGCTATTCATCCCTCTTTCATTCCATGAAATGATCTTCATAATTAACAAGATTTAAGAGGAGAATGTGAAAGCCTCAAGGGCTTTCATCTTACATGAGTTGAGGAGTATCTGACCTAGCTTGTGGAGTGCTTCGTTGTTTGTTTATCGACCTCTCTTTTTCTGGTGTCTGACATTGTGGTTTGTTTGGTGTAAACCTTGGGCCTTGACGTCCAGACCCTTTGTGGTGCCAAAGCCTCTTTTCTGCCTTTTTAGTTCTGTATCTCGCCTTGTTAAAAAGAGAAAGTTGACTCTGTCTATTTCCTCCTCTGGGATATGTTCCACTCCTGTCTGCTTCCATTGTTCTACTATGGTATTGAGATCCATGCCTTCCCTCTCTAGTATGTCACTAAGTTCCATATCCTCTGTTCCTATTTCACTGGCGGTCATATCCGCATCTCCTTCTAAGTCTTTTGCCAACTCAGAACCTTGTAGGATTTCCCTTGTTGGATCAGGATTGGAATATTTGGCTACTTGTGAGGGAACATCTTGGGTTTCCTGCATTAGGTCTGGTACTTGGGGATTTTCGGTTAAAGTTGATCATGACCCAAGAACCTCAAAGCCATTGACCGTGCCTTTAATGGAGGTGCCTGTTTTGTGTTGGTTTCTCCTATTGGCTTGTTGTCTCCCATTCGGACGAGAAAAACCTTCCTGATCCTTGCCTATGTTGTCCTTGGCTTTCTTGGTTGGCTTCTTCACTAGGCATTCCGTAAATAGGTGTCCATGTTCGTGGCATTTCTGACACCGGAAGGGGATTTTTTCATAATCTGTGGCTTGAAAGAAGACTTCATCTCTAAATTCTACCCATAGACCTTCATGTAATGCACCTGAAACATCCATTTATACACATATTCTTGCACAAGAGGTGTACCCTCTTTGCAGGGTGGCCTCCGAGGCTTGGATGAAGGTTCCCAGTTTGTTGCCTATTTGTTCCAATGTTGTGAGTCTCCAGTAATCAATGGGGAGAGAGAATAGGTGAATCCAAATAGGTACATGCATGAATGTTTCCTATTCTGGTGTGAATTTTGGTTTCCAGGGTCTCATGTAGAGGCCTATTGAGGCATAGAAATACGGTCTGCCATAAAAAAATGTGATCCCTATCTTCCAGGTTCGCAAAGACAATAGTGAAGAACCCTTTGGCCCCTAGGTGTAGCCTGACATCTCCCTTAGGCTTCCATTGTTGCTTGATCCAGAGACATAGGGATTTTTCTATAGGCCAAAATCCCATGAACTTACAGATCACCGTATGTATTGACATATGGTCTCGGTAAGCTTGAATTTCACATTCGGTGATAAAAACCCGCAGACTTTCCATTTTTTTGGGCTTGCAGTGCCCCAGGTCCTCCTGTTTCTTATTTGTTGTTGCAGGTCCCTCCAAATCTGGGCCATGGTGGGGGAGGGCCTCGGTTTCCACAGTTTCTTTATCTTTCCTTCTGCTCCTTGTGGTTCCTTCTCGGGGTTGGGGCTCCCTTTTTCTTTTCCTTCTAGAATCTTGATGCCAATTGTTTATTTTTTATACTGGGTTTCCTTGGTTTTCCCACCAACCTTTTTTTTCCTGCTTAGCTCATATTTTCCTGCATTTTTAGATCTAGAGATCCACATGCCTTCCAATGGGGCCTTTCCCTTATCCATCATTGCTTGTTTTTATGAAGGGGCCCCATTGGCCCTCGTGCACCTCATCTGTTGGGCTAGGGCAAGCCCATGCCTCTGAAGTTCTACGAACAGGGCACTGCCCTCCACTAGAGGTTGTGACAGTCTTTAGATTGCAGACCGAAACCCTAGCTTGGGCAAAAAACACATTGTCTCTGAACTCAGAACGAATGGTTTCTATATATATATATATATATAGTTTTATATTTGAGAGGAGTAATTTTGTTTTAGATATTATTTATAAAAAGATTAATATAAATAGTTAACCATTATTATTGATGTGTAATTTGATAGGCCAAACCTTTAGGCATAGAACAAAAATGGAAATTTTACATTACAACTTATTTTTCCATATACGATTATGAAACTAAGTGTTAAAAAGTTAGCTTGTTTCCAAATTTATAGTTATGTCAAGAGAAAATAGGTTTATATGATAAAGATAAATAATCACAACAAATTAGTGTTTAAACTACATATCCTACATGAAGAGAAGTAGAAAACTATTCTCCATCCATTTTAAAAGGTTTAAAATAAGATTCCACATAGAAACATTGGATGGAAAAGAATACCAAGGTGGCACATGTTAAAGGTTTCAATGACATCTATAACGATGCAAAAAGATTCTTGTAACACACTCGAACACCTAATGTCATATTAGAGTTGTGGAGTGTAATTAGACTTCTCCTTCAAGGTTTATTACAAATGTGGGCTCAAAGTCTTATTACCCTCATAATCTTAAATCGCATTTCTAATACCACTATCATCTTTGGATAATTGAGAACTTTCCTGCGATATAAATTTCATCTCAATTTAAGTTCCTAACACAAAGGCTCTAAAATTTTACCCTTTTGTACAACCACTTGGAAAATCCTAGCCATGTAGCTCCCTCATATGTGTCCAATTTTGTTGGCTTCCTGCTATACTTGATCATTTCCATACTGGTGATTTTGCAAGTTTTTCATTCTCCAAACCCTGATCATTCTGATATGTCGATGCATTGATGAATCAACCTAGTGGTATGTTAATATGCACAAAACATTCTACTACACTAATACAGTGTTAAATCCATCATATTTGTTTATATAATTACTCTAAAATGGCTTATCAAAGATTAAAAAAAAATTATAACTCAACTAAACACAACTCAATTAAAAAAATAGGCGTGAGATCAACTCAACTAAACACCTCTCAAATTTTTGACATGTGGCATGTTTGACATGTATATCAGGTGATCAAGGTAACAATGATTTCCAAGATACAGTATTCCCGAAATTTTTCTATGTTGATATGTTTATATGATAGCTTGGAATGCCACATCAATCATGGATGACTAATCACCATCTAACATAATGGATAAGATGACATCTCTTCTTCCACCTGGAACTCTTGATGTCTGCCACATGTCACTCATATTTGAAAACTTGGCATGCCAAAAATACCAAATCTAAGTGAAACATGTCACACACATGGAATCACCATGTAATTAAATTGTGAAATCACCCCTGAGTTATCCTAGTACTTGATATTTTGGTTAGTCTCATGTTTCTAGGTTCTAAATTTTTAGTGCCATCTCTTCATGCCTCTTGTTAATAGATCAAAATTTTCCAACTGACAATTGTTTCTTGGGGCCATGCCGAAGAAGGATTTTTCATACTGATTCACCGTCATTCCTCGAGGGCTTGATATGTTAATATTTTTAATTTCTTGTTATAACCATCTCTTGCCCCCTCTCTCATAAAATAGGGCTAAGGATGGTGCTAGCCAAACCCCAAATTTCAAATACTCCACCAGATCAATGCGGAATACCATCCTAAATTTTCCAAAGAGTTTCATTCAAAATCGTTTCATCCCAAATCTCTCTTAATAACTTGAGTTACATGGGTCAAACCACAGAATTTCCTTTTTGGCCAAAACCAAGGCTTAAACCCAAGATCCCTTAGCCACTTAAGTTCTTCCCTAGGATTTCCTTTAGCTTAATATTTCTTTGGTGAAATCTTCTAAACTAAACATTATATTTTATTTCCTTTTGAATCTATCCTTCCTCATTAGGGATTCTACTCTTTCTTTAGGGTGTGATCATTAACAAAACCTTATAATCGTCACATAAAGTTGAAGGATCCTTTGGCATATCCAGGGCATCCTAACATTTTTTATTCCAAATCATAGGGAATAATGATTTAACCAAAATCTTAATAATAACTAGGACCACCAACCTATCAACCCTTCCCATTTGGAAACACACCATACATCACAAAAAGTCATAAATGATTACAAGTAGGCATATAAAAGTAGCACAATAAAGAACATCCAAGGATAACCTATGAATTTATGAACTGAAAACATATAATTATCTCATTTAACATAGATGAGAGGATTCGATTTCCCACAACATTCATATTCATAAAGGAATGTATTTGAACATTTAGGTCAATTATGTTAACTTCTCAACACATTGATCATACATTTTGAATATTCATTAAAACCATACAAATATCAACCTACCATTGTACACATGCATGTTGATTCCTAAATAACATTTAAATATGAAGTATTGAGAAAAATTTGCAATTAATTTATATGAAAGGAATATACTTATCTATTCCTCTTAAAATTGTTGGAAACTAAATAAGGGATGACCACTCTCCACCAAATCCTAAGAGAATCTACACTACATATTTCTTACAAGTATCCACTCCCCAAACCATATCGAATGTCTATTATATGCTTCACTTAGTGATTAGAAATAAATATTTTAATTCAATGTATAGAGTATGAAGGAAAAATTCCTTCATTTTCTAGGAAATAGGGAAGCCACCATCCAATATATTTTTTTGGGTTGATCAAACAACAAATATGGCCACTAAGGGCCTTCACAACATATAAGGAAATCCCTTCCCACTTTCTATAATCCCTAATATTATCCTTTATATAGTGCTTCATGTACATAAACATAACCAAATTGTTTAGTCCTTTATAGTTTACTGGATTGAAGCAGAGACATATCTCTTTGGTATCCTCGTCTAACACATTTCAATATTGGACTTTGTGGTCCAAATTCCAATATGAGGTTTACAATTCTTTGGTTTACAATCATTTTGTATTTACAACAATGCAAGCCTATTTTGTTTGTCTAATGTCTCTAGTCACTATAATACTATAAAATAAATATCTTAGAATAACAACACTAACTTCCTTATCCTAATGAGCACTACTTCATTCATGACAGGTTTAGGGTCCCCTTCTCGAGCTAAAGAGTCAACAAAGAATTTGTTGTAAGGTGCATAGTTCATGCGTGGGTAGTTCATTACCTCCTCTCCTCATTCCTCCCATAACTTCTTATTAATTGGTAGTTCATCTAGAACATCTTGGGTCGTGAACATTATTTCTTTTTTTTTTAAATTTTGGTAGGACTGAATCTTCATCAACATGTCCAAATACATCACCCCGATCGGGGAAGGGAATTGAACCGATGATGAGTGTCGTAACAACCCACCTCATCATTGTTTAACCAAGACCCTACAGACCATCATAGAAATTAATTTTAACAAATAGAGGAAACATCACAATCCCTCGTATAAGATTTATAATCAATATATTCTTGTCCTCATCTCCAAATTTAAAAATTTGTAATTATATTCGCAAAATATTTGCATCAAATAGTTGAGCAATCCATCTATATTGGCTCTCCAAAATTTTCATCTTTCATTTACACTAAAAAAATTTGGAATTAGAAAAAATGATGTTACATTCCCATCCCACTTAAATAAAAACCATCCTCAGTGTTCTATTATCTATAGAACCGAACTTATACATAAAACCAAAATGGGTATGCCTTCTATGGCAACCTCTAGTTTCCATTTTGCTTCACGTGGTCCAAAGTGATTCCATTGCACCTTAACTTACATGGAGCGTGGTCATCCTATTTGTTGAGTATCCATTGTGGTTTTGGATATAATTCACGCTTAGATTCTATCTGTATCAAAGTCCAATCAATAATATTGTTAACATCATGTATATATATTTGAAGTAAAGATATATAAGACACATCATGTTCCTTCATTGTGGGAGGAATGATGAGTTTGTATGCTACTAGACCCACTCTCTTCAAGATCTGAAATGGTTCATAATATCTTGGTGTTAACTTGGTGCAAAATCCCACTCTTAAATAAATTTTATTTTCACTAATTCGAAGATACACATGATCTCCTATTCAAATTCCTTATGTGATTTTTTTGGTCTACATAACTCGTATTTTTTTCTTGTGCTACCTTCAATATTTTCCTTACGCTAGAAACTTCCTAGTCCATTTTATTTAACATATATAGCCTAAGTGTGACTCTATCTACTATATTACCCTAGTTGATTGGGATAATGCACGTCCTACCATATTGAGCTTCGAAAGGGCTCATCTTTAACAGTTCTTGATAACTAGTATTATTAGAAAAATCTAGCAAAGGAATAAAATGTTCCCAGCTCTTAGGTTGGTGCATAACATACATATTGAGTATGTTTTCTAATATTTTTTTTTCTATATGTCTGAGGGTGTTATATTGTGTTGAATGTTGATAGGGTTTCAAATATTATAAATAAAACTTCCAAAATTTAAGGTAAACTTGGCATACCCATTATATATGTTCTTCTTGGGTGTGTCATACAATATGAAAATATCCTTCATAAAAATATGTGAAATATAAATTTCCTTATAGGAAGACGTTACAAGTGAGTTTTCCTGCTTATATTATCGACTACAAGCGTGATCACAATGTCGCTTGGTGGTTCTTGGTAATGCACTGATGAAGTCCTTTGATATCACTTCCCACTTCCATTCTAGAATTTGTATTGGATTCAACCATCCTATTAAATATTTGCATTCCAATTTAACTTGTTGACATTATTACTTATATTTTCAACGATCTCTTTCTTCATCCTTGTCCAACAACATGTTTTTTGGTGGCTTTTATCATCTTTTGATATCCTAGGTAACTTGCATATTGTCTTGTGTGGAACTCATCCAAGTCAGACGCACTAAGTTTGTATCACCTACATTTATATTGTAATATTTCATATGTAGGTACCTGATAATTTTCTCTGATTTGACACTTGGCCTCTTGTTATGAGAATTTACTTACATGGTGAAAATTCTCATCTTCCTATGTGAGCCCTTTGATTATTTCATTAATTTATATCTCATATTTAATCATGTCTTCCATGTATATCACCTGCATACTTCTACTGTGTACAGCGACCACTCGATTCTCTTCACTTTTGTCTATTTGATCTCTAAATAAAACTTTCTAGTAATTATCATCCACCTTGATTTCTTGTAATTGAATTGTTCTTGGTCAAACATATATCCCATCATACTATTATATGTCATTAAGATGAATTTCCTTCAAATAAGGTGGTGTCTTTAAAGTTTTCACTATAGCTATAACTCCAAATCATGTTTCACATAAGTTTTCTCCATGTGCTTATTTAATTTCTTAGACTCGTAACTAATCACATGTCCATCATGCATGAGAAATTCATGTGATATCTACTTGCAAACATCGATGATGATTCAGAAATATTTATTTTGGTCACCAATATTTGGAATAGGGGAATGTGTGAGAAGGTGCTCCAATTGTTCGAAACTCACCACACACTATAATATCAATGAAACCCCACAACCTTCCATTGGAATGTTGTAATCAGGTGCCCAATATTTGAAATCCTTGAATGAATATCCTATAGCATCCCTCTATCCCAATAAAATATCTTACTCTTATTACATTCTTGGGAGGATGCCACTCTAGTATGGCCTTGATCTTTTCAGGATCAACTATTGCTCCTTCTGAGATAGAATTTCCCAATTATTGAACTTGCGACCTAAAAATTCACATTTTTTAAGCTTAACATACAATGGATAAAGGAAAATTTTAAGGTTGGAAATTTATTTTAAAGTTTAGAAACCTTGGAAACTATTACAAATTTTGAATGTGCAAATCTAGAAAATGTTTGGCAATATTCCTGTAAAAAATATTCAAATTTATAGAAACTTAATATATCATTCACAAATTTTTGGTGATTTTTATGATAAAAAAATTTATCATATAGAATTTGGGTGAATCATTTTAAAATAATGAAATTGGTGAATATTGTTTTATAAAAATTATGGAAAGTTTGTCCATCTACAAATATTAGCCTCTAAAACTTTCTTGGAAATTGATGCTCCTGTAACATTTACAACATGACCTTAATGTGTTGTTTGTGCTCCTCTTTGGTATTTGAATAAACTAATAAGTCATCAATAAATAAAAGCACACGTTTATCCAAGTACATACTAAGAACATTATTCATACGACACATAAATGTGGCTGGTTCATTTGTCCAAATGGCACCACTACGAATTCATAGTATTAACCTCTAGTCTTGAATGAAATCTTGTAGATATCTTTATCCTTAATCCATACTTGATGATTCCTAGATCTCGGGTATATTTTTGAAAATATTGTGGCTCCTCTTAGTTGGTTAAATAAATCATTGTTCCTAAAAAATGAACACTTTCTTTTAATATTCACTTATTTAAGTTGTATGTAATCAATACACAACGTAATGATGGAGCATTGTAGGGTGACATGTTGAGTCTAACGAACACTTTATCAAAAATTTCTCTTAGTTGTAGCTTTAGCTACACTAACTCAAGTGTGATCATTCTATGGGGTGTCCTAGACACAAATGTTGTTCCTAGAATGAGATCTATAGAAATATTAGTGTCCCTCTTCAGTGGAAATCCTAAAATCTCTTTAGAAATACATCATTATATTCCTACAACCTATGATCCCAAATTTTGAACTTACATTCATATGCTAAATCAGTTGCTTGTATTGCATGGAGGGGGCATCCATTTTTGCTGTATTGCTTTAACAATAGAGTTGAAATATACCTTATTGATATAGGCTTCTACACTCCTTATAGAGACCTTTATTCTCCTTCATTTTCCAAGCAATCATGTGTTTTTTTATAATAGTCAATTTTTTCCCTATGCACTGCAAACCAATCCATGTTCATTAGTAGGTTATATGACCCTAAGTGAATTATATTTAAAGTGGCTTGGGTAAGCATGTTACTCATCTCAAACTAGCATGATTAAATAGAATCATACACCTTTTTCTTTATTCATATGGCTAAATGAACTGGTCATGACTTATCCTATTGCTTGCTACGTAAAACATAACCTTCCACAACTTGTGCAGTAACATAACTAGGGATAGAATAAGGGTCAATTAAAATTGAAATGGACGAGTTAGAAAGTATACCTTCCATTTCCACAAAAAAGCTTGGTGGACTACATGCTTCTTTTCCATATCTATATAATTCTTTGGTATAATCTAGGCCACGTCATGGATGTTGATTTCCTCTTGAACATTGTACAACTTTTTGTTCTCTTGATACTAGTGCGGACAATATCTTAATATATGCTCTTTCCCACACTCCCAACACCTCAACAAAATTTTCCTTAGATCCTTGGCATCCTCCTTTGTTTGTTTAATCTATTTATTCCCACTTGGAGCAAGATATTTCTTTTAGAGTTCATTCTTGGAAGTTGCACAAAACTTGACACTTTTCCTAGTCTTCTTGTAATGTGAGGATCTTGATCCCTTCTTTTTGAAACTAGTTATTACCTTTTTTTCCATTATGTTCAAAATTTAGTCTTATACTTGGATTAATCATAACAATATTTTAACTTTCGGATGGTATCCTCCAATTCCTTAGATTCATCAAATTTTATGTGGTTATGATGGGACTAGGAAGTCCACTAAGGAAGCATTAGATTTTTATCTTTCATCTTTGATATAAGGTACATATCTCAAAAATTCTATGAACCTCTTGGCACATGCTTCCCGAGTAGGCTTTCAAAGTTCCTTGTGCTCATGCTTTTCATGATCTTTAGTTTATAGTCATTCCAATATGCAAAAACTCAAATATATTATTTTATTTTAATAAAAAATTATAAACATGTTTTAAACATATGCCCAAAATACACAAAAATGGAAAAATAACATAAATTATTTAACATTTTTTCAAAATTTTAAACATCCTCACCACACACACACAAAATAAAAAACACTCTTATTCATATAAATAATATAACAATTGTAAAGGCAAAAATAGTCTTTTTCACATAAATTATTTAACATTTTTTCAAGATTTTAAACATCTTCTCCACATACACACAAAATAAAAAATCACTCTTATTCACATAAATTATATAACAATTGCAACCTATATTTTTATAATTTTTTTAGTTTTTTTTTAAGTTTTTGTTTTAATTTTGATTTTTTGGTTTAATTATATATTTTTATTATAAGTATGGTATTAGGATATTTATATTATATTTTTTTCTTCCTTTTCTTATATATATATATATATATATAATTTAATATTTACATCGATATTTCTATAAATTTAAATTAAATATGAATATATTATTTCGAGTGTTTGAAAATATATTCTTTTTTATTGATATATAATTCAATATTTACATTAATATTTCTATAAATTTATATTAAATATGAATATATTATTTAGAGTGTTTATAATTATTTAAATGTTTTTATTATTTATTTGTATCTAAATATTTGTGTATTGGTTTTATTATTTTTATATGATAAATATATTATTGAATATTTTTAATATATATATTAAATGTATTTGGATTATAATGTATGTTTTGGATTCTTTATTTTGTATGTATATTAATGTATTATTTTGAGAATGGAAATAGGTGTTTGTATTAGTTGCATTTTTTTATAGTTAGAATTTATTTGTTGAGGTTTTTATTTTGGAAGGATATCTATTCCTATATTGTGTGAATGTATTATTGAGAGTGTTTGCACTACTTGTATGTGATTTTTTGGAGTGTTTATTCTTCTGTGTTTATGAATGTCTCATTTCACATGCTTTTCAGTATTTTTTCATTGTTTATTTGTATGTATATGAGTATGTCATTTGAGTGTTCCTTGAGTGTTGGTTTCATTGTTTGTGTGTATATAAATGTAATTTTTTAAATAGTTTCTTATATTATTTTGAGTGTTTTTCGAGATTCCTTCATTATTTGGTTGTGTATTTTTTTGGTATTCTTATGTATGGATATTGTTTACTTGTATGTTCATGAATGTATTATTTGTTGTATTTGAATATCTATTATTTACTTGTATCTTGGATATGTGTATAAATGTATTATTTTCTATACTTGCGTGTATATTATTTTCTTGTATTCTTTATATGTGTATGAATCTATTCTTTGCTACATTTGCATGTGTCTTGTTTACTTGTATTATTTGTACGTATATGAATGTATCCTTTAGGAGTGTATGAATCTATTCTTTGTTACATTTGTATGTGTCTTGTTTACTTGTAGTATTTGTATGTGTATGAATGTATTCCTTATGTGTGTATGCACCTATTATTTGTTAGATTTGTATGTGCCTTATTTACTCGTATTCTTTGTATGTGTCTTATTTACTTGTATTTTTTGTACGTGTATGAATGTATTCTTTAGGTGTGTATGAATATATTCTTTCTTACATTTGTATGTGTCTTGTTACTTGTTTTCTTTGTATTTGTATGAATTTATTCTTGATGTGTCTATGCATAGATTCTGTGCTACATTTGTATGTGTCTTATTTACTTGTATTCTTTGTATGTGTATGAATGTATTCTTTAGGTGTGTATGAATCTAATCTTTGTTACATTTGTATGTGTCTTGTTTAATTGTATTCTTTGTATGTGTATGAATGTATTCTTTATGTGTGTATGCACCTATTCTTTGCTACATTTGTATGTGTCTTATTTACTTGTATTCTTTGTATGTGTATGAATGTATTCTTTAGGTGTGTATGAATCTATTCTCTATTACATTTGTATGTGTCTTGTTTACTTGTATTCCTTACATGTGTATGAATGTATTATTTATGTGTTTATGCACCTATTCTTTGCTACATTTGTGTGAAATTCTTGTTCAATTGTATTCTTTGTATGTGCATGAAAGTATTCTGTGTGTGTATGAATAGATTATTTGATACTTTTGTATGTGTCATGTTTAATTATATTCTTTGTATGTGTATGAATGTATTCTTCATGTGTTTGAATATTTCTTTGTTATATTAGTATATGTATTATTTATTTGTAAATAATTTTTAAAATATTTATTTATATGATTATAAATATACTAGCATTAATTCTATGTATAAATATTATAATATTAACTTATAAATATATTGGTTTAAACATTTATGAAAATTTGTTATTATTATTATTATTTTTGGTTTTTTACTTTAAATCCACTAAATTCCAATATCACATTATTCCAACATGGTACTCCAAAAATTTGGAAAAAAATATTATAACTGTGAAACTTTGCAAAACATTAATAAGATGATAGGCTTGACACCAACTTACCACATCACTTCAAAAATTTGCCATGCAATCATAGGCTTCCATGTGGTGAATGCTAACATGTCAAACATGTAGGATGGATGACTTGTATATCAAGATATCGAAAATTTCCAATATGAGTCCTCTTGAATTCCCAATATGTTGATATGATAGCTTGGCATGCCACATCAATAATAGACATTAAATCATCACTTGACATGTGAAGTAGGATTATTTTTCCCTACCACATGGAATTACTGACATGTGCAACATTTCACTCATATTCATAAGGTTTCCATGTCAAATTTTCTAAATCTAGGTGACATGTCATACACATGGAATCACCATATCATCAATCATGATGTTACCTATCAATTTTCCTAGAAAAATGCTCTCTCATTAATCTAATGTTTTACATTTATAAAGTCTTAATGTCATCACTTCATGCTCTTAGTGAAAATATTAAATTAATTAAACTAACAATTGTCACTGAGGGCCATGCGATACTAAGATTTTTCACAATGGTGCACTTTCATTTCCTCTATGGCTTGATACACTGATATTATGAAAACACCCTTCTCAGTAACTCTTAATATTAGTTCTTATCGGGAAATGTTACTAAGGATAGTATTGTAGCTATAATGACCCAAAATTTCCTTTACTATATTATATCAATAGTGAATATGATCCCCAAATTTCAAAATATTTTCATGCCAAAAGGTTCATTCCCCAAATTTTCTTAATATCTTGAGGTATAAGGGTCGAACACCAAATTTTCCTTTTTAGCCAAATCCAAGCCTCAAACCATACATTCTTTAGCCACTTATGTTTTCCTTAGGCTTTCCACTAGCTTAATATTTCTTTAGTTAACCCATACTAAAAAAAAAATGTTATGAGAACACTACATCCTCTTGAATTTCTCCTTATTCATCAAATATTCTACTCTTGCTTCTAGGTCTCATCATTAACAATAATTAAAATAATCACATAAAGCATAGGGATCCTATATCTCCTCTAGGGAATCCTAAGCTTACTGATTCGAATTCATGGTGAATAGGGACTTCACGAAAAACTCAACAATAACTGGGTTAACTAACCTATTACTAATTTCTCTTTGGAAGCACATCATACATAAAAAATACTCATAAATTCATGAACATACATCAACAAAACTAATCCTAAATTATTAATTCATGAACATATATCACATAATAATATAATTCAACATAGATGAAATGCTTTCATTTCGCATAACATTCATATTTTGATATGAATGCCAAATAATTAGGAAAACGGTTTTGATTACTCAACACACTAGTCATACATATTCATTACAACCATACAATAGCTCTCAAGATACATTGAAAGAATACATGTTGAATCTAGCATAATATTAACATATGAAGTATTAAAAACCATTTATAATTCATTTTCAAGAAAGTATTTGTTATGAAACCAAATCAATTTCATAGCTATCGAGTTCTTGTTTCTGTGACTACTTCACGTTCCAATATGATTTTTCCTTCCTTGTCAAGTTATGGAAATATTTTTTGAACTGGGAGCTTGTCACCTATAACCTTCTTTAAGCATGAAACATGGAAAACTGGGTGCACTCAGGAAGATGTAGGAAGCTCCAATTTGTATGCCATAGTACCAATATTTTGCAACACCTTGTAAGTACCATAATAAGTTGGTGATAATTTATTATCCTTCTTAGCTATCTTGATGGACCTTTGTTTGTATGGTTCTAGCTTTAAAAATACCCTGTCACCTACATCAAAACTTCTTTCGTTACAATGTTGATCTACCTGTTATTTCATTTGATTTTGTGCCAAAGTGAGGTTATCCTTTAAGAGTTGGAGAACTTGTTGATGATGCTCGATGTGATCTCCCACTGCTTGAACCTTAGAATTTTCTCTTAAATATTTTGTGATGGATGGTGGATGATATCCATAAAGTTACATTAATGGGGTCATTTTTTCTACAGTATGGAAGGAAGTGTTATACCACCATTGAACCAAAGGTAACCACTTTATGCATTGTGTCTATTTATCAGATACAAAGAAATGAAGATTTCCTTCCAAAAAATTGTTCACTAGCTCAGTTTTTCCATCAGATTGAGGATGATATGATGAGCTATGAGCTAATTGAGTGACCAAACAAGAAAATATTTCCGTTCAAAAAATTCCTATAAAAATGGGATCTTTGTTGCTTACAATAATCTTTGGGTTTCCATGTAGCTTTTGAATTGTTCCCATAAATGCAGTAGCAACTGTACTAGATTTAAATGGATGAGATAATGCACAAATGTGTGCATACTTGGTAAGCCTATCAACTACCACCGTGATGAAATTATTTCCTTTGGAATTGGGTAAACCTGTGATAAAATAGATTGAAACCTCCTCCCAACATTGACTTGGAATGGATAAAGGTTGTAACAAACCTAGGGTCTTAATTGTCTCAAATTTATGCTATTGGAAAACCAAACTTTCAACCACAAACTTTTTAATATCATATTTAAGGCCATCCCAAAAAATTTGTTTCTTGACCTTGTCATAATTTTTTAAAAATCCTGAGTGCCCTCCTAACGGAGAGGTGTGCAATTCCAAAAGAATATTTTGTTTGAGTTGGGAATTCTTACAAATATATAAGTGATATTTGTACCATAATGAATCATTTTTCCAACTAAATGTTTGAGATGTACTGGGATCTTGCTGTAAATTTTAAGTCAGTGTCCACACATCTTCATCATTCTTCCATTCATCCATTACTTTGGTTATCCACTCAGGTTGGATAATAGAAATGACACAAAGAAATGTTTCCACGTCCTCATCCTTTCTTGAGAGTGCATATCCAACAAAATTTTTCTTCCCTTTTTTGTAAATGATTTCAAAGTCATAACCTAACATCTTTGTGACCTATTTTTTCTACTCTTCAGAATATAATATTTGTTCCAAAAATTATTTAATACTATCATGATCTATTTTTACCTTGAAGTGTCTTCCCATTAGGTAAGCTCGCAATTGCTTTAGTGCATGTAGTATTGCCGTGCATGTAGTATTGCCTACATTTCCTTCTCATAAATAGGTTGATGTAAATAATTTCCTTTGATTGGACGACTTTCAAAAGAAATGGGTCTTCCTTCTTGTATTAAAACAACACCAATTCCATTTCTCGAGGCATCACATTCCACAATAAAAGTTTTTGTGATGTCTAGAGTAGCTAAGACCGGTGCTTGGCACATTATCTCTTTAATATATTCAACGGCCTTAGTTTCTTCTGGAGTCCAAGAAGATGCATCTTTCTTTAGTAATGATTTTAGAGGTGTCAATATTCTCCCATAATTCTTAAAAAACTTGCGATAATACCCTGTTAACACCATCAATCCTCGAAGATGCTTTATCGTTGTGGGGATTTTCCATTCCTTAATGGATTTAATTTTGTTATGGTCTAACTTAATACCCTCATGAGATACAATATGACCCTAATATTCCACCTCCTCTACTCCAAAGAAACATTTGGATTTTTTTTGATATAATTGTTTCTCCTCCAATAGTTTGAGCACCATGTCAACATGTTCAAATGATCCTTCCATGACTTGTCATACATTAGTATATCATCAAAAAATAATAACACAAATTTTCTAAGGAAGGGTTTGAAAATGTAATTCATCAAAACTTGAAAAGTGGAATGTGCATTAATAAGGCAAAAAAGCATGACCAAAAATTAATAATGACCCTCGAGTTTTGAATGATGTTTTTTGAATCTCTTCATTCTTCATTCTATTTTGATGATATCCAAAATAAATATCCAACTTGGTGAAGTAAAATTCTCCATGTAACTCATCCAATAATTCATCAATGATGGGGATGGAAAATTTATCTTTAATAGTGAGATTGTTGAGCTCCTTATAATCCATACACATATTCCATGATCCATACTTCTTGTGCGCCAATATTGTTGGAGCATAGAAAGAACTTTGACTAGGTTGGGTTATACCAGCCTCTAGCATCTATGCAACCTTACATTCAATCACACTCTTTTGGGCATAGGGATACCTGTAAGGCCTAATGATTGGAGGAACACTTCTTGGAATCAAATGAATATCTTTATCATGATCACGAATAGGTGGGAGTCCTTTGGGTGTTTCAAACATCTTAGACTGATTGTCGAATACTTTTTGGAGATCTGGGGAAATAGATAATTTTGATGTTTGAATCTCTAGTGAGAATAATTGTGAAATTATGCCTCATTGTTCTTTATTCAGAAGATTTTCATGACATTAGAGCTGATTGTATTTCACAGCTTCCCTGCGATACCCCATAATTCAAATTCCTTTCCTTCCCAAAAATAAATTCAAGAAAAGTTCTTGAAAATTAAGAAATATTGTCCCCAAAGATTGTAACCATTGGACTCGTAGTACAAAATCAACACGACCCGTTGGAATGGAGCGTATTGGACTATTCAATACATATTCCCCCATGGTTATCTCGATATTATGGCACTTTGTAGAGAAATTTGTAGTTCCTCCATTTGCAACCATCACTTGACACTCTGGTGTTGGTTATAGGAAGAAATTCAATTACTTTTCTACCTTACAATGAATAAATTATGGGTACTACCCGAATCAATCATCACTATTAAATTTTTATTGTTCATGTGTCCTTCTATCTTGAGAGTTTGAGGAGTGCTAATTCTTGTCAATTCATTACAAGATATGGTTGGATTTATTTCTTCTTTATCTAGGCTTGGTTCTTGGTGTATATCCTCTTATTTTTAAGTTTCTTGTTCATTTTCTTCCTCCTCTTCGCAATCTATGTAAAATAATTTCTTCTTAGCACACTTATGACCTTTAGTGTATTTGCTATCACAACTATAGAAAATCCATTTTTCTCTTTTTTCTTCAATTTTTTTTGGTGTCCACCTTATAGGTTGTGGAAGTCTAGGCATAGCAATACTTCCATCTTTATAGTTGTGAGTGCTACGCTTCCTTGTTGCCATAATTTTTCTTTCAATTTTTCTTTCCAAATTGAATGCCTTCGCCAATGAATCAGATTCCAAAACGCGAACCTCATGTTGGATGTTATCCTTTAAAGTACCTATGAAGACATCAATCATGTGTTCCTCTAGAATATCATTTTCCCTTATATTAAAATTTTGGATGTCCTCAATGTGCTCCACCATTAAACCCTTTTGTTTGAGATATATCAATTGGCTAAAGAAGGTGTTGCTCTTTGTATCCTCATAATGTGTTATCATTTCCTACATAAAAATCGACCAAGTGACATTGTTTTTATGAGAGAAAGTCCATCAATACCATACAAATGTATTTTGTTCTAAATATAAAGTTTCAATGCATACTTTTTGTGTGTTTTGGACATTATGGAGGTCAAAATATTGCTCCATATGTGGTATCCATGTTACAAGATCCTTTCCTTCAAACATCCTGATATCGATCTTTGGAGTATGTTGGGTGTTAAATCCAATGTTAGAGTCTATGAAATCATGATCAACATTTATTTTTTTCTCATCATGAGCTTCCTCTACTACCTTTTCTCCATTAGGAGGCTTTTCTTGTAGCAACTTTGTCAAACCTTCCTTCAAACCTTCCATGTATTTCTTCAAATATTCCATGTTTCCTTGCAGTTCTGCTTCTATAAATTCCATGTCATTATTCAATCTATCCATGTCTTATTTTAAACCATTCATGTCACATTTTATCTCTTCTTTGGTTGCTATTTGTGAGAGAGAAATTTGTTGCACTTGGTCCTGTAATTTTGATATATCATGTTGCACTTCTTCCTCTTCATGTGTCATAGTAGAGTTTTTTAGGGCTTAATGGATGTAAAATTATTTTTGTGAGGAATTATAGAACCTAATAATGATATCTACGCTTCAATATTCCCTTCGAATCATTTGAAATTTATTTTTCAAACAAAATTTATGCATTTTTAAAAAATATACACACCTTTTTCTTGATTTTGAGAAGCTCGATATTGAAACTGATGTATCTCTATGATTTTGGATCCAAAATATTTTTTCTTTGGTCCTATAGTAGCCCTATGAGTCTTCTTTCCAATTTCATAGGTCATACTTAATTTGGATTCTTTAAAATAAAGTTATGCCCAATCTCCCACAATGAGCTAATTTTGGACTGGTTCAGTAGAGAGAACTTGTACAATGTTCCACGTGTCCCTCTGTCAACCTTCGGTTCTAAAGTAGATAAAAAATAAAATGTAGTATGTTCACCTTCAGATAATTTTTACACAATTCCAATCCAATGTCTGAAACAAAACTTATGAATATTTCCCACGGTCACCTATTTGAGATGAAATTCTGGAGCCTGCAAAAACCTTAAATTCCACAAAGCATATCTCCGAAAATATTGTGAACCGAGTTCTATTTTTTTACACAAATTTAATAAATTTTTTGACTCAATGTGGTTAAAATTTCAAGTTCTGAAGTGTTGTAAAAAAACGTTATAGAGAAAACTCCTAAATGACCTGTTTGAAAAAGCGAAATCGTAGAGTCCCAAGCTATGATACCAAATGTTATGAAACCAGCTCATAAAATAGAAGAAAATATAGATCAATGATTTAGAAATCAGCCTCTTAAATGGGGAATCATCCTTTACATTACATATATGAACAATTATTTGATGCCATAAATGAAAAAACCTTCTTTCTATATATAGGAGTCCAAGGGGTCACAATATGATCCTAACCGACATAACAATAAAAATGTAAGGGCACAAAAATAACAATAGCTGGATTCTATGGGGCACAATAATAAAAATATGGGGACTGCATGGAAACAACAACAATAATAAGGGGGATACACTAACAAAAACAATAAGGGGATACACTAGTATCATTGGGACCTAGCAGTGTTACAATTTTTTTCTCCTAAAATTGGCAGAAATTAAAATAGGGACAACCACTCTCCATCCAACCATAGGTACAACTACACTGCAAATTTATTATAGTTGTTTGTTAGAAACTGGGACAATACTTGAGGGGTGGGGGTTGGGGGGGGGGGGTGAGGGTTGAATCAATATTGTAGGAATTTTACCAACTTAAATTTTCTTTCAGCTATGTAATGATGTTAGGATATAATGGTTTAAGATTTATGTTTTTTTATTATTGATTGATGGAAGATCCATAGATTTGGTTATGATGATTGATGTTTTAGAACCTCCATGGAGACCCATTCTCAAGAATTTATGAGGTATGAGAAGAGCCTAAGGAATAATAAATATATGATGGATATGTCATTCAACCCTAATTGGATGATATATATATATCTTCACGGTCACTCACATCATCATCCCTCTTAGAAATTGGGGTCATTAAAACCTTGGATTCTAATGCTTTCAAAATATATCGTGATGATCATAAAGTTGATGAAAAATAACATCTAGTTAAAGTATTTAGAAACTTTGGATACAACATGAAATATATTAAAGATGCCTTCCAAAAATATCTTAATCATGACAATAATTCACCTAACCCTAATATCCATAACCCTAGGAAGATTTCATACCCACCTTATCTTAAAGTAGGCACTCACAAAATTCCCAAAATTTTAAAGAAAAAGGAGATTAATACATGTTTTAAACCCCATACCACCATGAAACAAATAATGATATCCATAAAGGATGGCATTTACCACATAAAATTTAAAGGTGTTTACAAAGTTGAATGCTCCTATGGTAAATTCTATATCAGAGAAAATGGGTGTTCCTTGAAAGAAATAATCAAGGAGCATAGTGGAGACATAAGACATGAAAAGAAAAAAAGTTCAGCCATTGCAAAACATGCTAAGAAAACCAAACACCATTTCTTCATATAAAATACAAAAATACTTGTGAAAGAAGGCCTCTATTGTAGGAATAAATTAAGGGAGACTCTTGAGATTAAAAAGTACCCCAATAACATGAATCAAGATAATGAGATAGATATTAATAAAAATTGGTTAGCCCTACTTATTTTTTGTTTGTCAAAGTCTAATTGATACTATCATTTCAAAATTTACATCATAAGAAAACAACGTTGTGATACATCTAGGCATCCCAAGTTGCAAAAAAATTCCATACTTGTCTTGGGTGTATGCCAAGGCATACAGTACCACTCACTATTTATAGCACAAAACTAGTAAAAAACAAGCAATTACGAAGCTTCATGGAGGATGATTTGGGGGGGCTGCTGGTGGCCTTGCAAAGAAACCATAACGATTGTGCACATTGCAGTCGATGTGCTCGATCTAGATTTCCAGTGCTAAGAGGTGGTCATGGGAGTGCTGCAGTTAATAGCAAAGACTCTCTAGATAATATAGAATTTCATTTTTCATATGTTGGATATCATTTATGTAAGTGATGATATCGTTGCATTCTTCATACATCTGTTTCGACATGTTTTCTAGATTGAGCTGGATTTGTTGCAGTTGAGCTGAAAATACATCCAGGGTGCCCCGAGCATCAACTTGACCAGGCGACCGGGCTAGAGAGACCGCCATGGAAGCCATAGAGTGTTGAATCTCGGTGGATTTTAAATTTGAGCTGAGGTCCCCATTTGGTCTATGCTCCACCATCCCGTGACCAAGTCCTCCTCCGCGTACACGTCCATGCTGTCGTGGCATGAAATTTTCCTTCCCTCAACTTGCTTCTTCCTGGCTATAATTCTAATTTCTTGTGCATAGTGCAAATTATTGAAATGCAATGTAGTCACACAAACCACAACCTCATGTCTAGCCACCTGCACCCACAAACTCACGGGATACTTCTGTCATCCCAAATATTAGTTATTTACTTCTTCCACTGGCAAGGAGTAACCTCCAGCTACATATCCACAAAGTTATTGTTGGTTCGGGGTGGCCTCTAAGCCCGAGCCAACACCGCAACTTAGTCGTCTCCCCTGTTGTCACAAATGTCATCCCCTTAGCGGACTAAGAGTTCCATAATGGGCACACCCAGTTTAGCACCTTCCTCACAACCAATCCAAACATAATAACCACCTTTACAACCTCTGGTCCTTGAACGCCAAGCTACCAGGATCCCATAAGCATCTGCTCCACCACCCCCAGCTCGTTGTCTCTCTTTCTTTCCCCCACACTTCCTATGGTCAAATCTCAAGAATTATATTGAGTGCCAACACTTCTCCACAGGGAGATACCTCCTCGTAGATTTTGACCACCTCCCAAACTTGCAGAATGTCATTTTCCTTGTCCAAATGATTGATAATATCTTGGCTTCCTCCACGCCTCTTCTCATACCAAGGATCCATAACTAATTCATGTGTGATAGGTTTAATTTTCCTCGATGGCACGTGGTGTTAGGCCTGTCTGATCCATGCACACCACCCCCACTTGGCCTTCTGATGCGACACCCCATCGGGTAAATTGGTTACTTAACTTGAATAATAAAAATTAATATTATTTATTATATTAATAAATATAACTAAATTTCTTATATATCTCATAATATTAAATTATACAACTCTCATATATAATATATAACATACAAGGCATATAGTATAATATAAATCATTATTACATTATAAAATTATTAATATAAATCACTCTCTTATTAATAATAATAATATTAATATTATTTATTATATTAAGAAATATAACTAAATTTCTTATATATATTATATTATTAAATTATACAATTCTCATATATAATATATAACATACAAGGCATATAATATAATATAAATTATTGTTACATTATAAAATTATTAATACAAATAATTCTCTTATTAATAATATTAATATAAATATAAATAATAATATTATTAATATTAATCTTATCAATATTTATATAAATAATTTTAATATTAATAAGAATATTATTGATATAAATAAACACCTTATTAATAAAGTTATATTAAAGACATTAATATAACAAACTACTACAACATATAATGGTATCTATAATAATTATTGTCTTTGTTAGTCAATTAGGGCCAAATGACATATTCATCATATATTTATTATTCCTCAGGCTCTTCACACTTCATCAAGTATTGAGAATGGACCCGATTAAAGGTTCGAAAACATCAACCATAATAATGAAATTTGTGGATCTTCCATCAATCAATAATATTAGGATATCATAAATATTTTACTCACATGAGCATGACATAAAATAATTTGAGTAATATACAAGGAACAAATAAATTCTTGAAAACATCTCTTCAATTACTTCACAGGGCAAGCTACAACTTGCTATTACAATTCTCTGGCTTCAACTTTTTGGAATCTACAACTCCCTGATTTATCAACTACAACTAAAATGAGCACCAACCCATAAATATTTACCATCACACAATGGAAGGAGAAACAACCCATGATCTACAAAATACAACTTGTTTGATGCTCAATGATTCATTTTTCATCCATTTTCATACTAGAACCATGAATTCCTCCTTTTCTTTCACAATAACACTATTTTATCCTCAATCACCTTGATACCTTTATAAATATTTGATTATCGATAACACCAACAAATTCACCTCAACTTGATCACAAGAACTATCCAAATTTCTTGATCAAGTTTTCTTATAAATATTTTTTCTTTTCTATATTTTGCATGAAATTTTAGTTAATCTTGCATTGAATCTTTTCATATGCCTTTAATTTTTTCCTTTCTCCTATTTATTTTTGTCTTTTGTATGTGTGCTTAACTTATCAATTTATCATCCACTTTTTTGGGCTTAATCTCTAAGTTAAAATATTAATTTTAACAATTCTAACTTTGTTACAGGTTTTAGTACTACTCCTTCCATTTTGGAGATCCTCCAAATTTGAATTCACTTCTAAATTAGCCACTAACTTCATCCATGCTACTAAATACTACCTCAAGCCCCTTCTTTTAGAAATTTGGTCCTCTTATGTTTATATTTGGCTTAAATACCAAACCTTTAAAACTTGTTGACTTGTTCATCCAAAGCCAAAATGTTTTCCATTAACTGTGCTGCCAAATATTTAACGATATTGCTAGAACATCAAGTTTCCATATTGTTTCATGAAACATTTTGAGGGATTTAAAAAATGCTATAAATTATAAATTTTCATCCCTTTGAATTATAGCCCTTTTTTTTGCATCTAAATTCACATGAAAGAAGTTATTGCTCTATGATCTCATGTCCAAATCAGATCAGTAGACAACAAAAGAAAAAATCAATAGAGATATAATAGTGTCCCAACCCAAATAATCAAACATGCATCAGGCATCCTGTTCTATATGCTACAAGGAAATATGTGTGCACCTTGCCTCCTCACATATTAGGGAAGGATTTTGGGTCTAATGAAGATTCACACGATCCACTCGAGTGATCTAACTTGTCCTTACTTTATATCAATCCCTACACACAACTATAAAAAGAGAGACAATAAGCGACCTTCCCCAGAATATCGTAGGATAAAAATATCATATAAATAACTATAAATCATGCTAACTACAAACATATGTAGGGAAGGAACATATATTTCTATTAATCATGAAAAAATCAGATTACAACCATATACCTTCACCTTAAAGCCTCCTCTTTGCGATCTGACAGAGTCTCCCCATTATAAGAAGGAGATGAGCAAGAAGATAAATACCCAAGTAATAAGATCCTCACAAGCTCTCTCTCTAGTAGAAAAATAGAGGCATTGCAATATAATTCCCACTCTCACCTCTCCCTTTCCTCTTGGTGATATTATATAGGTTTATTCTATCCTTTGGGAGAATGTATCTAGACACCTGGGGGCTTGAGAAGTTAGGAAACTTATACAATAATGGATCCCTATGGAAAATCATACACAAGTGGGTCTATAATATTCGAAAATTTGCATGCAGCAAATTGGAATATTAAATTTTGTTGTTTTCACTTAGGAGATAAAAAAATGGGTAAGGAGGCCCATGCATAATAAAAATCTGAATAAAATCCCTCATAATGTGAAAAGGGATCAACATAAAAGATGGATTTCACACCTTCATGTGTGAACAGGGACTTTTGCATGTGGACAAGTTCAAGTTTGACCAAGTCAACGGTGTTGGGATAGGAGGTGGAGATCATATTGTGAGACAGTGCAGAGATATTAGGAGGAAGATTCCTTGGTGGAGGAAACCGTAATTGAGTGGGGCCCAAGCCAAGAAGGCTCACACATGTATAAACGGAGGGCAAGGCATCCATAGAAAATCATCTTATGAATGATATTTTATTTTTCTACTTAGACTTTTCTACATTCTCTTTCTGTTTAGCAGAGTTGCTCTGCTGCTTAGCACAAGGATTTTCTGTTTAGGAATCCTTCTCCTTTCTTGAGAGGCCTCTTGAAGGAGATTGTACTGATTTGCCTCACATATAGGCTTGAGGCCAAGAATAATCCTTCAGCTACAACATTATTTCTATAGTAGTATAATGTTGTGTTGTAGGGTGTTGTAGTGAGGATTCACAACACCACTTCCTGCACTCATTTTTCAAAGGAGGGATCCTCCTTTCCTTTGGGAGATCAGTAAGGAAGGCTCAGGAGAAGATTTTCATATCTTGGCACTTTTCCAAATGAATTCCATAATCTTGCAATCCCTTGCAGGAACTTCATCATTTCTGGTATTGTTACAGTGAGAGGGTCAATCCCCTCAATCTTGAGTTGCTTTCTCAGCGAAAAGGCCAACCTTTCTCCCAGAAAGTTTGTAAGAAGGATCCTCCTTCATTACCTGTATTATTTAGTTGTACATATACATATCTTTAGTTATAATTCATCCTTTTCATATCCATATCTACATATCTAACATTTTTTACATTGTGCTTTCATGAAACCCTTGTCGGGTTATCTTCAGAATGTGTAAAAGGAGCTATATCCTCATTTTTCTTCATGCTTTGATTAAATAAAATATAGTTCTTATATTTTTAGCATATTTTTCTAGAATCCCTCTTTAAATTACAATGTGCATGCTTCAGAAAAAAAAAAATTTAGTCAAGTCATGGGATTTTAGTGTTTTTAAGCCATATTGGGACCAGGAGATCTGTTTAAATAAGAAAAAGAGATTTGTTTCTAAATATTTTTTTGGGTGTGAGTCAAAAATTACATAAGCTAAGGGATCCCAGCATTATTTTCTGCTATTATGACACAATTTTCTGAATATAACGTTTTTATGGTCAAAATTGTTGCTTTTCCCCACTTTTGGTTGATATAATGGATCATATTTATTTTTGTTGTACATGTAATTGATGGCTATGTGTTTTATACACATTTTATGATTTATTTCTCATTGTTATTCCATATTTGTGTTCATGTATTTCTGCATTCCCATTTTTGGATATTACAGGGTCAAGTTGATCTCCCTGGGAATCACAAACTCTAGAAACCATTTTCACAATTATAAGATTTTTCTCAATTATTTCAATTATGAAATAATTATTATCTCATAATTATCATATTTTGGAAAAACAATTATGAGAAATTGCTCAATTGTGTAATTTAACCCTTTTAACATGGGATAAATCTCACATATGTAAAAGAAAAGGTGGAAAGAGGATGCATTTTAGAGAAAAACTAAGGTAATATAAACTTGGGTTTCTCTCACTATAATGGAGTGGAAAATAGGGTTATAACACATTTTTGTTGATGCCCTATTTTCTTTCCATCATAGCACCATGTGTCATGACCTCTGAGTAGGCCCTTTAACACTAATCATTTTTTAAGCTTTTGATGGCTTATTTTATTCATAAACCTCCATGTCTCTGGTCTTAATTTCCACATATAGAAAAACATTCCTAATTCTCTTTACCAGATGCATTCCCTTTATGCCTCATAAAATCTCGGGATCTGACCAATGGGCTTAGATTCCAATGGGATCTTCCTAACAACCTCTCTATTGGTCGTTGCTTTTCTCCTTTAGTAGACGTATCTTGATGCTTTCCTCTCGGCCAATTCTCTTTGCAAGAATTAAATTATTCCGCATTGGACCTAGTGAGATGAGTTATTCCATGGGGTCATCTCTCTTAACTAAGAGCCAATAAAAAATCTCCCAAGTTGGGTTGTCCCTGACACTGACCCTATCAGCCTCATGCCCAGTCATCCCATTGATCTTCCTCTACACTTCTCCAAGAACTGCAAGGTCATGCTTCCGGTATGACATGATGTTGACATCAACTATGCTACATGTTGGCATGTGATTATTCTACATGTGACTAAAAAATGAGCCATTTGGGTACCCAAAAGAATTGAATTTTCTTGCCATGTGTCCACCTCTGATTGGACCATGTAATTATTACATCATGAACATTTGTCATTATCTTTGGACAAATTGAATATTTCCATGTGTCTTGCTATTAGATAGGAGAGAGAAGGGTCTAAGGCCTTGGTTTTGTGAGCAAATCCTTCATTAATTTTTTTTCTGAGTATCCAACCATTTTAACATTTCTCAACCCTCTCCTTGTGCCACGTAGCTCGAATATTATCCTTTGTGCCCCCCTCTACAATATTTTTGGCTCCCTCTATAGGGCATGCATCATCTAGTGGCATGATCCTGCTCACTCCTTTCAGCACTACTTAAATTTCCTTCGGACTAGTGTAGCATGCATTCTTATCCCCCTGGGGTTTGTTAAGTGAGATTACGTGTACCGTAGGGCTACCCTGGTACCTTTTCAATTGGTTTCGAAAACCAAAAATATTACTGCATCATCTCGGTGCTCTCCTCCTGAATACTACTGTTGCATTTCCTTTTATTCCTCTGAGTTCTTAACGTCAGGGTAAAAACTACATGCTTATGTTTTATGTGGGATCTGCCTCATTCAATAGGAATCATTTCCACTATTTTTTACTACCACATACACCTTCTAATTTAAATAATACCTATATTGGGAATTCTTCCAACTTTTCCACAAAATGTGGCAAATTCACCAAATTTTCGCACTCTAAAGGTTCTCTAACCACCTGTTAGCCCTGCATGATTTTATTTGGGAATATTGCAACTTTGATTGGCTCTATATTTCAATATAGGAGGCCATTTTTTAGATTTATACATACCTCTGGAAATATTTTCTAGATATATATCCATATAGATGGGCTACATCTATTTTTTAAATGATCTGTTGCACCATAAATGGATCTAAATTATTTACACCACCTTCATCCATGTTGTTATTCAACCTTCTTCTTGTGCTTCGAACCTGATCATCTGAGGAATCCCTTTTGACACCTTTTTCATTTGGTGTTATCTTATGCCATCAATGACAACATATTTACAACATTATCCCCCTTTGGCATTGATGCTGACACCAATATCAAAAAAAAAAATGTTAACACATTTTAAATATTCTTCAAACTTTCTTTTGAATGTTACTCCCCCTGAGATGCACTTTTCATATGCTTAGTTGCTTCTATTTTTGTTGTTATTTATTGTTGTTTCTTTTGTTTATGTTTTATCACTGACACCTCTCCTTGACCAAGTACCTCTCCCCCTTTGATGTCAATAAAAAAATCACCAATATGATCCCCCCATTACCATACTCCCCCTTTGACATCAATGACAAAATCACCAATATGCTACAATAATTTCCTTTCTTCATCTTGAAAGAAGATCTAGTGGAGAGTGGTAAGAGGAACAACTCCAAATGTTTGCCTCAAATACTCAAACTTTTCTCTAGGAAGTGGCTTGGTGAAAATATCAGCAACATGTTTTTTAGTAGGTATATATTCTAACTTTAAAATCTAATTAACAACTTGTTCTCTTAAGACATGATAATTTATTTGGATATTCTTTTTCTTGGAGTGGAAAATAAGGTTCTTTGACATGCTAATTGCACTTCTATTGTCACAAATAATATTAATAGGCTGATCATAGAACATTTATACATCCTACAATGTTTTCTTCATCCATAATAGTTGAGCACAATATGAATCTACGAAAATATATTTTTCTTAAACAATAGATAAGGAAATTGAAGCTTGCTTATTGCTCAACAATGATACTAGAAAATCTCCAATAAAGAGAGCACCACCACTAGTGCTCTTTCATTCATCTACATAACCTTCACAATAAAAATTAGTATAAAAAATTAATGAAAAATATTTACCTCTGGGGTACCAGAATCCATAGTCCAATGTTTCTTTGAGATATATGAGAATCCTCTTGGTTGCTAGCAGATGGCTCTTTCTGGCGGTTGCTTGAAATCTTCCAATAATCTCAACAACATGCATAATATCTGGTCTTGAATTTTTTAGCTATAACAGACTTCCAATGATGGATCTATATAAATTTTGGTCCACTTCTGGTGACTCATCAGTATTGCTACATTTGCAACATATAATAATTGGTGTGCTCACTAAAAAGAATTCCTCCATGCAAAATTAATTTAACACTTCTTTTAGATATTTTCTTTGAGAGATGAATACCCCTTTACAAGACTACACAATCTTCAATCCAAGGAAATATGATAGTTCTCCAAGCATAGACATCTCAAACTCAACCTTCATATCAACTTCAAATTGATTTGTTAGAAAAACTGAATCATTGGAAAAAATAATGTCATCAACATATATACAACCACCATAGTTAGTTTTCCATCCTTTTCTTTGACATATAAATTTCTTTCATATGTAGCTCTTTTAAAACCACACTTAAGCAGGTATTTATCCAAATTGGAATACCAAGCCCTTGCGGTTTTCTTAAGACCATACAGGTCCTTCTTAAGCTTGCAAACATAATTAGGTTTCTTTGTCAATTGAAATCCATATGACTGCTCTATGTAAACTTCTTCCTATAATTCTCCATTAAGAAATGCATATTTGACATCCATCTGATAAATTTTGAATTTCTGGAAATAGGAAAAATGCTAAAAACCTTATTATATCCTCTAATATAGCTACACGAGAAAATGTTTCATCAAAATCCAGGCCCTTTATTTGATCATAACCTTTTCATACCAACCTTTCCTTGTTTATTACCACTTCTCCACAATCATTTAAGATATTCCCGAAAACCTATTTTTTGACAATGACATTCTTATTTGCAGGCCTTGGAACAAGTTCCCATGTCTAATTTTTCTCAATTTGGTCCAATTATTCTTACATATATTTTAACTAATTTTTATTTTGATTTATAAGCTATACTTGTGCTCTCAGGTGTTGTTTCATCTACTCACACCAGAATATCTTCTTAATACTTATTATGTTTCTCATCTAGGAAGGAGGATTGAAAGCATGATTTCTTATGGACTATCAGTTTGAAATTTAATGTTTAGTGTTTTCCTTAAATAAATAACCTATAATAACCTACATTTCAATGTGAGCCAATAATGATTGTCCTATAAAATATCACAAGGAAGATGGGTTCTTTAGTAAGTCATAAGAAAACATATGAAGAATTAAATTTAAAGAATAATATTTGAACTTACACCACGTACATATTATTACATATTCATTGTCATAGATATTCTTCTATGACACGTGAATCTAGAATTCACCTCGACACCTTTAGGATTAAGAAATATAAATTTTAAATTCAAAATTATATGCATTAGTTTTGATATCATTCATGATATAACCTTGGTAGGTTAGGACAGTCTTTGCAAAATTAAAAATGGCTCTTGAAATCCATGGAGAATACGATAGCTTAGGATAGAATTCATAAAACTATGATGGGAACTTTGGTCAATTCAATGGTTTTTCTCTTGGCCTTCCTTTCCTTATGTTCAATGCAATCACTCTTTTTTTTTCTATGGTTGAACCATTTTTTTGTTTTCCCACTTTACTCGCTAAATTTTTGTTGTAATCATTTTATTCTTGAGATATTTACAAATATATTTCTATGGATTTAAAAATAATATTTAATAGAAATTATTTTTTTCCATTGTAACCATATAATTTTTCCTACTCATGTGAATAGTTAAGATAATTGTTTGTTTGGAGTTTAAAAACAATACTGAATAGAAATTATTTTTTTCCATTGTAACCGTATAGTTTGTCCTACTCATGTGAATAGTTAAGAGAATTGTTTGTTTGGAGTTCTCAGCTTGTTTTTGGTATTTATAAGAGGGATTCCAATGTGAGAACTTCTTTGAATTTCTTAATTTGGAATTTAAGGTAGGGTGGAACAGCCTGTGATTGGGGAATTGGCATTGATATATTATCTCATATAAACTATCCTCCTTCACTTTTTTTTTTGCCATGCATACTTTCATCTATCGGTTGGCAGTTGGGTTGATAACTATTGTGAAAAATATTTACCTCTCACACCCTTGGAAGGATTTCAGCATGATCTTATACCTTCCTTTCTTTTTTATTCCCAGACTTGCATTCATATCCATACAAGCACGTAAGGGGCATATCCATACAAGAACGTAACGGGTTGGGCACTTCCTTTACTTTCAGTAGACTCTACCATCCCATAAATTATTTTGGCAACCTCTGCCTTCTTAGCACCTCTCTTAAATGTATTTTCCCTAACCAACTCCTGGTTCAAGGGAAGATACGTTGGTGAGCAACACTCGAGACTCTTGCTACCTAGTGATTCATGCTTTCTTGGGATATTGACATTGGATTCGAAACACTATTTTTTTCACTATTTGGAGGTTTAGATGCAAGCATTTTTCTACCAATGAGGTTCATTCATTTCAATACTTTAGTCATCTTTATTAGAAACAAGCATGTCTGCAATTATTACATATATCATATCTTCTAATAAAACATCATAACATATTGAATGCTTTATCTTATTCTAATTTTATTTATGCCCTCATAGCATTGAGAAAGATGATAATTGTTATATATACTCTTTCACTTTTATTTTTTCTTTTTAAAATTGATGCTTTCATCTTATTCTTATTTTATTTCTGCCCTCATAGTGTTGACAAAGATGATATCATTCATTTTTGTATATACCCTTCCATTATTTATTTTGTCTTTCGTAAATATATTTCTATTAAGATGAGACATATTATTCAAAAACAAAAAACAAAGTCTTGTAATTGGAAATTATTTGTGTCTGAGATTGGATTATCCAGTTGTGTGAATCCAATTATTAGATGTAATTATCCATGTGGGTCGAGGCCAACTATTAGGTGGGACTCATGCAATTATCAAGCATATTCTTCCTATGTGAAGAAGATACTAGGAAACCTCTTCCTATGGGAAGAATATGCCAAGTAACCTCTAAAAAAAAATTCACAGTGTTTTTAATGGTGATTATTGGCTTACAAACATATGTATACATTTATTATCATGCTAGGATAGGTATTTTGAAGGAGTGGACTCCCTGAAAATGGATTCTAAGGAAAACACGTTAGATTTTTTCACATATACTGATAGGAAGAATTATTATGTCTCCTACTAGAAAAACTAAATATTCATCCAACAATCCATGGGACTGCTCCCATAATTCTATAATTTGGTCAATGAAGCCCTTAGAAGAAGTATTAGGCAAACGTTCTTCTATAACTTTGTCAATGAAGCACTTAGAAGAAGGGTTAGGAAAAAGGTCTTGTGGCTGGAAAGAGTTATCAACAAGTTTTAAATGAATCAATTTTTTTTTTTCTTGCACACTCCTCCAAATATTTAAATATATCAACCTTCTCAGGTGGCATGAAATGAACCACCTGTTCATGAGCTTCATGCGGTTTGAAATCGATTTTTATCTTTTGAACTTCCCTGAAAGATGAAACTGGTATAAAAATTCAAAAACATTTTGGCATTCCAAATTTATTGATTGTACCCCTATCACAAACCAAACAATCCCTTGCGACAATCCTCTTTAGGATATGGAAAAACATGTTCACAATTTTTTTTATCGACCTACCAACCTGTATATGGTTTCCATTAGGTCATGTTATTCTATTTGTAAGGTTATACCTGCCCATATTTATTACTATAATTCAAAATATTAGAAAGATAGTTTCTTGAGAACCTTACTGAAACTATCTTCTTCAGACACACTTTGTTTAAAGCATTAAGTCATATTAGATTGTGAACTCTATTCTAATCAAATTCTGTAGGTTTTCCATGATTTGAGTCTTAACTAGCGCATATTTTGAACATTGTTGCTACCTTATTTTTGTGCAATATTGTCATGGATTTTATTTTGTTTTACCTTAAAGTAATGAAAGTCCCATTTTCTATTTATTTGAAGCAATATCTGTACGTGTTAAGTTTTTTTTGTTCAAATGCTAAAGAAATGTTTTTGGCCAAGTTTTTCATCAACCAATTTTTGTCAACCATTGTACATTGCTTGAATCTTCCAACCTTTTTTGAGCCTATGCCTAGAGTTCACACGATAGACTCAAGCATGGAACTTGCATTGGATATATTTTGCAATTAATTAAAGTTTTTAGCAAGTCATTTTATAAAATTGAATTTGTGATTCTAATTCATTCTTCCTTTACATAATTGTCATTTTATGTTTTTAATATATTTTCCAATGCATTAAAATGAATTACAGGTATTTCCATCACAAAAAAAATTGTATTGTGCTAATATCATGGAGCTAGCCTTAACTAATAACATTGTTCCTCTATTTTTGAATATTTACACTAAGATTCAACCACTACTCCAAATAATCGACATCGGTACTTTTACCTCTTCAAAAACTACATCATCACACTTATACATTACTCTATCTGATGGAACACATCAACACAAGACTCTAATACCAGCTGCATATAGTACACAAGTTTCATATGAAGGTATCCAAGTTGGCTCAATCATTCTTCTTAGAAAAGTAACTTGCACGGTGTTTCAAAACTCTTCGTAAGGCCCGATATTTTTTTGCACCCTATTCTCTTCTTTTGTCTTTTACACTCTTCCTACATTACGCAAACAAAAAATTGCGAGGCATAAAACAACATTGACCAAGGACTCATTGACACTACTACATGCAAAAGCATGCACAACCCAATATAGCTCTTCATCGACATATATCTTTCCCTTTATAGTACATGCAAAAAATAAGTCCATAATTATAACTATCTCATTCAAGGCGTTCAATCCCTGCCAAAATTATTGGTCAATCCAAGTTAGATAATATGCAAAGACAACATTGAAGACTTACAACAATGCACATGGCTCAGGAAAATTCTTTGTATTTTTCCTCATTGATCATGATAAATATGAGATCCACCTTTCTCCATTTGTTGAATTGGTTGAATATTTTTATAATCTAACCCAATTTTACCAACTATACATTGTTTCAAATGGCATAGTTAAAGAAGCAAACCCAAAATACAAACACCTAAGGAAAAAATGGGATATTTACTTGTTTTTTGCATCCATTTGTAATCCATATTTGATAGATGTTCCATCCTAACCTTACCAATGCCTTCATTTCAAAATCGTTATTGAAATCAAGTCTGCAAACCCAAATACCAATGTATATATTTTTGGTGTTGTTAGCTCCACCTCATCTTCCTCAACAATTTGACGAAGAGATGGAACTGAAACACTAAGGAAGACACTCACATTAAAGGAAAAGTTGGGTTTTAGCATTGATGTAACACTATGGGACAAAACCTTGTTTAATTTTGTGCTTCTGACAACTCGCCAATCCTTGCAATCGAAGGAGGTCATGTATCTGAATTCAGTGGAATCACCATAGGTATAGTCTCCACTACCACTCATATCATAAATCCAAACATTAAAGAGACACATAAACTCCATACATTTTTTTGTGAAATAGGATATAGATCCTCCTCTCCAACTTTGAGTAGAAACTACAATGTTGCTTCCAAACTGGCCCTATTGCAAAAGATGATTCATGAAATTACTTGCATGCAAGTCTCCAAGAAAGAAATATGTGTTTTAGTTCATCAAAACTATGACTGCTCTTCACATGGACGACTTCAATTTTATTTCATGTCCATTATATTTAAATGGAAAGAAATGCATGAAAAAAGTGATACACCATTCTAACAATATTTTTCATTGTACCAAGTGTAACGAAAACTTCCCAAAGTGTGACTACCGTTACAAACTTAAATTTGAGTTACATGACCATACCAAGCACTTGGAAAATGTCACAAATTTCAATGATGTAGGAAATGAAATCATCGGCATCAAAAAAAAATACTTGTTCCTTCTTTCTATCGACCCAGCTGATATCCAAAAAAATTGAGGCCGGATTTCAGTTCACCATTTCCTACTGACACTTTCCATCAAAAAAAAAATTCTACAATGGTGTCGAGCACTTGCAACCAATATTTTTTAATTCAAAATAAATTCAATATGACACTGCATGCAAGGAGTTACTCAAGGACATTCAAGAAATTTCCATTACACAACGACCTGTTATTCACCACCTTTGAATTTTCTTCAAGGTTGAAAAGAACGCTACTACTTTTTATGTGAAGTATAAATTTCACATAGATCATTGTTGCATAATATTGTACAATTTTCCATGTTTTTGCGATGCACACTTTCTTTGACAAGAGTATTTTTCAATAATTCCAAAATATGTATGTTTACTTCTTCACAATTTACATAATATACATATCAACATCTATAGAAAATTCAATTCATTAGTTTTCCTTTGTCTTTTATATGTCTATAAATTGATTTTTTTCTTTCTTATATGTACAGTTGTCGTTCAATGGCATTCTTATTAAAAATATTAAAAGTAAAAAAACAAATAAAAAAACAAAAAATGAAATTTGTGTATCTTGGTCCTTTCATATCAATGTTGATGCTACAATAACGTATATTTTTGCAATACTCGTGTTCAATAATTCCAAAATATGTATGTTTGCCCATTCAAAATTAACATAACTTATATGGCAGCATCTATAGCAATGTCAATTCATTCTTACTCCATTGTTTATGTGTCTATAAGTTGAATCCTTTTCTGTTTACCTATCACTGCTATCATTCTATTATTTTTAACACATTTTTCTATGCATATATAGCTAATTTATTATTCTCTCTAAGTTACCCATGTCTCCAAGCTAACGATAAATCATTACTACTTGCTTATGTATTCCATGCAACAATAAAAATGCAGACTAAAAAGAACAAAAACGTCTTCTTTATGCCCAAAACAAAGACACGATAAATGCACACCGATGACTTCTTTATAAAAATAGCAAAAAAACTGCTGCTTCCACTACATCCCTTCCCACCTTAAGTGCCCTCCCAGGTGTGTAAAACAGCTTGCCTCACCTTCATCCAAATGAATATAACCCCCCTCCCCTCCCCTTAATGATGAAAATTGTCTCTTTTGACAAAGGATAGATAAACTTTATACCATGCATGTTTTCACAATATGCAAAGAATCATACCCACGTATGAAAAAAATGCTTTTAAATATTAGTATTTCTTGCTTTCATTGTGCATCAGCTAAATCTACCAATCATTTTTCTCATATAAACAACATGGACAATGGAAAACAACCTTATGTACTTCAAAATCTACCACAATTTGAATAAATTCTCATTGCACGTGTGAACCCCATTCTACAAGTCACCCATGCCCATGGTGGTCAATACAAGTATAATGGCCATTCGATCAGATTCCCAAAAGACATCAGTACTATTTCCAAATAATTTCCTCAAATGGTTTTTGAATTAGAAGTTCTCATTGTGTAAAGGCACACTCCTTCTCACACGGCTTATGAATTCTTCGTTTGCAAGCCTCATGTACTTCTGGAATTTGAGCACAAACTAAATAATGATTCCTACTGCAAGGATGTCCAACTCATCCCATCTTTGAATTATGCTCTACCAGATTAACATACATATATTTGTTCTTCTCTTCTTCATAATGTAACCACCTCCTCTTTTGAACCCCATCAAACCATAGTTGATTCTACTGATGATCCTGATGTCATGCTGAATCCATTAGACATCCAACCTTCTTTTGTTCCGATTCTCCCAGATTCATGTACTAAACTTGAGCACATTTGTGCTTAGTTTCACTCAACCCATCCAAATACAACAAGCTCGGTTGAATACCCTGCAATATCTTTATCAACTATAAATGAATACACCACCAAGGGACTCTTTACTATGGAATTCCCCACACTCTTTCCTACAGGCATTACAATGAGCATGCAACCAAGAATTAAAAAAATCGATATACATGAATATGTTATGTACTTGTTTCACTACCATGATAACCGATTTGGTTGGCATCCAAGATTCCGCTAGTACCTCTACAACATTCTAATGCACCACCATAGCTATGTAATTTCTACCTTTTTTTGAAGAAATACATTGAGAACAACTTTCCAACAACTATTTTAGATCTACAACAATGTCTTCATGACTTCCTAGATTCAAAATTTCCCAAACAAGTCATGTGATTCAGCTTAGGCCTACAAGGAATACAATATTAATAGAACAAGTAACGGTGTGAACTAACTGACATGATAACAAAAATTGGAAGCCCAACATTCTTCTTCACGCTTAGTGTAGCTAATACAAAATGGCATGAATTTCACATGATCAAGCCTACTAATGTTCCCTACAATTCAAACAATCACTACCAATGGAGAATTAGAAACATATTTAAAATCCCACATCTAACATCCCAATATATGCCTTAAAAATTTACAATTTTCCTTAAAGAAGTTCTACAAAAAGGTCTCCACACATTTGCTTTATGGTGCAAGTATTTTTTTATAACCAATACTCTCTACATTACTTTATACATTGCAAATATTTATGAACAAATTTGGAATTTCATATTTTATTCAGGTACAAATGGAAACATAGAGGATATGCACACATACATGGCTTCCTTTGGTTTCAGAATGCACCAAATATGGACACTCACAATTGGAACAACGAAATAGAGGTTGTCGATGCTCAGAAATATTTTGATCACTATGTAACTGCATGGAATCCACGACACCCTCAACGTCACAATCTTTATCTTCAACAATCAGCAAGTCAAAACCCATGTCTTCTTAACATAACATCAATCTTCATGATGACCCAGGTTATTGACTCTTAAGACCTTGTCAACTGCATTCAACGCCACACAAGGTGTCATGAAACTTATTTCCTTCACAAAAAAGACAATGTTATTAGTTGTAGATATGGAGTACCATGGGAATTAAACTCAACATATTCACTTTTCATTGATGATAAAGGAAGGAAAACCTACATCCCTACTTGCAATGATGATAGATTAAATATCCATAATGTCGATCTAATTTCTATCTAGAGAGAAAATGTTGATTTTCAACTAGCTCTATCATGCCATGTTTTTTTAAGCTATATTTCAAAGTATGCAACAAAAGCATAAATGAGATTGGAGAGTTACAATAAAATTTTATCACATCTCTCAAACAACGTCACTCCATAAGAACCTATTGGTATTGTCGTATGGAAGCTCCTTACAGAAACCATTGTAGATAGAGACATTGATGCACAAGAAATATGCCATATGTTACAAAATTTATCCCTCTCACTCTAGAGTCGCATATTTATTTCTTTCAATGTTAATAGAATTTTTTTTATATGTGTTTCTCATGGTTCTGAAAATCCCCTTTCACCATCAACCTTCATTCTTGCATACATGAATAGACATGCTTCATTAGAATCATTGCCCCTCCTTGAAGCTGCACATTCTTGGTCATTTTCTGCACACCGAAAACAAAACTGATGGAATCACATATTCCCTCCAATGATTTTACATGTATTTCCACGATACACCACCATCCCTTCCCATAATGATACTTTTTATTCCACTTTCTTTTGGATTGAACTACTATTGTATTTCCCTTTTCACACACTCCCTGATGACATTGGATCCACTGATGAGGAAACAGTTGCACACTGGGAGAAAAAGAAAGGGAAATATACACCATGGCATGTTCATCAGGAAATTGAAAACCCACAAACCCCACAACCCAAAGATCAACATACTCATGTGGCTACTCCTCCAAACCCCCCTCCTAACCCCATGCAAATCAATGGAAAATTCTCTCTCACCTCCACCCTCGCTACAACATTGAAATTGATGACTGATGAGCTCCATCATTAGATGTAATTGGAGGGATTAACTGTCACCCTTTTCACCTTATTAGTTTCTCCTTCTCGCATTTAATTATATTATGGTCATATTTTGCTACTTTAGATGGTGATTAAGGCTTTTCATACTTCAAATTCCTAATATGGTTTAAATGCAGGATAATCACGAAGATATTCCACTTGTGTTGAAAAATTTCTCATTAAAGCTTGGAGTAGACAAAAAGGAGATATTATAGGAGTTTTTTTCACCTCCTTATCTCCCAAAGGTAGCCAACGGATCCTCAACATTCCCTCCAAGAACTCGAAATCAAAGGCAACCAAGCAAGTGAGAGATCAAGTGCACCAAAGCTCCACTTCTCTTGCAGTAAAAGGGGAAACATCACCCACTTTTTAGGGAGTTGTTGGTAGCTACTCTTCACGTTAAATAGGGAAAAGCAAGAGATCATTAGGATTGGAACTTTGAAGGAATCTAGTCGACTCTTAGCTCTTGTAATAGCTTTTTGAGACTTTTATGATTATGTAATGAAAATATTTTCTATAATAAGATGATTATTCAGAATTTCCTTCACCGATTTAGTTTTAGAGGATTAGGCTTGTGGGTTAGGGCCCAATCCATTGGCTTCAGTATCTCTCTTGTGTATTCATATTTATACTTCTTCCATTGTAGCTAATTTTCTTTATGAGTTTTAGCTAGTTTGTTTACATTTCAATTTATTGTTTTTAGTTTGCTTCATTTTATCCTTGTTGTAGGTATGCTTCCATATATCTTTGTACATTATCATACAAAATTAGAAAGTTGTGTGTCAAAGCATCCCTCTCTCATCTCTTCCATCGAAGCTTGAGGGGGTAAGATCTACACCACAGGCCCAAATTTTCTCTTTAGTTTATGATTTATTGGAAATACTAGATAGGTTGTTGTATTTTCATGAACATGTTGAGAATATTGAGTTATATTTTATGTTTGAATTCTTAAGTAGGTTTACTTGTCAAATTCAACTCATATTTTCCATCTTCTTCATCATAGATTTTGACAATGTTTGTTGCATGAACATGTATTTTTCTTGCAGGTTCAATTAGTACAACAGAGGAGGACTTCACCATCACCCCTAGCTTCATTTCTCACCTTTCATCGGCCTTATTTCAACCAAATCACCTCCAGCCTTGTTTTTGAGGTTTTCACCTTCACATAGTGAGAAACCCTACAAGTGAAAGATGGGATTTGATAGAGGTTCCGAGCTTGGCCAAGGGGTTTTCCATCTTCCATGCATCCAATTACACCTTCATTCCACCTTTGTTACACTTTTCTCCATTTTTTCTGGCCTCAGATTTCTCTCAGCCTATTTCCTGTAGCAATTCAGGACTTTCCTTTAGCACTACATGACTCCTATAGTAGACCTCGTAATAGCACCGCTTAGCATCACCTTCAGCCTAGAAACCATCATCAACCTCATTTGGACCTGCCATAACCATGAAAACACCTTCACCCTTGCATTCATGATTTCGATACCTTCCTAAGCCACCTTAGCGCCTTCTCCTCCTTGCTACAAAACAATGCATTTACAAGCATAATTAGGTCATGATTAGATGCATTATTAAAAGCATGATAGTTAAAGCATGAAGTCGTTAGAGTCTGTTTAGCCATTTGGCCCAAAAATGTGTGATTGGATTAGTCTCCTTTCTGTAATATCAATTTAGCACTTTACTTCATTAATGTTTTCTAGTTTGCTTCTATTTCTTGCCATAGCCTACATTGTAGATCGATTTCTTTGTAGAATAGCTAGATGTACCTTCTTGCTTTAGAATAGTCCTTTGATTGTTGATATAGTAATGGTTTTGAGTCTCTTGTAGTTCTAGGCCTGATTCTTAAGTGTGATAGACTTCACTCAGAAACCCGAGAAACAACACCCTTTCGTAGGAATCAAAAAAGGATGACACGATTAGAACACATCTGTTGTGTATATAGCACTGTCACCTCAAAGTTTTTATGAACCCTATTGGTAGGATAAAATTATTCATTTTTAACCTCCTTCCTACTTTAAAACCATAATCATAAACCTTTGTTTTATCCTCATAAAATTCCTTATTCTTGCACTATTCCAGGAATCCTATCTATCCTTGCACGAGTTTTATATTCCATATTTAAGGTTTATTAAGTAATTAATTAATAATTTTAATAGAATTTATGCTTTAATATTCTTGCAACTGATATTTTCCTTCCTAGAGTATTTGATAGGAAAACGTATTAATCGTTGTATCAACATGGTCTAGTGCAGGAATATTCCTGCACCATTCGTAGCTGACCACTCCTAAAATTCCACGATAACTTGTTACCTGACGTGGGCATCTCATTCCAGCTAGTCTTGTTCAGTTGCAGACATCTTGAGTTGAATTCAGAGCAGAGGATAGTCGAGCATATGATCAAATATTGGGTCGCTTACCAACGATCAGATTAGAATTTTGTTATAGCCACAACCTTATTTCGTAATTTTGGTTGTTATTTTGTTTCAGCCAAAAGGCGGGAATTAGAACGATTGTATGTAATTTATTTATTGCCATAGGATGAAACAGTTGTATAAATCATAGATTTTAGATAGAAATTAAGGAGTGATAGGCATGCTACTTTAACTCAGGAAAAATTGTAATTTTTTGTTGTCCCCCTTGTTCTGAGCTGGATCTATACTTACGATGTATTTTTTCTGATTTAGAATGAATACAAGGAGCTACGCCATGTTGTTTAGACTTTATGTTTTAATCTATTGCTGATGCATCTTTGAGTGTTCACGCTTCAATTTTCCTAAAACGGGAAACGAGTTGTTTGGCTTGGGCCCAACCAACACAACTCGTTTTCCCTCTCGCTTTCATTTAGTTAAAGGTGCGTGTTGATTTTATTTGAATGCAAAGTGTGGATTGAGTTTATGATTTATTACTTCATAAGAATTCTATATTTATTTCATTGACATCCAAAGTGTGATAGATCCGTGGTGTGAACATTAATTAAGTCTGATTTACCTTTGGTCATTTCCTTTTTACAAATATTAATTTACTTATGCCTAAGATCGTGCAAGCACATTATTCCTGCATTAGTGCATTTAAATTCCTATAACTTGGTTTTTCGATTCATTAAAAAAAGTTGTTTCATTCCTTCCTTTCATAATAATTCAATGTATTTATGCAAGTGAATGCCCATTAGCAAATAGAATTATTTTTAATACCAAGAGTTCAAATCATATGAATAAAAGGTGCTTTGTTAATTGATGAATTAACATCATTACAACACATCTATCTGTGCCTGCAATTTATATTTATAAAAGGAAATAATTAAAAATTAAATATGAATAGTTCAAGTGAACCTTTCAAAGTTAACAAATATTAAAGGCATATCGGGTTCATGTGAGTAACTATTACAGGGTTAAAGCTTGCTATCATATTTAAGTAATTTCTTTCACTACATTAAAGAAAGTGTGCTTTGAATTTTGATGTTTGTTTATTTTAAAGCTTATTTTCATTGTGAGATTCAATTTGGTTGAAGAATTTTTTTGCATTTGCAAGTTATTTCAGAATTATGATTTGCCTTTGCAAATTTCTTTCATAGATTAGCACACCCTTTCTTTTCCCAGAAGTAATTGGAAAACTTGATGTAGGAATCTTTGTTCGGGTACATGAACGAATATCCTGTTACAGGAACAGAGTGCTCAAAGCCTGAAGCTTAGAGCCCATGAACAAAGACATAAATCTCCAATATAAGTGTAAAATATACTTCACGCACAAAACTCCTGTACCTGTACTATTGAAATCAAAATATAGGAGTACAGGAATAACAGCTTGGTGCAGGAAGGAAAATATTAAGAAGGCAGATATTTCCAAGGGCCCACTTGTGAACCTGCCAACACCCATTCTATAGATAAACATAGAATTTTATTTCAGCAATCAAGTTTGTTTACAGCAGTGTGAAAGTTCCTTTATTTGGTTTCTTCACAAAGTAATTTCTTCCGCATTCTGACACTAGAAATTCTTTGGTGTAAATTTTTGTGTGATATTTCTTTTCAATTATGCAAGACCTTGATTAAATAAGTAGGAATAGGGATAGGAAAATTTCATGCCATTTCTAGAATTTCTTGTGCTTCGTCTCTAAGTTTACGAAACCCCCAAGTTGACAATTAAGTGTTGAAAGGATTTTTCTTAACTGCGATTCATATACCCAACATTTTGGCGTTGTTGCCGGGGAGGCGATTTGAATTGGTAAGAATTTTCTATTTTCTGCAATAGGGGTAACTCTGATATTATTTTTTCCATAGTGTGCCTCTATTGATTGAAGGATTTTATAGGTGTTGATTTATTTTAAGTTTGCAACATTTTATTAAGTTTTGTTTTGTCATTTTTTTGAAATGAATGCATAAAAGGGATAAGGGTATGAAGCCCACTAATGGCCGAGGAAATACTAGTAAATATGAAATTAATTATTACATTGGGCCTTCTTTTGCAAGCAGAAAGTCCATACAAAGCCAGACTCATCTCGTAGGAATTGTCTACTTGGACTCTGGCAGTAGTAGTCTAGGTGTGACACAACCTGCGAAGGGGAAGAAAGAGACTATTAGAACCCATATTCAACCTTCTCAGCCTGTTGAGAGCGGTTTTCTTGGAGGAACAACAATGGAAGATCATGAGGACCATGCAGAGGGAACTAGCAAATATCAAGCAAATGAGGAACACTCCACTTTTGGGTTTCCAAATTTTTATCCTAACATAGTTGTGCAAATGAAGAATATTCCACCATCAGCTCTTCCTCATTTGTATGGTAAGTTACATGAAGACCCAGACTATTTTAGTTTCATATTTTGTGTAGTAGCTATGATTATTCATCTGATGCTCAAAAATTAAAGTTGTTTCTTGCAACTCTCAAGGATGTAGCATTACACAAGTTCATGGGACTAAGGGGAAACACTATAGCTTCTTGGGAGTAGATCAAGAGAGTGTTCTTGTCAACATATCGGGAATATTGTAAAACTAGAGATATTAAATATGAAATCTTTACTATTTTGCAAAATGATGATGAGACCCTAAAGGAATACCTAGAGAGATTCATGTATATCCTCCAAAGGTCAAAGAACAAATTTGATCTAATTACCATTAGGACCTTGTTCTTACCCGGGCTTACTAATTATTCTAGTAATAATTTAAATTTGTTAGGACAAGGAGATATTGGCCAGAAAGCTTTTGATCAAATCTGTGACTTGTGCAAGAAATTATCAAGGAATCAATATAGATCCGGTAAAGGAATTTTTAAATAGAAATAAGAAAAATTTGAATCCTTGATAGCTATGATTATTGGATTGGAGAAAAAAATGGATAATATGAAAATTTAAATAATGAATATTATTAGAAAACAAATAGACTCTTTGAAATTTTAGCAAAAATTTTGTGAGAAGAAGAAGAGTCATTATCTATTTTTTGTCCAAAAATGTGAAAAAAATTTCTTTTAAGAGAATGTCCTCTTGATATTAAAGGAACTAATAAATGTGAAATTTGTCTGAGACCATACCATGGAAGAAAATTCCCTCCATACCAGGTTGAAAGGTTTGTATTTGAAGGAGGGAAACTCTAAAGCTAATCATTGCATGCTATGGGAGCATGGCCTGGCCTTAGGTAAGTGTGTGTGAATAGGATGATGCCCCGAACACAAATTACAGGATTAGTAATCTCACCTTGTTTCTTATGAGTCTTATCATGGCTAGTCGAAGATGTGCCACCAATATGACTTCCGAGAAGCCAAAGGCAATGACGGATGGCCGCCGGACCATACTTCAAGCACCTTGGGAATGCCGGGAAATCTCAAAGAAGGTGGTGACCTTTGCATAACAGCAGGGAACTGACTTTTCAGTAGAAGGTTGGATGGTTTATCAATGGAAGGTGCTTTAGGTGTGATGGCCGTCCCGATTTGGCCTCTCGCTTATCGAGCTTCTTCTTCTTGGTTTCTTCTTCTTCTTCTTACGCCAGGGTTACTAGAATCCAAACTTTCACGATGCGAAGTAGAGAGAGGAGGATGAAGAAATAGGCGAATAAGGGAAAGGTCCACCTTAGAATCAACATGATGTTGTCCGAGTGGAGGGGATATGGTTGTACGGAGGACGAGTACTCGAGACCACAGAGGTGGAGAATAACCACACATGAAAACCAGTTAACCTAGGAAGGGACAATATTGCCATATAAGGAGCACCAACATTCCCAAAAGAAGGAAAAGGACCGGGGAATCCCTTTGGAGGATTCCTTGGTTAGTAAACTCTGAAAAATTTCCATTGGAAACAACCGTAAAACAAAGAAACTAGCAGGATAACTTTAACCGGGGAATATTTTGTGGGTTGTTAATATCTTTTAAGACATTGAAACAAAACTTTGTCATTTCATATTTTAAGAGTCGAGAAATAGGAAAAAGGTGACTCTATCACTTTCAGTTTGAAACAAGACATGAAAGGACAAGCACTTGATGATATTTTTCACTTTTAGAGAGTCACGAAAGACCAAAATGACTACTCGAGTACTCTAAGCAAAGAGGGTGTACCAAAGTTTCGTGACTCGCCATATACACCTTGGTGATCAAATGGAAGAGAAATGACCAAGGACTTGATGTACGTGTAGGTAGTCTCTTGGAATGTTTTCTTCGGTGTATCACTGGTTACAGGGCGGCTGACTCAACTTCCTATGGATAAAGGATTGCAACCCTGAGCCTCCCTTTATATACGCAACGGCACAGAAGAGCACAAGTTTGTACTAGTGTTGTCAAAATCCAAGTGGTGAACGACAGTACTAGGGTTTAACGATGTCGGGAACATGTCACTAACCTAGACCTCTAAAAATGATTGTGTTAGGTTCCAATGCTTCCTTAGATTGATTGAATTGATTTTAATTTGATCTTGAATTAATGCTTTTGAGTTTTTCGAGCCCTACGAATTTGATCTCAAATTTCCTAAATGCATGCTATATGAAAAAGAACACCATTTTTTCGTTCAATGAATGCTAACTAAGAGAAGGACAGAGATCTTTAGAAATAGCAAAACAATGAAATCATATGAAAGAAAGTCCACTAGTGCATCTAATACAATCAAACGAAAAATGAAAAACTCTTTCCTAGTTCATCAAGTGCTAGTTATGAAAAAAGAACTTTCATTTTCAATGCAAACGAAAAGAATGCGAAATTTTTGATTTTTTAATGAATGAAGCACACAATGCACTAGATTACATTAAAAATAAAAGTGGACAATAATAGTCTTTGGCACGAATGTGAATTTAAAGCGAATGATTCAATAGCAAATACGGACATTACTCACTCAAACCAATGATGCACTCTCTCAAACAAATAGAAATCTTTCAAAATGACCCAAATGAGCAATGTGATCTATGCTTGAAGTGAAGAGATGGAGAGTCAACGAAAAGCTAAAGTGATCATTCAAACACCAAACACGAAGGATCAAGAAAGATTAACGACCGATCGAGGAATTGAATTGACAAAAAATAAAAAATACTCAAACTTCAATCGAAGGCTTAGTGAGTGAAAGACACCTAGAAACCCTACGTCTATGAACTGCATCGATGAGAGAATAGACGAAAGGCGATGAGAAAGAAAGCGGCTACAACGAGTCCCAAAACAACTCCAAAAGACCCATTGAAAATCAAAGTAAACAATCTGAGAGTCAAGCACAACTAACCAAAACTCGGTAAGAAGGTCAAACCAAAATCCTTACGGGATTTGGCACGGCTGTGAGGTTCTAATCCGCGCCAAACGGTTGGCGCTTACCGCAACAAAATAAACAAGCACCAATTGGCGCGACTGTTCAAAGAAACTGCTGGCTAAAGCTGCGGATAACTATGGGAAAAGGGAAAAACTCGAGTGAGCGAGGTCAATATTGACACTGCGGAGCTGAACGAGGAGGATTCCAAACTTCAATCGAAAGCCAAAAAGGTAGGAAAGCAAATCAAAGAAAACCGAAGTCAACTCAACAAGGTTGATTCCTAATGAGCAATGAGATGACAAACTCACACGGATCTCCCAACGGAGTCGCCAAATTGTTGGAAAGGTAAATCGTGCGAGGCAGAAAGACAATCCTCTAGCCCTGTGTGGGTCCAGTAACAAGGAACAAGCTAAGGTGTAGGTTCCTAGCTAAACAAAATGGAATAAAGTTTGGGATAGATGTCCTACCTGAGAGTCCAACATAATTTTTGGCGGTAGTAGTGGCGGCCTCTTGATCTCGTACGACGGTCACGGTCTACCAAAGATGCTCGTGATTCACCGCACAAAAGATGAAAGACAAGAGAAATATATAAGACAATAATCACATTCAGATAAACTAACTAGTCGGTGAATCGGACTAAACAAATTGCGTAAAATAAACCATACTAACACAAGATGGGAACCGGACAATGTCATGTATATAAATAGAATAAAGAGATTACAACTAGAGCCTGACGTCGCGACCTCCTTCAGCGAGTGGTTCAGTGCATACGTGAAGAGATCGATGCCGGAATTAGGATGAGTGAGGACACACGCCTAAGCACTCTCTTGATAAGGTCTCTTTCTCTCCTCTATCTCTCTAGCAAAAATGTTCGGGAATTCTCTTTGTCATTCGACTATAATTGTCAAGCTAGTGTATCAATGGGAGATAGTTTTATTTATAGAGGGAAAGGAGGAGGTTTGGATCCCTACATTGGTGGAAGAGGCCTTATATTTTTGGGAGGTTTCCCCAAAAGGTGGAAACAAGAGACCAAAGGATGGAGTCGTGGTTATTCAGTTGAACCACTCAGTGACTCTGCCCTACAAAGTTGTTAGGATAGTAACTTCACCTTTATATTTAAAAGTAAAATTCCATAAACATATTGGCATGGGTAGCTAAGCGGGACAGAGCACCAATGGGCTCGGGGTCAGATTTTGGATCTTCCTCTTTGGTGCAAGGGACAATGGTGCTAGCACCCATGCAAAAACATGTGTTTCACGATGGTTTGCTCAAGGAATTGTCAATAGAAGGAATGTTTGTCCTCATATGGAAAAGGGATGTAATGATATCCTTTGCAAGGCATGACACTGCTTACTATTTCACAAAAATGATCCTCCAATGTGCGGGATGCAGGGATTGCGGGGACGTTGACAAAATGATATGTAACAACTTCATTAGCAAAAACTTGTCACCCAGCCGAACTAAACTACACGATTCTTGAGAAAGAGTTTTTAAGTCATGATTTTTTTCTATTAATAAATTTAGACACTACATTACGGGGTCTGAATTCTTTCGTGTGCATGTTGATCATTCCGCAATAAAATATTTGATGACTAAACTATTAAATAGTGATAGAGTGACTAGGTGGTTACTATTATTGTAGGAACTTAATATTATTGTTGTTGATAGACCAGGAAAATATAACGTAGTAGTAGACTATCTTTAAAGATTAAATCATCTTGGTGAAGTAATTCCTTTGTTAATGATGATTTACACGACGAACATATGTGTCAACGGAATCTCCATGGTTCGTTGACAAATATAACTAGTTAGTCATTGAAAATACACCACCTAACTTATCTTCTCATGAAAAAGCATAATATTTTATGAAGATCACTGCTACATATTCTTTCGGGTTCAAGGAGACTCTCTTTACACCGGGGCCGGACCTCATTATCCGAAGGTGTGTAAGAGAGGAGGAAGTGTTTGAAATCTTAAAATCTGCTCATGCCGGTCTGCGGGGGCCACTTCCAATGATAAGAGAAACTACCTACAATCATTCCCCAGCAGGTTATTTTTGGCCCTCCTTATTTAAGGATGCCAGAACAATATGCCAAGCGATGTGATAGCTGTCGTAGAATGGGCCAAACTCAATCAAACCAATGAAATGCCTTTATGTTCCTCTCAAGTTATGATTGAGCCTTTTGAAAAATGGGCTATTGATTTTCGTGGGACAACGATAAATATGACATCATTAAATAAAAATCATATTTTGGTTTGCACGTATTTCGATTGCAAAATAAAGTACGAGCTAAAAGTTTGTTAATTTTGTCTATTGAAAAAGACGTTGTTTGATTTTCTTTTTACCGGATGCACTCTACTAGATTTTGGTGTGCCTGGAGAGGAGCTGTTTCTAAACAAATGGTCTCGTATATTTATTTCTACCTGCTCACAAAGTAGTCCGATGGAGAAGTATAAAATTCGAGCATAGGAAATCCACGCCAAGTATCACCCACAAAGAGAAATGGTCGGGTGGAGTCAACAAACAAGGTACACAAATGCAGTGAACATGCATAGAAAGGATTGGGCTGCATATGCCGAACTGCTATGTGGGCAGTACTGAAAACACTTGGAGGAATAAGCACAAAACGCACACCACATGAGCCGGTATACGGAAACAAGTCCTTTTTTCCGGTAGAATTCCAGGACCAAGACCTTCATGACTTTCACTCCGTTGGGCTACACCTCTCCGGAAGCACAAAAAAACGTGTCCTCATAAAACTAAATGAGTTAGATGAATTTTGAATGGATGTTGTTCGTGAGAACATGTGGTTCAACATCATAGCACAAAAAGCGGCAATGAAAAGTCACATTCGGGAAGAAGTAACAATTCCAACGAGGTGATTGGGTACTCCTTTATGATTTCACGCATTTAAATATTTTAAAGTGGAAATTCATACACTCTTTTATGGGACCATATGAGGATTGGTCGAATTTTTTTGAAAATGGAGTAGTAGAGTCGAACTACTGATAGATGGAATTCAATATTCTTCGTGAGATGGGCATAGATCAGCATGGTATACTTTCGCCCTCCTCACTAAAACAGAATCTTTATGGAGCAAGTCCAACAACAATCCGAGAAGGAGATGGTAGGTGGCAACACCAACCTATTGAAAATATAATTCTTTATTTTCCTAAGAAAAAATGTATATATAATAAAAAGTATGACAGAAAAAGATAAAAACGCTTTTCCAGTAATTATGAAAATCAGTAGGTAGAAATGATTGCAGTAAGTTGATCAACCTAAAAACCAACGAGGTGTCGGAAGGAAGATCAAAATTTCAATAAAAAGTGTAATTTTCTCTGATTTTTTAGATGTGGTTTGTTGTCACTCAAGAAGAATCGGGTTTGAGTAGGTATCAGTCCCTTACCTCGGTTGAAAGTTGGCACAATGAGTTTTTATTCAAACAACGCTCAATTCCCACCTTTGCATTTACTTTTTTCCGGCACCGGTGCGAGGTAGATTTTCAAGGTTAATTATGCCCTCATTCTATTTTGCGCTTTCGTAATTTTCTACTATTTTCTTCTTCTCATCCTGCACAGACCTTTCCTCCTTTTCTTCTAAGAGCTATCCTCCATCCACCTTTATTTTCCTCTTTTTTCTTTGAATACCCAAAATCCATTTTTTCGTTTATCCCTCTTCGGTGGTTTCATTCCTACAGAATCCACGCTGTGATATCGCTTTCCCATTCTAAAAATTACGCCTTTTCCACTTATCCCTCGTGGATCAACGTGCGGATCCGATGTAGCAGATTCACAAGTCGGATCGATAAGGCATGCTTGACATAAAAGAATGGCGAAATGACAAACTTTCCTTGTATAATGCACGCAATTTTTCCAACCAATGAGATTGTACTCTATCAGTAATTTCTCTTTGTCCATTTTTCTCTTCGATGTTACAAATATCCCTGTAAAGTGCGGGAACACATGCTCATTGTAGGCACGTTTCAAAGGCAGCGCACATTTCCGTGCAGAAAGGTTCAATGCAAGCCCGAGTCGGGCAAAGACACGCGTTGATGGCTAAAACATTGCAGAAAGATGCAATGCAGGAATACACAGATGCCGAAAACAAGCATCGGAAAGCTCATATATTTATCTTACCATGTTTTTATGCGATAGAGTGAATGCCCCATTAATGGAAAATGGCATCTTAATTATTTGAATTATGGTTAAGACTTACATGTCACTTACTAATGTAGGAAGAAATTATTTTAAGTACAAGATATTTTAGGTCATAGAAGTCTTCTCTTTTTAATGAGTACTAAAGTACACCTTATGTGAATTATGAAGCAAATGTGGGATAGTATAAATTCATGCTAGAACCCAACACTTACCTCTTTATGAAAATACTTTTTCATCATCTCTCAATGAGTGGCAAGTCACCTCACTTAATTTTCTCGTGCATGACCATTACACCGCGCTATCACTAAAACCTCTACCTTTTCCAATCATCATCGTCACTACCGTACTTTGGAATCATACATGTGTGCATCGCGAGTCCTAAGGCATAATGATTGGAGTATGATTGGATGGAAGAGGGCCCAATAATTTGGTGGGTGGATGGCTCCATCATCATTAAACTCTCGATGAGACCCTTTAAACTCCTCGGGTGATTTTTTTCAACATAGAGTGTGGATGCAGCATCGTAGATGACGATGCAGAGAAATGAGCCTGTAATATGTGAAAGGAAATAGATTAGACGAGTCGACTACCGGAGACAATGTTTCACGTTGCAAGGATCGGGATTTTTCCCATTTCCTGCTGCAAAATCTTTGATGGATTTGATACGGTCGTGCGCATTGGAATTTGCAAGGAAATTTGAGAGGCTAAAGCAAAGAGCGAGCTCATTTGGAATTTGAGGTCACAGTAATGAATCCATAGCTCACAATACATGACGATCGACGAGTAGGAGAACAACGGTCTCAGAAGGAGAAAATTGAGAAGAAAAGGTGGCATGATTTAGATCGTCCAGGAAGACTTTGAAAAGTCGATTGGAAGAAAGGGTTTATGTGCGGTGCCATACTTGGGAAATGGAAATATCTCTCAGTATATATTGCAAAAAAATCTTGCCTTCGAGGAGCATTATTCACGTGTCTCGTTGCACTTTGTTAGGTACTTATATGCTAGTATAGTCCCTTATTCCTGTTAGTGCAATCCCTTTATTGCTATTTTTGTACGTATGCATATTGTTATTGTGCCCTCTACATTATTATTGTTAGTTCGGCTAGGATTACATTGCGGCCCCACTGAGGGATTACATTGTGGCCCCGTGGACTCCTACATATAGAGCGAGGTTTTTGTCATTTGTATCATCCAAGAATTGTTAATTTATGTAATGTATTTGGGGTTTCCCTCGAAGTGGCTTATTTCTAAGGTGTTGATCTCTCTTTTCTTCTATTTTCCGAGAGCCGGTTTCATAACATTTGGTACTCGCAGCTTTGGATTCTGAGGGTTTCACTCGCTCCAAACGAGGTTATCATGGAATTTTCACTATAACATCTAAGCGAAAGGTTCATAAGTTGAAAGTTATACAGTGCGAAGCCGAAACTCCCGAGGAGACATCGTCGCAAGAGATTTTTCTGTACCTCTGGTTCGTAATATTTGCGGAGATATGATCTGTGCATGTTGCGAAATTCTCAGTAGGCTCCTCAATTTAACTCGTGAAACATGTCAACGTCGAGATTTGTCCAGCTGGCAGAACTCTTTTTCCCACGTCTGGTTAGTTCAGTCTGAAATCTTTCAGCGAAGAATGCGGCTTTCAAAACTCCTAAGGAACCTCCTGTGAAACATATTCGGATCTCTGTTTCACAGGTCTGTGTTACCGCAGATATGATCTGCTAGAATGTCGAGCATTCATTTTTAGGCTCCCGCGAATCCCCATCTCCAAAGAAAGTGACCATGGAAAAATGTCATAACTCTCTCTGCGAGCATTGGATTGGGATTGTGTAAAAAGTGGCCGCAAGTACAGGTGGACTTTAGTTTTAGCATATCAATTTCAGAGTTGAAGGAGGAAGCTTGAGGACACGTGGCAAAATCGGTACAAGCTCTCTCTCTACCGAACCGGTCCATAATTAGGTCATCATGGGAGATCGGGCATAGCTTTGTCTCTGAAGAATCCAAGCCAGCCGGACCACCATGGCATTCGCAAAGAAGATTCACGTGAGACTACTTTGTAAAGAAATTTTTTAGATATTTAAGATCCGAAATCATAGAGGTGATTCGGTTTTCTACGTCGGTAGCTCCCTCAAAAAGAAAGAAAAGAGTGTGTATGCTTTTTCGAATTACATAAGTGTCATTTGAGACTAGTTTGAGTTATTTCAAGAGCATATCGAAGAATAGCTCATCGGTATTGGGTTCTAAAATTCCCTAAAAATAACTCAACGCCCATTAAGCCTTCATAAGGCTCTGCTATGACTCGTGAAGGCATGAAAGAAAGCACAACATGAGATATCAGAAATTACAAGAGCAAGTGCGCCAAATTTTGCTATTGCAAAGAGCAACAAAAAATGAAATGGAAGTTTTGGTGCAAAGGCGTGGGAAACTAAGATGGATGAAGATGGTTTGAAGAAAGGGCATGGAAAGCTAAGAGATGAATTAAAGGTTTGGAAGCCAAGATCGATGGCATGGAAGCTAAGATGGATGACATGGAAGCTAAGATCAATGAAAAAATGAAAAACAACATGGAAAAGCTATGAAGAACGATCGAAAAGTAGACATCGAAGGTCTGTGCGAAAGCTGATATAAGAAATGTTTCCCTAATGGCGAAAAGATAGTAGAGGAAACTCATGATGAGAAACAAAAATAAATGTTAATCATGATTTCATAAACTCTAATGTTGGATGGAAGAACCTCACCATATTCCAAAGATGTGATGGTGAGGAAGTTTGATGGTATATGGATCCCGTAACATGCACTGAATCTATAGCAAATGGAACAATATTTTGATCTCAATAATGTGGAAAACACAGCAAAAGGTACGCATTGCAACTTTACATTTAGAAAAAAATGCATTTGTATGTTATAGATGTAGCTTTGTGATGGCATGCCACCGCCAAACCCACATTAGCACTCTCAAGGCTATGTATAAACATGCATTTCCGATTAAAAAATCCCGAAATGGTCCTCGATTTCAAAATCTAGGCCAACTCAACAATGTACGTGAAAGCTAATAACATCTCAAATCTTTGATTTGAAATCCGTTTATAAATATCTTATGGCTTATGAAAACCATGCTTCGATACAACCCAGATTTCTGATCCCTCATGCATATAAAAATGCACTCCAATTTTTTATACCAAAGAAACTGTGCCCATAACTGGCAAACCTCAAAATTCATGCGAAGCTTTCCTTTTAATACTTCTAAAGGTCAGTAACCCATATGTCAAAACCCATTTTATAATTAACGTTGAACCAATGTTTCTGAACTTTGGATTTAAACCACCTCATATGACTATTCAAAATAGCATTTTGAATAATACAAATTATTCCAAAGTAATAACCTCCATCCCACCTTATGGATATTTCCAAATAAATATTCGATTTTATTATAAGGTATCCTCATGTAATGGTCCACAGACTTTAACACTCTTCCTATGCATTTTCCAATATGAAGATTAACAAACCCTTATGCCCACTTTATTCATTTTCCTATATTTCAGCAGGTTTAACCCACTAACGATTAAGAAATGTCAATTTAATCATATAAACCTTCACACCATGCTGGACTAAATTTCACACGCCACCGAAGTTCGGCACGGCAACATGACATACCTCTTCCATTAGTCGCCTTCCAACTTCGCTTGGAATCCAATGGTCGATGCTTTGCTCTCTGCACTCCAACGTCGTTGATTTAGGTGGACATCCGACGGACATCGCGCAACACGGTGCCACGAGCCTTAATCTTTATTACGCGATAAAAATGGTTTTTAAAAAGCCACTTGACATGACGCGTTCATCACGCGAGCCATCCCACGTTCCACAAAGGCAGAAACGTTTTACACGTCTTGTAAATTCGTGCGAGGCCGCTCGTCGGTCCCTTCAAAAGCCGCTTCAACTTTCCGCTTCTACTGCATCTTCATGGTTACGCCTTCCTTTGATCTCGCATTCAATATTTAATGCAATTCACTCTTATCATATGATTTCTCCACCGTGCCATCTCCACCTTCAAGAGCTTCGCACCATGTTTCGACACAATGAGTTTCTGAAAATCGCGAGGCAATGCTTTCATTTTATAACACACAGGTGCTATGGAACCCTCAGTGCCTTCTCTCGTAACGATATAAATCATCGACGATCGGCTTTATGCGGAAGCCTCGATATTAATCTTTGCATGTTCTAGGTTTTATACTCAATTAAATTTCAGTGAAAACCATTTTCACGATTTATTTCACTCACGTGCCTTCCAATTAACTATCACTGCGCTCGCAATCGATGTATCCAGTAGCCTAGTTCGGGATTGATTTCCGGGTCCACTCCTCTCTAGTGAGGATCGATCCTTCCGAGTGATCGATCCTCTCAAATAGATGTATGCAAGTTTTATATCAAGTTCTCTATTTCACACGAGAGACACCGACTCAAATCCATCACCTGATGTCCGGTGACATGGTCCAATTAATGGACACCTACATGACTCAACATCAATCCCTTCATATATAAATATGAACAAAATCACGTAGAGTCTTCTTGGCCACGGCCGAAATATTCAGATCAATGGCCCTTTTTACAATTTGCGAGGGCTTGACCTGCAAACAAAACCCCGTTTTCCCCGAAAGCCTCCTCGCTGTACGCCTTTTTAGGCTTACATTTATACAAGAAAAAGAATGAATCCAGTTCCAGCTCCCACTGCCTACAACAAAAATCGGGCTTAAAATTCCAGCATTTCCCTAAATCTAGACTAAATCCCTAGATTTGTGGAAAGCTGATTCCAACTCATTCTACTACTGTGCCGGTCTTTTCGAATCCCTCTATCTCTTCATATGCCCAACTAATCATTCCAGAGAAGTTACAATTATCTCCACATTAAATTAAAACTAATTAAAACCCACAAAATTCATTACATAAAATCTAACTCTCTTGAAAACTAAAACCCCTAATTCTAACAAAAATGCATGGAATTTGTCTTAGCCTAATGCCCACGCGTCGCTTTGATCCCGTAAAATCGTAACTTGGTAGAGATTTTTACGTGAGGAAATGATAAAGCACATTATGAGCATACAAAATGAAACACCTTCTTTAGCTAATGGATAAATCTCAAACAAAAGGATTCTTTGGTGGAGCACATTGAGGACTTTCCAAAAATTGAATATAAGGGTAAACCGATATTCTAGTGTAACATAGGAATGATGTCTTCATAAGTACTTTAAAGGATAACATCCAACATGAAGTTCGTGTTTGGGAACCTCGGGATTCATCGGGAGAAGGCATCGAGGTCGGACAAGAAAAATTGAATGTAAAATTATGGCAACAAGGAAGCCTACCACTCACATTTATAAAGATGCAGAAAGTTTTGCTACTCCACAGACTTCCACAACCTACAAGAGTTGACACCACAACAATTGGAAGGAAAACTGAGCAAAAGGGACTTTGCTACGGCTTTTGATAGAAAATACAATAAAGGTCATAAGCGTCCTCGAGAAGAAATTATTTTACATAGATTGTGAAGAAGGAGGAAGAAAGAATGAATAGTAAACTTCAAAAGAAGAGGATATACACGAGGAAAGCAAACCTTAGAAGAAGAAGAAAGAAATCAGATCAGACCACATCAGGCTACTGCATTGGCAAGAATCTACCACTCCTCGGGTAAATCTCAAGATAGAAAGGACATATCGAGAAGAAAAAGGTAATAGTGTTGATTGATTCAAGTAGTACCCATAATTTTATTCATTGTATGGTAGCCAAGGAATGGAAATTGTTCTCCTACACAGCACCGGAAAATTGTCTTCAAGTGATGGTTGCGGTGGAGGAACTTTTAGAATTTGCTCGGAAAATGCCATAATATCAAGATAGCCATGGGGGAATATGCATTGAATATTCCAGTGCTTTCCATCCCGATGGGAGGTGCCGATGTTGTACTAGGGGTACAATGGTTACAATCTTTGGGGATCGGTAGCTTTTAATTTTCAAGAGCTTTTCTTGAATGGAAGGAAGGAAATTCGATCACACGGGGTGTCGTAGGGAAGGCGAGGAAAGATAATAAAGCTCTAATGTCTTAAAGAGGCAATGTGACTAGTACCTTGGGCTTTGGCTATGCCCAAACTTCAGGACTTTACAGTAGAATGTGACACCTCAAGAAATGGAATTGGTGTTGTTTTAATGTAATAAGGAAGACCCATTTCTTTTGAAAGTCAATCGATCGTAGGAAAGTATTTACAAAAGGCTATTTATGAGAAGAAATGTTGTGCAATACTACATGCACTAAAGAAATGGAGACCCAACACCTAATGGGAAGACACTTCAAGGTAAAAGGCTGAGTCATCGAGGACTTAAACACTTTTTTAAAACAAAGACTATCTTCATAAGAGCGACAAAAATGGGTCACAAAGATGTTAGGTTGCGACTTTTGAAATCATCTACAAAAGAGTATGAAGCTAAATGTTGGCTGACGAGATGCACTCTCAAGAAAGGATCGAAGAGGTGGAAGCATTTCTTTGTGCCATTTCTATTATCCAACTAGATTGGATAAAGTCGAGCGAGGGATGAATGGAAGAAGGATGAAGAAGTGTGGACACTCATTCAAAATTTGCAGCAAGATCCTAGTACATCCGATACATTTGGTTGGAAAAATGATTCCCTATGGTACAAAGATCACTTTATAAGTATTTGCACATTCAACCAACTGGAAAAATATTCTTTTGGAATTGCACACTTCTCCTTTAGGAGGACACACTTGAGCATTTTTAAAAACTTACCACGTAGTAGAAAGAATCTTTTGCATGGCCTTACTCTGAATATCCAGAAAATCTTTTTGTGGCGGAATGTTAGGTTTGCCATCAAAATAAAGTTGAGACAATGATTAAGTTGGACACTAAAATTTTGGCACCATGTTCCAGTAGAAGAAGCTTTAGAAAGAGTGCTAGTTGTATCCACGAGAAATGGGTATTAGAAGACTAGAGTAGGAACTTGCACATGCACTCAATTAAAAAAAGCTTATGCGTGCCTACCCTCAGCGATAATGTTTAAATCCTGCCTAGTGTGTATGACTATAAAGAAGCCTATGGACTAGGAACTAGATAGATATAGATCATAAATCCACCCTAAAAATCACCAAAACCCAAGGTCAAAGTTGTGCCTTGGAATAACGACTTTTATAGATGAAATAATTCACAACAAAAATATCAAAGCGTCAGTAGACCTTGCATAAGTATGCGAGGAAGGGTTCACTGCTGTTGCCCCTCGAGTAGAAGGTTCTCTGCTTTCGCCGTGTACTTAACATTGATATTCATGAAAAAAATTGTAGGATATGATCAGAGCTTCCTAACATCACATATCTATTGGGCATCTCAGCTCTAACTAGTAAGAGTGAGGGGCACTCTTGAAATTTAAGGGAGGGGGAGAGTGAGACAAAGCGACCATACTCACAACCTTCCGAGGCACAAATTCCATGCAACACTCATTGGAAAGCAAGAAAACTAAATTTTCTCTCGATACGAGTAGTGTTGTGAGACCTCGGTTGGGGTCCGTAACGCTTTCACTCATATTACATTATAGATAATGCCTCTTGATTACTGAAATTCTAGAAGATTACCTGGTGTTAGTGTCAATATTTTCATACCGCCATCGGTGATAAAAAATACTCCTTTTCATATCATTTTAGGAGTCCCACTCAAAAATTTTTGTATTCATTCCACTAGGTCATGCAAGAAAATTTCGTCACCGATGGTAGCCCTAGTCCAAAAAAATCTCTTCATAAAATCACTTGATTACTTGCCGGCATAGTTTCATACCTTGCTTTGAATGTACATCATTTGTAAAGTTAATGTCATCATGCCATAATGTTAGTCATGTCATTCTTCAAATTCGAGTCACCTTCATAGGTCTCATTAGGTCTTTTAGGGTTTTTCGAGGTTTCAACTGAGTCATTAGGAGTTTCCATGATTCAATAATAAAACACCTTTCAATCGCATAAGACCACAAGTAAATGGTGTCCAGAATAAAATTCTCTTCACCATGTGAAAATGACTTGTAAAGAAAAGTTATTGCTTTCGACATGTAAATTTTTATATTTCCATTATGTAATTTTATTTCATTTAAATGTAATAAGTTAATCATCCCAAGTTGCTAACTCAATGTTCCAAACATGCCAAAGCACCAAAAAAGTCAAATTCAAAAAGTTCTAAAAGACCATCAAAGAAAATATCAATTTGTCGAAGGAAATAGTCAAGTGAAAGGGTAAAGTTTCAGTGTTAAGAGAATTCCAAAAGAGATTTGCCTTTTCCCAAGGGTGCTCACTGCCATTATTTTCCACAAGAGCCAAACCCTAATTTACTCTCGCCACCGAGAACTGGGGTTTTGTATGTGAAATAGAGACATCCGAGAAGAGGAGGCACAAGGGATGTAATTTCGGCAAGTGTGAGGCTATTCCAAATTATAAAAATCATGTCTCCATCATTTTTCAAGAAGTCATTCCAAGGGACAAATCATTTGCCACACATAGGGCCAATTTTTCTTCAAACTCGTGTTTCGACCAGACAGAGATGAATTTGACAAAAGTGAGAGAGGTTTGCCCACGATAGGCCAAGCGAGAAAAACCTCCTCCAATTTTTATACACAAAGAGTCCTTGGTTTTGGATAAATGTAAAAAATATATAGGTGCCATGGGAGAGTTCTCGCACTGCGGAGTAAAGTCGGGGAAAATCACGTTTTCTCCTAGCATGGAGTGTCCAAATCCAATTTCTTGATGAGTCAAATGATAACTATACGGATGAGAAATTTTAAAATGAGCTATCACGAACTCAATTTGGAGTTGAATAAGGTCTCCAAAAAGTTGCTGCAAAATAACACTTGCATTTTCAACTCATTTTTGCACTTTTTGACCAGTCTTTGGGAGAAATGATTTTTTGAGAGCTATACTTTATCATTTTCAGAGGCTTTGATAGGTCCATTGTGCAACCTAGAGGAGATATTTCCAACGAGATATCATGATGTCAATTTTGAGCTTGGGAAGACCTCCAAAAGTGGCTCTGCAAGATGCCACTGTGTGCCTTTCCACAAGATGACATTGTGCACACGTGTGTTGCACTCGCATGTTTCCTTAATGCGGCTGCACGTTTTGCTTAGTGTGCTGCACATTTGTTCAGAAAGTCTTAGTCCTTTCTTTGTAAACATGAGCTGACGTTTTCCACGGAAAAAATTCAGTCCCTTGTGCTGTCACCTTCAAATCTTCGAGTAGCACTCCGCAACCTCCAACAACCAAGTGAGCTTTCCATTAGCACCATTACTCTCCTCATAAAGTCGATTTGTTGGTGTTTTGAGCTTGCTTTTAAAGAAATGGTGTTTATTTTTAAGTTTGAAACCCTAGTAATTCCCTAAATCCACTCATATCAAATTTCACTCCCTGGCACTTTCTCATTCCATCTCCCACATCATAATTGTCCATATCCTTACTCCCTATATCACACATAATCTTTCCCACTAAACCCTTTCCAATTCGAGCCCTAAGACCTGGGCTCCCAAAATCCCTAACTTGTAATAAAATTTCCCTATCCCAAAACTCCATAACATTAACACTCCCCGTAAATCTCAAATTATAAACCCCTTCCCCCATCTCCCTAAATTTCCCCTATCGCATTCCTCCACATTCTCAAAAACTTCATTTCCATTCCCTTACACCTCCCTAGGGTTTAACACCAATGCACCCATGGAAGAGTGAACACATGGAAAATAAAGTGAGGGAGAAGAAATAGAGGATGAAAAAGACACCAAAAAGGAGGGAGAGTATCAGCGACGAGCCATCGGACACCAAGGAGTTGATATCATTACCCCTAGCAATCAAATGTTTTCAAACATGTGGGTTATTATAAGTTTTATGAAATGGTCCAAAAAGGGGAGGAGGTAGGGTTTTCATGAGCATAGCTCACTGAGACATGTTTGCCACCACTTTGGTGAGAGGAGAAAAGGCCATCATTACAGTGTGTTCATTTCGTATTCTTAGTAGATACCATATCTCAATCCACAAACATGCCCAACCAAAGGTGAGAAAAGGTTTAAAAACCTGAGACCTCGATGTTTGAAACTACGAAACCCTAATCGATCGAGAAGAGAAAAGTAAGTTTAATTTTGCTTGCTATGCTTCCATCATGGCATATAATACCATATTAGGTCTCCATGAAGAAAGTGTGGAGCAAATTTTGAGGAAATTTGAAGAAAATTTGGGAAAATTTGTAAAACTCTTCGCATGCACATTTTCTAGAAACCCTCGCTTTGAGACACCTATTTTGCGGAGAGAATATTATTATGCAAAAGTGAATTTGGAAAAATTGGAGGAGGTTTTTGTTCAAAACACTGCAAAAAAACAAAAAAATCTCTTAGTTTTTCAAATAACGTCATATTTAGTGAGATGTCTCTCCATCTTCGAGCGGCTAATGCTTTCCTGAGCAGTTCAGAATTTTTTGTACCAGCACGGAAATGCCAGGCGCTGCAGGACCCTAGGTGTTGCGATTTTGTTTGGAGGCATATTTTGGCCAGACGAAAGAAAAAAATTGAGTTCATAATGAAAAATACATTCAAGAAAAGGCATTCAGAACCTGACAGGCCAAAGCGATGTGAAAAAGGACAACCTAAAAATCATGTTTCGGCACTTTTTTGCACAATGCACCTTTGCGCTGCCGAGAAGTCTTGTGGGAAGAAATTTTTGACGAGGAAAATCTGAAATCCATTATTAAAAATAGAGGAATATTGGAGAGTATACTCTGATAAAGCTCTTCCTAATCAGACACCCTGCTCTCCACTTTGACACACCGGGAAGGCCACCTTCCAAAATCATGCTGCAACATGGATGCCGCGTTTGACAATTTTACTGATTTTTCCAGCTTTTATGCAAATTGAATTTTATTTTGGTGAATCAAGTTTTTACCTTTGTAAATCAAATGAATGTAAATGTAATTATGGTGTTTTTACTAGTTACATAGCGGTAACATACATTAGCAATGAAATCCCAATAGAGGTGTAATGAATCAATCCCACAAAGGATAGGGATGAGTCACTTGGATCCCTCCACACTTCAACCTTTCGGCCCTCTTTGGTGGAAGCGCTCTATCCTCTCATGGATCTGACATCATGGCCGGGAGGAGTTTGCAGGTCTATATCAATGTAGTCATTTTCACGGAGTTGGAATTTCAGTTGGATGTTGGCATGTTGACCGAAAGACTACTCAGTATCTGTAATCATTTTGCAGGGAGCTTAATAAAAGTGTTGTGACTGTTCTTTCGGGATACACATGGTATGGTTACGTCTCAGAGTGTTTCTTCTTATGTCTCATTATGTTTCGAATGTATTGTCTTCAGAAATTAATTACACTTCTATTATATGATGATTTTCAAAGTTTAATAAAGATCTGAATACATGTTATTTCATGCTCACAGTGTGAAAATCTTCATAATTTGTCCATTTATCTTCGGGCCAGGGAAGAGTGCATCTGTCATGATCTTCCTCAGCTCATCACACAATACGATAATTCCATCTGCAAAAGAGCCCTAATGTGATAGCCCTTTCTACCTACCTTTGCCCCATTGAGATCCCCACAACCCTCAATCCTATTTTTCCCTAACCTAGCCTCTTTGACCTAATATCCTCATCCAGCAACCCAAGAAACAAATCAAAAACTTTCCTTGCACTTTTTAGCTAACCCTACAAATCCTTCTCATACAACCCTGGCGAAACGTGAAATTAGTGGTGATAGACCTATCCAAATTGGCGAGGGTTAGATACAAATTTAAAAAGGTTGGTTTGTGGTTACCTCTGTTGGGATATTTTATTCAGATTTATCAGAGATCTGGCAGAGTGATAACATGTGCGGCAATCGTTTCGAGATGACAGAAGTGAAAAATATTCCTAGGAAAAGAAAGCAGAAAAATATTGAGTCCTAATTGTTGATGGTGAACAACGATCGCACATGCCAAAGGCCGAAAATCATTCACCGCCACTCCAAATGACGTTTCAAAATAAAATCCTTAAAGAGCCATTCAGGATGTAGCCCTCCAAGAAATACGAGGAGAAAACATGGGAAGATCGAGTGCTTTAACTTTTACTTTCATTCAAGACATCATGCTCTTTATACGTGTAAATATTTCTTTCTCTTTTCCCGAAACTATCTTGAAAAGTTTTTCTTTCAAAGTTTTGTATGAAAATATGGTCAAAGTCTTGATTACTGCTGTTGAAGAGTGAAAATGCTAAGTTTTCAGCACGAGTTTTGACTTCCCAAGATCAATACCTCATTGCACGAAACTTGTGCATATACTTTTCAAGCCGATGAGCCTCAAAGAGACATTTCACTACAATCGTTGTACATACATCACACCTTTTGCGCAAATAGATACAAACAACTCATCTTACCTCCTATACTCCACGCCTTTCGAAAATTCATTACCCACTATATTTGCCAAGGTTTGATGGTGAATGTGACAACATCATTCTGATGAGACAAATGCAAAATTTTGACACTCTCTCGTCTGACCTTTTTGAAAGCAGACAGAAGAGGATGTAAATATCGGGATATTTTCTCTTTCTTTGCAAGGCGAAGTCAAGATTTGGTTCAAAAACCTCTCTGTCATGAGAGCATCTCGGATTTTGCCGCAATTTTTCAAAGTTTTCCTCGACAAGTGGGTGGTCAAAGAAAACCCTGTATAATTTTGAAAAGAAAAGTAAAATCCAATTGCATCTAGAGAGAGAGAGTACAACAATTTTACGCCGGTTCATTCAAGTCTATAGTTTGATAGCTCTGCTAATGTAACACCTCCTCCTAGCTAAGGTCTCTTACATTACCCGAGATGCCTTTGATCTAGAAACGAAAGTTTTCACGCTCGAGAGAAAGGAACCTCACAACCCTTTGAAGAGATGCAACGATGCAATAGATGCACGGCTAATTCATGTTGCTCGGAAGAGGCAAAGATGAAGGAGGAGGAGAGGGATAGCACGCGAGCAGCTAGCATCTTCAAAAGGTGAGCTTGACATTTTGGTAAGTATAATGAGAGGAAATGATGCAAAATATTACCATGAGAGATGAATTTTCCATTCAAGATCACCATGCCCCACTTATTGCAAAAAGAAAGAGGCGCTGCTTGGCCTTAAAGCATCTTCACCTCTAACACAACTACCACCGATCGAAAAAATGGATTTGTAGATCAATTCGAGAAGAAAAAAATCTGATAATCTGAATGTGTATGTTTGATGACATTCCTCATTTTAATTATTTACCTAATGCATGCATCGAGTATGACGAAAATTATGTTCTCCAAACAAAAGCTACCTTTCCCAACGAATCAACATACTGGTTTGTGGGAGGGGGAAGTTTGAGTTTCGCAGCTCGAATACGGTGATCAACGTCGATGCATATAAGCTATGGCAGTCGAGGAGGGAAAGTGATTTGGAAGTAAGTAGAAGGATCTTTTGCCTCTTTGTTTTACTTTTGTTTCAGCTTCATCGGAGACAACTTTGATGAAATTACAAATCAATCGATCATTAATTTTTTGATCTTGACGATAGATAATAGTAGTTCTTGATCGGAGCTCCTTACCCCATTTGTTTTCTCCTCATTTGCAAAAATAAGAGAAAACTATAAGAAATCATAAGCGAGTGGTCAACACTATAAATGATAAACCTTTCTGAAATGGTTGAGGAAATCATTTGCGACATAGAATACTCCTTAGACTCTAGATTTATCGGTCCCTAATGCCATTGAATTTCAAAGGTTGCGAGATTAAATCTTAGAAGCTTTGCAAACATACGATCGAATGAGTGCAAGATGATTATGTACCACTATGTTTTGGTAGTCATTTCCTTCTTTTCAATTTTTGGAGGAAATTTTTCACTTAATTTCTCTAAAGAAAAGGATGATTAGCCCGTAGAAAGTCATGAAATCTCATTAGAACCAATGGAAAGCAATTGGTCTAGCCAAACGGTATTTTCAAGTTTTTTCATGATCATATAGCTGATGTGTGGGATGATGTATGTAGTAAAAGTCCTTTTCCATTAGCTAACCGTGATCCTACGAAAAGAAAGTGTTGATATAAACTTGATCGTACGATGGATTTCTTTGTCATTTTTAGCAGGAGATCTCATTACAAAGGCTGTCCCGAACATTTATAGCCATATCGTGAGAGAGTTAATGAAGAAGATTCTTGTTTTGTTGTTGATCATCGGGAAAAATTGGTCATTCATGAGTTTTATGATCCTTTTGTAAACTTTGTTGTAGTCATCAAGGGAAGAAAAGCCTCGGATGTGGGGAAAATTTTAAAATCAAGGTACAAGTGAAGCCTACCTAGAGTAGAGCGGTAATGAATTATATGGAGCTGGAAATCAATATGTACTCTGTGAAGATCCTTTTTTCAACATTCTTGAGGTCGACTTTGGTGCGTTCATGCTTTGAAATTTCATTAAGATTCAATCCGAGTTACAAGTTTTCATGGGAGTTTTCCTTTCGCGTTATCTCTTCTTTGCTCATAAGCAGGCAATTTTCTTTGTGGAGAATTCAACTAGCAGCCATAATTCTTACATGGTTGCATTGGTTGTCATCCATTTCACTTGATCGGGTGATGAATGGATCGCTCGAGGAGGTTTTAGTGAATGATCAATTATGAGCATCTTTTTCGGCTTTTTTCGGTTGCTGTTTTAGTTTCTTTAGTTGGTCTATTTCATCTACGTTATCGCTTTCGATCATGTTATTAGTTTTTTATTTTTTGGTGCGTATTGGTCGAATGGATAAGGAAATGATTCCGCAAAATCTAGAGGTACGTAGTTCTTGACACCTCTTTCGCAGCTATCATCCCCAATAAGGCCAAATTTTAGTGCCATTATTTTCATACCGCCATCAGAGGATAAAAAAATACTCTTTTCATCATCCTTTCATAGGAGTTCCCACTCACAAATTTATCATTCCACTAGGTCATGCAAAAATTTAATGTCGACTTGATGGTAGTGTTGGGTCCAAAAAAATCACTTCCTTCCTCAAATTTGATTTGCTTGCGGCATAGTTTCATGCCTTGCTTTGTAATTTGTAATTTAATGTCATCATTCCATAATGTCAGACTATGTCATCTTAAAATTAAATCCTTCAAGGTCTCACTGAGCCTTTTAGGTGTTTTTAAGGTTTCGTTAGGTCATTATGGTTTTTCATGATTCAATAAAAACTCCATTCCATCGCATAAGTACCATCAAGTAAGGGTGATCCAATAAAATTCTCTTCGCCATGTGAAGATGACTTGTAAAGAAAATTTTCATTCTTTCAACGTGTAATTTTTATATTTCCATTATCTAATTTTATGTCATTTAAAATGTAATAAGTTCATCATCCCAATCAAGCTAACTCGGTGTTCCAAACATGCCAAAGCACCAAAAATCAAATTCAAAAAGTTCTCAAAGAGCCATCAAAATATCAATTTGTCACGGATATATTCAAGTGAAAGGGTAAAGTTTCAAAAGGTTAAGAGAATGCCAAAGGGAGTTGTCTTTTCCCAAGGGTGCCCAAATCATCATTTTTGCTACTACTCAAACCCTAATTTCTGTCTCCTGCGAAGGCTAGGGTTTGCTGCTGGAATCGAGAGACATATCAGCAGAGAGGACGCATAAGGAGGTCATTTGATAAATTATGAGGCTATTCCAACTCATAAAACATCAAGTCCGCATCATTTTTCAATAATTCATTCTAGGGAAAAATCATTTTGCCACACATAGGGCTAGTTTTTATTCAAACGCGTGTTTCTAACCAGACGAGAGATGAATTTGAGTGAGAGTGTTTTTTTGTTTCCATCATAGGCCAAGGAAGAAAAAAACTCCTTCATTTTTCACACGGTGTCATTTCTGGAGAAATGTCAAAAATAGAAGTTCGGAGAGTTGTTGCACTTTTGTAGTGACCTTGAAAATCAAGTTTTCTCCTAGATGGATCGTCCAAAAATGACTCGATCGATGAGTCAAATGACACTCAGACAGAGATATATTTCTAATGAGCTATCCTAAGCCTCAAATTTGGAGTTAATTATACGCCTGTCAAAAGTTTCACTGCACAAAGCACATCTAAATTTTGCACCCCATTACTGCACTTTCCATCACAGATCGTGGAGAATTGATCTTTTTAGCATGGTTATAATTGATCACTTTAGTTCTTGGTGAGGTCCACAGTGTATCCAAGAGAGAGATGTCACCCATATATCATGATGAACAATTTTGATTTGCTCCGGGAAAGGACCTCCAAAATTGCACCGCAATAGACGCCACTGTCTTTCGTGTGTTTGCCTTTGCGCTTTTCCTTAATGCCTTGCGCGTATGCTTAGTGTGTTGTGCGTTTGTTCATGTGAAGCCGTATGTTCCTCCCTTTTGCGAATGCGTGTTTCACCATTTGTCCACATAAAAACTCCAAACCTTTTGCTATCACCTTCAAGTCCTCAACAAAATCACTCCACAACCTCCAACAATCAAGTAAGTTTCCATGCTAAACACATCTCTCCTCAAAGTTAATTTGTTGAGTTTGAGCTTTGTTTTAAAGAATTGATCGTGTTTATTTTTAAGATTTGTGAAATGGTCCAAAAGTCGAGGTAGTGTAGTTTTCATGAGAAGCTAAAGTACAGTGTTTTCCACCACTTTGAAAGGAGACAAGGCCATCATTACAAGTGTTGATTTCATATTCTCAATAGATACCATATCTTAGTCACAAACCATTGTACCCAACCAAAGTGAGAAATCGTTTAAAAACCTCCAGACCTCGATGTTCGAAACCATAAACCCTAATCAAGAAGAAAGAGAAAGTTAAGTTTAATTTTCTTACTTATGCTTCCATCATGGCATATAATACAATCTTAGGTCTCCATGAAGCAAGTGTGGAGAAATTTTGAGGAAAATTTGCAGAAAGGAAGTACGGAAAATTTGAGAAAACCTCTTTGAAGGCACATTTTCCAGAAAGCTCTGTTTGAGACACCTTTTTTGCGGAAAAGTATTGTTGAAAAAGTTATAAAATTGAATTTGGGTAAACTGGCGAGAGGGATTTTATTACAAAACGTGCCAAAGAACAAAACCTCACTCTCATTTTTCACCCTAGGCTAGTGAGATCTCTACTCCATCTTGGAGGCCAATGTTTCCAAAAAAATTCGTAATTTTACGAGTGAAAATGCCCGAGTGCGTAACACCCTAGGCATCAAGCGCTTTTTTGTTTGATGAATATTTTTGGCCAAAATAAGACCACCATTGGATTCACAATGAAAAATAAATGCAAGAAACAAAACTTTTCCTAACCTTTTCTTGGGACAACTGCAGACGGTGCAGGTATGGACACTGTAGCAAAAATCCGTAGTCACACCTAATTTTCTGCCTTTATGCGGCCGCGCGTTGGAGAAGTCTTCTTGGGAGAACGAGATTTTTTTACAAGGTAAATAACCTCCATTCTACAAAATAAAGGCATATGTTGGAAATTATAATGGAAATTGTTTCCAACGAGCCCTCCCGTGCCCAATTTTGACACCGAGAAGGCAATGCGTAAAATCATGCTACAACATGGGATGGTGCTTTTGACAAAGGGATATGCGCGCTTAGACAATTTTCTGATTTTTTCCAGATACTGCAAATTGAATTTTATTTTTGAATCATGTTTTTACCTACTGTACAATCAATGAAATGTAAATGCAATTATGGTGTTTTTACTGTGTACCTAGGGTAAATACATTAGGTAAATGAAACTCATTGAGGTGTAATGAATCAATTCACCCACAGGATTAGGGATGAGTCACTTGGACCTCCCTAAACTTTTGCTGCAAGTAACTGTTTTTCGGTGGGCACCGCTCCTCTCATGGATTCGACCCACTGAGTCTGGGAGTGAGTTTGTTTGAGATCTATATCACGTATTTTTTTCAGCACTCTCACGAGTTTGGAATGAGTTGGATGTTGGCATGCTGATCGGAGAGCTCTATTGCAATAATTTTTAGCGAGAGCTATGAATAAAGAAGTGCCCTTACTTTATTTCTTTGTGATACCGTGGTATGGTTGTATAGCATTGTTTCTTCTTATGTCTCATTATGTTTGAATGTATTGTCTTCATAATTCATTGCACTTATATTATATGATGATTTTCAAGTTGGATAGGAAGAATACATGTTCTTTCAAGCTCTCTCTAGATCCTCACTCGTCTAAAATCATTCCCATCCCAAGAAACCCTAATATTATAGCCTTTATACGCACATCTACTCGTTAAATCCTCGCAACCCCTAATCCTGTCGTCTTCCAAACCCTTTAGCCTCTTTGACCTAATATCCTCATCTAGCAACCCAAAAAAATAAAAAACCTTATGCACTTCTTAGCTAACCAGATCCTTCTCATCCAGACCCAATTGGGTACAGCAGAAATTAGTGGAGATAGCTCTCTCCGAATTGGCGAGGAGTTAGATACCGAAGTTAAAAGGTTGCCTTTGTGGTTACCTTTTGTTGGGATCTTTTCTTCAGCCATTAGAGATCCGGCAGAGTGATAAAAATTGGCGGATATTTAACCAAATGGAAAATGTAGTCACGGGAACACGTAAAATTCAACGATGTAATATCCTATTGTTGATCCACGAGCTAAAGAACCAATGAAGGCTATTTTCATTGCATGGAACCTTCAACAATTTCAAGGAATGGCCTACGAATACTCAGGATGCAGCTTTTGCTTTGAGTTTGATCCTTAATGGTCCGAGGGATATGATTATACTAAGTACCCTCAAAAATTAAATTTGTTTCCTTATACCTTAAATAGAGCAACATTACGATGGTTCATGGGACCAGGGGTGGTATTGTAACCTCATGGGATCGAAATGAAGAGAGGCCTTCCTTACTAAGTATCGTGGATTGTCAGAGAACTAGGGATGTAAGGGAAGAAATATTTAAGATGATGTCAAAAGAAGTTGGAAATTTTTGGAAGAATATGTTGAAATATTTCATTATAATTTACAGAGGTCACCATACACTACCCTGCCAAGGATGTATTGAAAACTACTTTTGATTTAGAGGCATGCTGAAATATGAATGGACAAAAGAACTTAATGTAATGGGGAAAGGGTGACATTTCTAAAGAAGAATATGATGACATTGTAAATACTTTAACGGTGTTCGTGAGAGAGTTCATTTCAGACCAAACCTATGAACTCATGATCCTCTCGGAAGATCCAACGAGCTTGTGGGTGGAAGGAGTTACAAAGGAAAGGAAGATTTGGTGATAGGATAGAAGGAATTGCAAACCACGTATCTTTAGAAATTACTCACAACATTCAACTGGAAAGTTTTATAGGTAAAACAGAAAACAAGTCAGAAGGTAGAACATGCATTGCGTATATTTTTTCCCTCGTCGTCGGAAGAAGTCATTGGGTCACGAAAGAATGTATGTTGGATAAAGTTGAGAAATGTGCCATCACGAAAAATCATTCGGCCCGGTGCTTCCCCGAGCACGGGTTGAAAGATGCTTATTTAGGAAAGATCAAGAAGAGCCGGAAACTATTTTATTTTGTGGCATAATGATAAGAATGGAAAAATCTCCCATCAAGTATGCCTGACAGACCCATCCTATCTTTTTCCTAGAAATAATTTTCTCAACGATAATTTCTTGGATCAAATTGGTAGGACCAACAACATTCTCCTAATACTTGGAAGCCACAAAACATACAATTTACCACCATATACAAAATCATTCATTCTCGCGGTACCTCTTGGCCCAATCAGCAATATTCCACAACTTTCATGCAGAAATACCATCAAATATTTCGTATCCTTGGCAATGAACAAACCAATATACTCAAGGGCCAATGTGGTCCTAGAATTGGAAATGCCCCACTGGACCAATTAATCAATCACTGGGAGTGATTCCTCAGCCACAAAATCAACCATCAACATAACCTCCACTTCAATTACCTCCAAACACTCTACCTCCACTTTGACCTCAATTACCTGCACAACCAAATCCGAATCCAAATAATAAACCTGTGCAGTCTTTAGAAATTATGGAAACTTCAGATTCCCCTTATTCTTTGGAATGTAATGAACTACGTTTGAGATCTAGAAGAACTATCTTTCCAGAATATCACTAAGAAAATCAAGAGCAATCAGAAAATGATAAAATCGCTAAGGATCGGTCTTCTATAGAACACTCTGATCCTCGCGTAATCATTACTGAAGTGGAGCCGTCCAACAAACCATATGAAAAACATGCACATATTGATATTACAAACACTGCTCCCCCATTCCATGAGATATTGGCCATAGTAAAATCACCTTCACACCCTAATTTTCACCTCTTATGCGGAATTAAAAAATTTATATATCAACATTCCTCTTCTGCAAGATATTAAAGAAATACCGATTTATGATAAAGACATTAAAGAATTATGTGTTAAGAAGCCTAGTAGGAAATAAAAATACCCTCCTATATTCCATGCTTTAGGGAAAATCTTTGATCTTATCCCGAGGAAACAAATATCCATTAAATGTGATGGCCCTAGAAACCTTGTAGTTACTATCCAGATTCAGGGATATAATTTCCCAAATACTTTGGAGGACTTGGGAGCGGCCATAAATATCATAATACTCTTAACTTGTGGACTCCTTGGAATGACTAGATTTAAACCGACTCCGACTATGTTGGAGCTGGATGACACGTCCATTGTAAAGCCACACAGAACTAGGGATGATATTATTGTTTATGTATATTCTTGGGAATATCTAGTGGATTTTATGGTCCCTAATCCTAGAAATAAACTAGATGGACACCCTTTGATATTAGGAAGATCATGAATTGCCACTAAAAATGCATACATAGAGTGTCAAACTGGAAGTATGACTATTTCTAGATGACAAACCATCAAGAATTTGATTTTATACCCTCCCGCTAAACCCAACATGATGATTGATGATTTTAGATGTTTCCTACTCGAATATCAGGAAGGTAATTTACACTGTCCTCTCATTATTGATAAGTCCCTTATCTTTAAAAAACAGATCAAGGATGATGTAATTCATGGATTCATTAATCAACCTTCTATTTTTGGGAACCAAAATTATCAAATTCTAAAATTTGTGCTTGAAAATGAAGTCCAGGGAGATCCATTAGAAGAATTGAACGTTGAACATATACCCACGAGTGTAGTTCATAATAGTATTCATATTGAAATTGAGCCTAGGAAGACCTTGAATATTAATGCCAACCTTAATGACCTCCAATGTGAAAGGCTCATTCAAATTCTTCAAAAATACAAATAGGATTTTGCCTTAGAATATTCTAATGTGAAGGTCATCGATCCACAACTATGTACACCTCATATTTATATTGAGAAATATTCCCAGGCCATTCGTCAACCACAAAGCAGAATAATCCATACCATAGAGATATAGTAAAACAAGAACTTCAAAAAATTCTTGATCTTAATTTAATATAACCTATTTATGAGTCAGTGGGTTTCACAACTAGTGGTATTCCTTTAAAAGAATGGGAAATGGAGAATTTTTGTTGACGATAGGGAATTAAATAAAGCCACACAGAAGGATTATTTTCCCCTTCCATTTTTCGATCAAGTCCTCGAAACTCCTGTTGGAAAGAAATATTTTTCTTTCCTAAATGGGTTTAGTGGATATAATCAAATATATATTGCCCCTAAAGACCAAGAAAAACTATGTTCACCCATCCATGGGGAACATTTGCATATAGAGTCTTACCTTTCAGGCTATGTAATGTACCAGCCACTTTTCAAAGGGAAATTATCAATATTTTTATGATTTTATTTGTGCGAGACTTGAACTAGATGTGGATGATTTTACCCCCTATGGTAATGAATTTGACCAAGCCTCGCACAATCTTGAGAAAGTTCTTAAATGATGTATAGCTACCAGGTTGTGCCTCAATCACAAAAAATGTCATATGATGATGAGAAACGACATAGTTTAGGGACATTTTATTTCTACTACAGCACTTTAGGTAGACCTAGCTAAGATCAAGGTAGTTATTAAAATTCATACTCCTTGAACACAGACATAGGTATGTAGTTTCCTTGACTATGCTGGTTATTATCATCGTTTTATCTCGAATTTTTCAAAAAATGCGACACCTCTGTATGTACTGAATGGACATGCAGAATTTGAATGGATTGATAAATGTGATACTGATTTTGCAGATATGAAGAGGAAGGTCTCAACAACTCCTGTGTTGTGAGGACCAAACTAGAATTTATCATTTCATATATCCTTAGATGCATCTAATACAACGATAGGAGCAGTCCTCAGACAAGAAGAAGATAAAAAGCCTTATTCCATTTATTACTTTAGCAAGAACCTTATGCCAACTGAACTAAATTATATTGTGACAAAAAAATAATTTTTGGTTGTTATTTATGCCATAAATGAATTTCGCCATTACATAACAGGATATCCAGTTTTTTTGTACACTGATAATTCTGCCATTTGTTTTTTAGCTAACAAACTTGTTACTAATGGTAGAATAACTCGTTGGTTATTGTTGTTTGAGGAGTTTGAAATTACCATAAAATATTGACCAAGAAAAGAAAACCTTGCCGCAGAGTTTTTGGTAAGAGTTCCAACTGCAGTCGATTCTTCCCTAGTTGAAGAACAATTCCCGGATGAACATTTGTTTCCTGTAATTGTAATAATACCCTAGTATGTTGATGTAGAAAGCTATTTGTAAGATGAAAAAATACTATCACATTTTTCATCTCGGGAAAAGAATCTTATTATCCAGTGCAGTGCACACTTTTCGTTGATGGACGATTACCTTTTTCATAAAGGGGATAATCTTCAAATTCAAATGTGTCAAAGAAGATGAAATTTATGATATCCTCATGGCATGTCATGATGAGCCATGTCGGGGTCACTTTTCTGATCGGAGAGTTTGACACAAGGAATTAGAGATGGGATATTTTTGGCCCACAATATTTAAATATGCAAATAATTATGTCCAGAGTTGCGATAGTGTCAAAGGATGGGTCACCCCATTCAGTTCGACGAAATTCCCCTCCAAACTCAAATTGTATTGGAACCTTTCAAAAGATGGGCAATGGAATTTACAGGCTGCTTTAATCTACCTTCAAATCATAAAACATATAGTCTGGTATGTACATATTATGTTACCAAATGGGTGGAAGTAGTAGCACTCCCAAGTGCCATGAAAGAAGCAGTCATCAATTTTTTGTTCGAATTATTTGTTCGATATGGGCTACCTTGGGAGCTTGTAATAGTCAGGGGATCATAGTTCACTGCTCATAAAATTTCAAATACGCTGCAAAATTTCTAGAAATTATCCAAAGGGATTCAATTTGATCTCGTAATATACTAAAACAAAATATGGAAACCTTCTACAAATTTGTGGAAACCAAATACGATTGCACAATCACATAACAAGTAAGAGATTTAGAAATTATCAATCACACAACACAAGATGTATATGGGGAAAGAAACTGCTCAAAACCGTACTATATGTATATTGCATAAATTCAAGACCATGGAACAATACAATGCTATTTACCTCACTAAGAAACCTCTGCACTCTGCTGACTGTCTCACTATGATCTAGGAAAAATCAGTCAAATACTTAACCAATTATCAACCTCTGTCTAACTAGCCTTGCTTACACATTCCTGGAGGAATTATGTCCCTATTAATAAGAAAATTTCCAAGAATTTATTGCACAATTCCTTCAAGGAATCCTGATGATCTCATGCATGACCTATACAATTTTCTAATTATACAACTGATAATTATCTTCCCTTTAACCTCAATCTCTACTGGGCCTTCCTTAGAACTGTCATGCAAAAAATATATATAGAAAATGATCAGTTAACTGATTGACCACTACTTGTGAATTAAATCAGATTTAATTCATTGGACCTATCACTAGCTCATCTCTCAGTTAGAACTAATTAAATTAAATTTTACTCAAATAATTAATTGAGTTAACTAATTACAACTCATAAATAACTGTAATTGGACCCCTAAAATCATGTCATAACTCTACATGCCTCCCCCCAACCCTCAACTCAAATTTCCTAATCTAACTAAGTATTTCTGACTCAGTTAACTAATACACGTTGTGATGAGATGAAATTACTATTTCTCTTTTAATTTAATTAAGGGGAAATTAAATTAGAAGCCCCCTTTGGATGTCATTTTAACACTCCCTGTCAACAAGAAAAGGATTATTTGCTACCTAGATCCTATCTTTATGGAACTTGAATTTGATTCTTGCTCATGCCTTCGTCAAGATGTTTGCATCCTGCTCCTCCATGGGAATATACTCTAATGACATAATCCGTCTCTGCACACAATCTCTAAGATGGTGATACCAAATATCAATATGCTTGGACCTGTGATGAAAAAATGGATTAACTAAGAGTTTGATGCAACTCTGGTTATCACAATATATCACCGTCAAATCCATCTATCGACCAAACATACAACGAAATTTAAAAATATATAATAATTTTTAATTTAAATTTCAAATATATTTAAATGAATATTTAAAAAGTATATATTAAATATTTAAAAAACTATTTTAAATCTATTTGAAAACAAATTTAAATGATAATAATCATATGCTATTTTATTTAAAACATATTATTATAAAACTTAACTTTAACATTAAAACATTTGAAAATAAAATGTTTTATTTATATACGAATAATGGTCTTATAAAATTATAATGGAATAAAATTATAGTAAAATAAGTAATAAAATATTATTTTATTAAAATTCAAAATGTATATGGTTGATTCAATAAGTGTGGTTTATCCTTAGGACAAAAATGAAAATGAGTGAAATATCAAACAGAAATATTTGATGTGAGTAATTCACAAATGTCAAAACAAAATTGCTCCTTGCAAAAAGTCTCAACTGTGAAACTAAATAAAATGGAGTATATATATATATATATATATATATATATATATATATGTATGTATGTATATATGTATGTATGTATGTATATATGTAAATCAGCTGATATATTAGATCACAAAAATGTTACATATGGTTACAAAAAGGGGTCTTCCATTTTCAGAAGGAAAGAGAAATATAAGCCCTGTAGCCGATCACTGTTCAGACAGGCGACATACTGCGTATCAGCTAGCCCAAAATTAACCAGAGTAAAAAATAATTTAAAATAGAAAACGACCAACCACACAGGGTTGCCAGACAGTGAGAGAGCAACTACTGTCAAAGAAGGCCATTTAAAGGTCACCCGAAGCTTACAGACATCCGACATGGCAAAGGAGAAAAACATAGGATAAGCAGGAAACAAAAATAAGGGACCACCCACCAGGAATCCTATTGGTCGATTTTGGTGATGCTTGGGGTACCAACAACACTTGGACCAGCTTCATCATCTCCCTTGGGAACATTGTGTGGCCTGTGGCATTTGATGATGGTTATTTTGGAATCGTCTTCAGGGATTTCAATAGAGACATTTAACACGTGGTGCATGTACAGCTCGAAGAGCCGAATGAACCCTCCCAGGAGTTTAGTATGCATTTTAAGCTATTCTGTGAGGGAGTTGATGGAAATCTCGAGCTTTTCCAGTCGCACTGAATTCTTTGTAGAGGCGAGGGAGTTTGCCTGGTGGGCCTCCTTGAAAGCAGCACCTTGCTTGCTCATGGCTTTGGCAAGCATCGCCTTCATCTGCCAAGCCACATACTGAGTCCTCAGGAACTGGGTGGCCCTGGTAGTTGGGGTGCCCGGGTCTGTGATCAAATCGACTACCTCGCAGATGTCTTTATAGTCCATCCCTTCACTAGTTTTGTCCACCTCCACTTGGAGCTCTTCGATAATCTGTTTACTTTTTTTGGAGATAGAAACCTCATAATCCTCCCAGGATCTCATTAACTCTCTAGCAGCTTTAGAGCCGCGGAGAATGCGCTTGGCCATGGCAATATTTCAGATGCAGACTATTGAATTGCGAATTCCTATATGCAAAACTGTAAACATAGGGCTAAGCTTTGAGGAATACCGTAAGGAGGTGAAATATTTCCCAAAAGGCTCTATATTAATAGTGAAAGACGCAATGCGAGGGGCCACGATTTGAACTGATACTTCTGTCTTGTTCCTGCTTCTGACAGCCTGGATTCCCAGCAGGTGACTACCAACCTTCCTATTATTACTGTTGATAGCGTTCGAACTGCCACGCTTATTACTTAAGAGAAGAGGCCATGCGTACTGCAGATCATAAAGGGTATGCTGTTCTTTATCCTTGTTGTAGATCTTCCACCTTTTCCGATGTGATCCATAGGACAGCCGCCAACAATTCCACCACCAGGAATTAAGGATTATGGAATAAAAATTTAGAACAAACCACATTATTCATTGATGATCAGTACCCTGTAAGCCATCCTCCTCCCCTGACACGCCTACGAGGTCTTGCCTTGAGATTTGAAGGCATTTATCCTAAATAATTGCACATGTGACTCTCTTCCAACAGGTGTCAATGTCCTCAATCGGGTGGTTGATCGCGTAGTTGGCTAGACTATCTACCATTGCATTAGCATTGCGCCTAATTGCGTGAAGAACTACTCCATTGAGAGCGAAGAGATGTTTGGCGATGAGCACGGTGACCATGGCGAGGTGCTAATGCTTAGTAAATTTCTTAGAATGCCTACCATTTTTCATTTTCCTCGCTGCATTAATGGCTAGGTGCGTGTCCCCTTCCACGATAGTTGCCCCACTACCCAGGCATATTAGGATTTGCAGGATCCACTCCAGAGCTACAAATTCTACCTCATTGTTAGTGGCTTCCCCAAGACAATTGCTGTAGATATGAAGAATTTCCCCTTTATCATTGCGTATGACACCTCCAAAGCTGGCCAGGCCGGGGTTACCCCGAGAGCCTCCATCAAAGTTTACTTTGTGGAACCCCGGGATAGAAAGTTGCCAGGGTAGCAGAGATGGAGTGGGCAGAGGTCTTTGCATAGGAGAATTGAGGCCAGTTGCATCACTCATGCCAAACAACTGCAAAATTCGCCTGTCATTAGTGGAAATCTTGTTTTCCTATTCTGCTTTACTATTAGTAAGAGTTTTTTCTCACATGTTTTGCATAATGTTTGGTTTGATGTTGTCTAACTGCCTGAATTCCTTCTAAAAAATTCTTCTATTTCTTTCTTTCCATGTGGACCAGACTATAAAGTCAAGGCTTAGTCTCCATAGGATGTTTACAATGTCACAGTTAAAATATTTGGTTCACTAGTTGGCTATGTTGTCTTGAACGGACTCTCTATTTCTATCTATTTTTCTGAAAATCTCCTCCATCCATACCCATAAATTATTGGTCCATTTGAAATTGTTGAGGAGATGGTTCATAGACTCCTCTTCTTTTTCATAGAGGGGACAATGAGATGGACCAATGAAGCCTTTTTTGCACAAGTTCTCCCAAGTTAGGATACTATGATGCATTAGGAGCCATAAGAAAGTCTTTATCTTCGTCCACATTATGGTATCCAAAAAATTATTATGCGAAGTCACTTTCTCATTCAGATCCCTGTGTTCTAAGTGAAGTCTGGCATCCTTTAGGTTGAAAGTGCCTACATCCAGTTTTCCCCACCTGAGTTGATCCTCATCCTGAGAGTAACGGATCATCCTCTTATCTAGACAAGAGTTCAAGGATAATAGAAGGTTTCCCATCCCCTCTGCCTTTGGGGAAGTATTAAGGTGCCAATGTCTCCATTGCTGGTCCACATTACTGTCCATCCAGTATTGGTTCACCCTGAATTTTCCTTGATCCTGATACCTGTGCTGTAGGGGAAGATAATCAGGACTCTCAAGCTTTGGAAGTTGTTGCCAAGCATCTTCCCAGAAGAGAGTCGTGCTGCCATTACAGATTTCCAAAAAGAAGTGATTTTGTATGATGTTCCAATTAGCCCGAGCTAGGTTCCAAATGGGGGATCTAGCTGGAGAGTCAGTCATTCTAATGAGAACCTGAGGGCGCAAGTTATCTGCATACTTGGCTTTCCAAAACTTAGCCTAGGGTGTCTATGGATCCTTGACCCACGTCCACCAGAGCTTGGCCCCACAGGCTTTGTTCACTGTGTCTGGGTCTTGGAGCCCTAGACCACCCAGGATCTTGGGTTTACAGAGTTTTTCCCATGCCACTAGCGCCCATTTCTTTTTTTCAACTTTTCCAGACCAAAGGAAGGTTCTTTGAAAGTTTTTGATTTTTTGGATAACACATTTGGTGAGTGTCAGAAGGATGGAGAGCATATATTGAGGAATAGCTTGTAGAACGGCCTTAGTCATGATAAGCTGGCCAGCGAAGTTAAGGACCCTACTAGTCCAATAATTGCTCCATTCTTGAAGGTTGTATATCAACTTCTCCCAGTAGAGCTTTTGCCAGGGTTTATCAGTGAAAGGGATCCCGAGATACTTAGAGGGAAGGCTCTGACTTCTGAACCCAAGGATAGCCGTGAGATTTTTCTGGATTTCTAGGTGAGTATTGAAAAAGAAGATGGAGGATTTATCCAAATTAAGGTCCATGCCTGTCGCTTGACTAAAGAGATCTAGGATAGCTTTGGATCCTTGGGCTTCCCGAACCATTGGTGTTCCATGAAGCATGGTATCGTCCACAAATTGTTGATGAGTAGTGGTTGGGTAGTGTGGCAGGGGTTGGAGGCCCTTGATATTGTTTCGTTCCTTTTCAGTTTTAATGATGCGACTTAGGCCTTCAATCAAAATGAAAAAAAGAAAAGGGGAGATGGGATCCCCTTGGTGAATGCCTCTAGAGGGGGCAAAAGGAAAGGTGGAGCACCATTGACCAAAATAGAAAAGCCGGGGGATTTGAATATGGCTAGAATCCATTTGATCCAGTGTTGTGCAAACCTGAAGGCTTCCACAATGGCCTCTAGACACTTCCAAATGACCTTTTCATAGGCTTTCGAGAGATCTAGCTGAATGATCATACCTAATTTTCCTGGGATTGAAGAGTATGAACCATTTCCTATGCTAGTAAGACATTATCCATGATTTGTCTGCCTTTCACATAGCCATATTGCTCCTCTCAGATAATTAATGGGAGAATTGGCTTCAGTCTGTTGGCTATTACTTTGGAGATGATCTTATAGAGAACATTGCACAGAGCAATCGACCGAAATTTTGAAGGGGTACAAGCTGGTTCCTCCTTGGGAATAAGTGTGATGAAGGTGGAATTGAGGGATTTGAGGACGAAGGAAGATTTTCAGGAATCTTCCACCACCTCCCACACCTCCAGCCACACAATTTCCCAGCATGATTTGAAAAAATCAATATTAAATCCATTTGGCCTTGGTGCCTTGCCATTAGGCATCTCCTCACTGCTTCTTCCACCTCCTCCATGGTGACAGGGAGGTCTAAGGATTTATTCTGGTCCTTAGTAATAAGCCTTGGGATGGAATTCATGACTTCCCGGATAGCCTCTTCCCTGTTAATGTCTAGTTCTATTGCTATATGGATAAAGTGGTCAGTGAGGATGGAGGAAATATCCATATGAGAGTGGAAGGGAGTACCTTGCTCATCCTTCAATCGGGTGATTTTGTTGATGCACCTATAGAATATAGCCAAACGATGGAAGAACTTGGTGTTTTTCCCCCTCTTTGAGCCATTTTATGCATAACTTGAGCTTGTGATAGATTAGATAGGCTGAATAGTGAAGATGATTGCTGAACTGAAACATTGGACCTGAGTACTGTAACTGGTTTGACATCAATAAACAAGTTGTTTCTTCGGATCCTGGTCTATATCACTGGTGAAGTGCTTCTTTCTTTTTTATTGTTTTCATTCTATGTATTTCATATTGTTCACTATTATCTGATAAAGGACAACATTTATAGAGTTAGGACCTACTGTATATCAGTAACCTTCTCTAACTGAAAGCTTTATCTCAATGTTTTCCTCTAACTTGTTTATTTAAGAATGATTTAATATAGTTTAAGCAGTTAGGAATGCTGGATTTCCCTCGTCCTACTGTTTTCTTTAAACCTTGTTCTTGAAAGTTATTTTCCTTATTTTCTTATTAAACATTACTATGGAAGATATGGTGTGCCCTGGTCCTAGTTTTTCCTCTATTCATGAATTCTTTTCTTCCATTCATGAAAATCCACCTTTATAAGGTTTAAAACCCACTTTTAAACCTTATCGGAACCCTCATTTCCATTGGAAAACCATAAAAACCCACACTTTTGTACATATATGGGTCTTAGCCCCTTCCCAAATAAATCCCTAGTCGTATGACCCTTCATATGACCCTCAGCCCCGCAGTCGGGCGCCAAACCTTTAAATATTTCTCCGCTGAAGTATTAAAACCTTTGATTATTTTAATTCTTTGGTTTTTAATTAAATTATAAACTTTTCCGCCGGTTTGATTTTCAGTTTAACCCCCACCGTTGATCTGATCTATAGATCGTATGGTGCGGAGTACGTCTCCCCGGTGGTCCCCGCCATCCACTAGTCGATTGCCGAAACCACGCGGTTTCCATCGCACCGCCTTTGGGAAAAGGTGGTCTTTTCCTGATCGCCAGCGATTCCATACATCACATGACACGTGTCCCCTATACTTTTTCAAAACCACTTTCTCATCACGCGTTATCGTTCGTACGTGGATGCCCAACGATATTACCGTGCGCCGTCCGATCTGTGGCAGGCCATCCAATGGCTATCGCTCGCCAAAGATGCCTGATAGTTAATCGGGCTATGACATGCCATCCAGATTAATATTCACCATCGATCTGATCTGTAGATTGACAGTTCATATTCCATCGCCCTGATTCCCTCGCCTAGTCAACGATTCTCTGGTTTGACTTTCCCCCTCGCTCTCGACCGTCGATCTCTCCGCGATTGACGGCTCTGATTTAATCTTTCTTCCACCTTCTCCGATCAATCCTGACCGTTTGATGATGCCATCCAACAGCCACGCTTCCTCCACATGCCTCCACAGCAATAAACCTATAAATGCATGGATTTTATAATAAGTTGTTTGTATTTTGCAGGGTTTCGACGTTTTATCACCTTTTTTCGAGGAAAATTCGAAGGTGGAGGATGAAGATCATCCCACCTCCGATTCACCAAAGAAAATCATCACAGGGTTTTGAATCCACATTTATCAATGATCTACGAAGGCATTGATGCCTTTCAAACCCTTCATGGCCCTACACATCAGCGAAAACACAGCAAGTCAATCACAAATCACAGAGTATCAGTGACAAAGATCAAAATGAACCAGAATAGAGGATGGAAGACATAATTATGGGGATCACGGCTAAGAATTATTATCAAACTCCTAATCCCCCAAATTAAATCACAAATAAAGGAAAATCTGAAGTGTGTTATCGACAGGAAACCCTCCACCACCACAAATTGAGGCAAATTGATCCCTCTAGCTACCACCATGCCACCTGTGCCTCAAAGTATTCAATCAGAGGCCGAATTTATTGATCAAGATCATATATTTGTCTCAGCGCAGCCAGAAAGTTACTTGTGCAAGGAAACTTAATGCAGAGAACATCTGTAGAGTTACTTCGACGCCACACAGAGCCTCAAAAGTCAGCAAAAGCTCCCACAGAGCTTAAATCTTTATGTAAAATAATTTAATACAGAGAATATGTATGTAAGTTTCTTCATTGAGCCCCTCAAAGGCCAATAAGCCATTTATTATGTATTAATTGTAATTGAGATGTTTTATTAGATGTCACCTCCTCACCCTTCTATATATACTTCTGCAGAAGATGAGTGAGGGGTTGGTTGCAGAACTTGGAAATATATTTGAGCAAAAAACTTCTGATTGTAAATAGTGTTCAATGGCCCTTGGAGCTCTGCTTGTGATAGATTAGATAGGCTGAATAGTGAAGATGATTGCTGAATTGAAACATTGGACCTGAGTACTGTAACTAGTTTGACATCAATAAACAAGTTGTTTCTTGGGATCCCGTTCTATATCACTGGTGAAGTGCTTCTTTATTTGTTATTGTTTTCCTTCTATGTATGTCATATTGTTCAATATTCTCTAATAAAGGACAACATTTATAGAGTTAGGACCTACTGTATATCAGTAACCTTCTCTAACTGAAAGCTTTATCTCAATGTTTTCCTCTAACTTGTTTATTTAAGAATGATTTAATACAGTTTAAGTAGTTAGGAATGCTAGAGTTCCCTCGTCCTACTATTTTCTTTAAACCTTATTCTTGAAATTTATTTTCCTTATTTCCTTATTAAATATGACTATGGAAGATATGGTGTGCCCTAGTCCTAGTTTTTCTCCAAAAAGAAGATTCTAAAAGTTTCACTTGGTGTCGAATGAAAGCAGAATAGGTTTAAAAGTACTTTATCTAATCTTAAGTTACACTTTGTTCCTCTTATATGTTTTCATACTTTCTGAAGGTAATTATGTGGATTACTAGATTTTTTGTCAATTAAGCTGCTTTAGTACAAACTTGCACAAGAGGTCAATGGTTAGCCCTGCACTTGGTTGGTTTTAAACAGTTACTTAAGAGGCTTTTCTTGTTTGGACTGACTATAAATCCTTTGTGAAATTATTATCAGTTTCCGCCATCTCCAACACTTTATTGTTTCCATTCCATCACTCTAATCTCAATAATCTTGTGATATAGATGACTTGCCCATTGGACCACTCTTGATGTTGTTACTCAATTAAAGCCCTGTTATGACTCCATATCCCAGTGGACTAAAAACCAGCGTTATATCTATATTTTTAGCCTAAGATGTTCTATTCACGTGCAAATTCTCACCTTTGAAACTGTTTAGCATTTTCAACTTTCCCCTCAAGTAATATTCAGGCTCAACCATCCAAAAAACAAACAAACCCTTGGCCTTCATAACTAGCCTAATATCCTAACCCCAAACTTCAAAGACAAATCCATATTTTCACTTATTGGAGAGATCCCTCAATGGATTTAGGAGGGGTAGATCCTAGAATCCCAAAGTTGGTTGAAACGATGTTGTTTCTGCAGTTTTAGTCTCACCAATCTGCTAAAATTACAGATCCCTAACGTTTATGGCGACTCCACTGGGGACTGAACCCAGAATCATATTTTATTTTTATAAAACCTTGTGAGTTAAAAGCATCCTTTTCAAGCACTACCAAAGAGTGATAATCATGGTAAAACTTGTTCAAATCAGTGACAAGCTAGGTAAAACCTAGGATTCTCTTAAGACTTTATCTAACCTTGAAAGATTAGCTGGCTTAGCCATAAGAGTAAACTATCTTTGTCTCATAACCATAGCTAAGTTTTGAAACAAAGTTAGGATATTCTTAAAAACCATACAACTAAAAAATAACTTAGAAAAACCTAAAAAATATTTCGAATTGGTATCCAGTAAACATGGTGGTGGACCATAAAACCTTTTACCTCCTTAGGAGCTAAAAAATTCCACTTGGCGACTCCAAAATCATTAGAAGACCTTAAGACTCCACTGGGAAGAACCCTCATCATTATAACATCATTCAAACTCAGTTAGAGGACTGTAGGATTAAGATTTGTGTAAACAGATTAGTTAAACTATCAAAGACTGTCATACCTGGTTGAAATTTTCTTGTTTATTTTGGTCTAATAACACATCATAGTGGCTCCCAGAAAGATTCACACTAGATTCTATCCTGACCCAAACCCACCTGAAGTAGTTGATAACCCAGAAGGTATCCTTAGGAAATCTCCTAAGATTAAATTGTCAACTGTTTTCAGGCCACACTTGAGAGCTAGTTTAGTTCCTGAAAATCTTTCAGCTCTACAACAATCTCAATTTGACTTAGTAAATCCATTTAGAACTAGGTATCTTGGTGATTTAGATCAGTTAGATTCTAAGTCTTCACTATCATCTTCTGAAACAAGTGAACCTCTTGGTAGCAGAGAAACACCACCTCCTGATTTACATTTCCTTCACAACTTAGGTGTCTCTCATCCAAGATCAGTTCAACAGTATATTCCTGGTCCATCCACTTCTGCTCACCCTACATCCACTGTTCAAACCACTCCACTTCAGCCCACTATTCCTGTTGTTAATCCACTCCTTGTAAATCCTCCCCCACCACCTATCATGGCAGCATGGTATGCTCCCCTAGTCTTTCCTGTACCATTAGTCAATCTTCCACAGGACTATTAGTCCAAAATTCCATTATATGATGCCAACAATGCTAAAAATGCATCACAACATGTGGATAAGATGAATGACTATTTTTACAGAAATGAAATTGATGATGATTCTGTCAAGCTTAGGTTATTTGGTTAGAGCTTAGGGGGAGAAGTGAGAAAGTGGTTCAAAGGTTTAGCCCCCCATAGTATTAATGATCTCCAAGCCTTCCATCAAACATTCTTAAACAAATGGGAAGTAAAGAAGAACCCTCTCCAAGTCCTTTCTGACTACAAGAACCTCCATAGAAACACTGGGGAAAGTGTGCAAGCTTATTGCACTATATTCAATAGTGTGTATAATGCACTTTCCCCAGAACTAAAACCTCCACAAGGCTCAGCTTTAAACAAGTTTCCTGAAGGATTTGACTCTGACATGACCTATCATCTGAGAGAGAGATACTTTGTAACTCTTGAAGATATGCAAAGAGGTGCTCTTTCTGTGGAAGTCAACTTAATGGCGAAGAGAGCAAGAATGAAAAATGAAAAGAGAGTGTCCTTTAGAGAGGAATCTGCACCCTCTACCTCCAACTCAAAAATGGAGAAAATGATGGAAGAAATGATGAAAGAAATGAGCATAATTAAGAGAGCACAAACAAGCCTAAACCAAAATTCTCCTCAAAATAGGAATTAGAACCAGAATTAGAATTTTAGAAGGAACCAACCTCAGAACAAACCTAGGGAAGATGATGAACAGATCACTCCTCCCTTTCATCAAATTTATGTAAGTGAGGTTGAGGAAACAGATGAGATAACAGAGGGAGATGATGTCAATATGTTTGGGGTAGAAGATGATGACTTTGAGATTCATTATGATAGAAAAAAAGGTATATACACACCTTATGATGACAAAAGAGATGATGATAAAAATTGTTATCAAGACATGGAAAATGTCATCATAGAGTCTAAAAAATAATATGACCTTAGAAGAAAAACCAGTCAATAGACCCCCAACAACAAAACCTCTGACAAATATTCACAAAACAACACTACAACCAAGCCTAAAATTATCAAACAAAAGGATAAAACAGTGGCTGTAAATTCTGATAAAGGTAAAGAGAAAGGCACTCAAAATAATGAAAAACAGAGTGCAGACCTTAAGAGTACTAACACTTCAGCTAGTACTCCTGTGAAAAAAATTGTGTCAAGTGTAAATAGAACAAATCAGCAAGCTGATGTTGCTGATAAAGGGACAGCTAATAAAGCCGAGACAAGTGCTTTAAAGAGTCAAATTCCTTTCCACCTAGAGCGGGAAATTTCAAAAATCAAGATCTCTGTTCCCTTGACTGAGTTAGCTACCCAACATGTATTTAGAACCCAAATTTTGAAGGCTTTAAATGTATAAGAGAGTAATGATACAGTCAATCTTAATGATGACCAGCCAGAGCTGATTTTTGGTCCTAAGATTGAAGGTAAATATCAAGAGGGACCCGTTCCTTCCTTTTATGTAAGTTTACACGTTCATGAAAAAAAATTTCACAATGCATGATTCTGGGGCTTCTCATAATTTAATGCCTAAAGCTGTGATGGAAAGACTTGGTTTGGAAATTACCAGACCGTATAAAGACCTATATTCCTTTGAATCCAACAGAGTAAGGTGTTTAGTATTGATCAAAGACCTCTGTGTTAACTTAGCCCAGATTCCAGCCAAATGCCTAGTTATGGATATTGTTGTGGCTGATGTCCCCCCCAAGTATGGAATGTTATTATCAAGGTCTTCAGGGGCTAAGTTACAGGGGACTATGCAAATGGACATGACTTATGCGACTATCCCTATTTTCAATCAAAATAGAAGACTTTATAGGGAGTCTCATATGCAATACATGGTTACAAGTCAAGACAGACCAAAAAACTCCCCTCTATACTCTGTAGATACCGGCCTTGATTCATTTATCCTTTTTAATGAAGAAACATTAGATGAACAAGTAACTTTAACAGAGTTAATGACTAATAGGGAAGAGGAAGAAAATATCACAAAGCCGTCAAAGAAGTTTGTTGAACCGTTAAACATTAGCAAAATAAACAAAGGTCTTGAACTACAAGTCATGAATCCGTTGCTTTTAAACCTTGACACTCAAGAAAACGTGCCTCCACTTAATGAAAAAACTGAAGAGTAAAAAAGAATTGAATTAAGTGCCGCTAATCATGAAAATATAGAAAGCGCAGTAGTTAAAGAGGACGTTAACCAGGATGAAACCGACAACAGTCCTCTGTGGAGTATTTTTTTTGATGGATCCTACACTAGAACCAACACTGGTGCAGATGTCTGGATTTCCAACACTGAAAATAACCACACAGAAAGCATTTCCTGCAAGTTAAACTTTCAGTGTTCCAATAACATAGCAAAATATGAATCCCTTCTCTTAGGCTTACATCTCTTGAAAAAGTTAGGAGCCACAAGAATCAATGTGTATGGGGATTCAGAGTTAGTCATTAGGCAAGTCAATGGGGAGTATAACGAAAATCATCCCAGACTTAGAGCCTACCGAAATGATGTCATGGACCTCTTGAAAACCTTTGACGAGTCCGAATTGATTTTTGTCCCAAGAAAGAAAAACATTGCAGCCCACAATTTAGCCTTTGCAGCTAGGACATGCTTGACGCCATATGAAACCAAAGACTACACAAATGAGATAAAATTTAGACCAGATGTGCCTGATAATGAAAAGTATTGGTAGGTGTTTGACAGTGATAAACAAATAGAAGACTTCATGCAACTCAGAAATGAATTTGAACTACAAAGTTCGGACTCAGAGTATGATACAAACTGCAGTGAAGAAAATTTCCTTGGTGAAGAGGAACCATCTCCTGAACCTGTTAATATCAACCTGATGTCAAGAAAACTAAAAAACAAAACAGAATTGAATGCAGAGTTAGAAACAGAGGAGTTAGGAACTCTGCACTCCAAAGATGAAATTTTTCCTAGAGGTCTAGCACCTTTGGAAGAGTTGTTTGATTTTAACGATGTGGGAAATAAACGAAAAATGGAGCCTGTAGACACTGAAGTGGAGTGTAATATAGGCAGTGAAATTAAACCTATGATTATTAAACTGTCTAAAACCTTACCAGCTCACATCAAACTTAATACATAGAGCTGTTTAAAGAGTTTTCTGATGTTTTTGCATGGAGTTATGAAGATCTTAAATCCTATGACACTGAAATAATACAGCACAAAATTCCCCTCAAAGAAAACCAAAAACCATTCAAACAGAAACTATGAGAATAAACCCTGTTTCCGCTCGTTTTTGGTTCTAAGGGAGACTGCGTAAAATGGTATGATGCTGGTATTATTGTCCTCGTTAGATATTCTGTCAGTATCAATCCGTGTCTAGAAGAAACGAGAAACTGGAAGCTTTGTATAGACTTTAGAGACTATAACAAAGCTTCATTGAAAGACACCTACCCTTTACCTAAGATGGAACATATTTTTACAAAGGGCAGAAGTCTAAAATAATTTTTTGCCGGATGGCTATTCAAAAGGGTTGCCCCATCTTAACACCCTACCGATCAATTAAAGACAAATTTTACTACACCGTGAGGCACTTTCATGTATGTGAAAATTCCCTTTGGTCTAATGAATGTTGGTGCAACATTCCAAAGAGCCATGGACATAGCATTCTCAGAAGAGATGGGCTAATTCATCATTATTTATCTGGATGATGTTACTTCCTTTTAAAATATAGATGAAGAACACTTAGCACATTTAAGAACAATCTTCAAGAGATGCAGGAAGTTTGGGATATCTTTAAAACCTAAGAAAACACTATTCGATCTCCAAGAAGGTAAACTTCTTGGGCACATTATTTCAGAAGAGGGTATAAAGATAGATCCAAAGAGGATTGAGGCCATATTACAAATCTCTCATCCTCGAAACGTCAAAGAGTTGCAATATTTCATTGGAAAGATTAACTTTTTGAGAAGGTTCATCCCCAACTTGGCTGAGCCTCTTAGAATTATCACAAACATGTTAAAGAAGGAGCAAGGGGTAAAATGGACCATGGAAGCAAAGAAGTCCTTTGAGCTGGTGAAATAAGCGTTAACCAAAACACTGGTTCTAATTAGTCCTGATTTTTCAAAATATTTTTATAGTTTTTCATTTGCATCAGAACATACAATTGTTGCTGTCCTTTTACAGAAAAATCCACAGGGACAAGAGAAGCCTATTGCATTCTTTAGTAAGGCATTAAGGGACGTTCCTTTGAAGTTTAACATTATGGAAAAGCAAGCTTTTTCTTTGGTTAAAGCTTTGGAAAGACTTCGCAGTGTACATCCTTCACTCACACATCATTGCCTTGTCCCAAACTCATTGTCCCTAACATTCTAACACAGACCTTGTGATGGTAAGAGAGGTAAGTGGATTGTTGTTATCCTTTGAATATGATTTAGAGATAAAACCCACTAAACTCATCAAAGGCCAAGGTCTAGCTAGATTAATGGCTGAATCCAACTTTGAAGTTCTTGATATTAATATGATTAATGCTTTGGATGACCAAGAAGAATTCTCAACTCCTATAGTTGAAGATAATTTTATGAATTCTCCTTGGTATGCTGATATTATTTATGTTTTGCTTAAATTGAATACACCTCCTAGTTTGACAAAAACAAAGGCAAGATTCCTTAAATTGAAAGCTGTAAACTATTGCATTATAGATAGATGTCTTTATTGGAAAAATGAAATTGGTCTATTGCTTAAATGTTTTCCTGAGTTTGATGTAGAGAAGGTTAAGCACGAGTTCCATGAAGGAGAGTGTGGAGGTCATTTGTACTGGAAGACAACAACCAACAAAATTTTTAGGGCTGGTTTCTATTGGCCTACTCTTTTTCATGATATCCACAAGATGATCATTTCCTATCCTAAATGTCAACTTTTTGAAGGAAAAAGAAAACTCCTACCCCTGCCTCTGCATCCAATCACTGTTGAAGCCCCATTTCAACAGTGGGGACTTGACTTCATAGGAGAAATCCATCCCCCATCTTCTGCCCAGCATAGATGGATCCTCACTACCACAGACTATTTCACTAAGTGGATAGAAGCCATACCTTGTAGGCAGGCCAATGATTCAGTTATAATCAAATTTATGGAGACTAACATTATCTCCAGGTTTGGCTGTCCTACCAAGATTATCACTGATAATGCAGCAGCATTTAGATCAAACAAGATGGTTGATTTCTGTCACCGATATCAGATAACATTGGGGCATTCCACGACCTATTACCCTCAAGGTAATGGACTTGCAGAATCCTCAAACAAAATCTTACTGAACATAATCAGGAAAATGTTGGAGGACAATAAGAAGTCTTGACACACAAAGCTGGTTCATGCACTTTGGGCTGACAGATTGACTTTGAAGAAATCCATTGGCATGTCACCTTTTTAGCTGGTGTACGGTACTGATGCAAATTTTCCAAACAGCCTTGGTGTTCCAGTGATGAAGTTGATTCAAGAGTTACAAACTGAAGAAAATGACATGATCAGAAGAGTGAACCAGACCATTCATCTTCAGCAAACCAGAGAGGAAGTGTATAGCAAATCATTGCAGAAGCAAGATATCATTAAAAAGCTTTTTGAAAAAATAACAAAGGCCAGCAATTTCAAGATTGGAGACAAAGTTCTAAAGTGGGATTCAAGAAGGGAAGAGAAGGGAAAGCATGGAAAATTTGACCACTTATGGCTTGGCCCTTACTCTATTCACTCAGCTGCTGGTAACAATGCATTTTTCTTTTAGGAGTTGAATGGAGCAGAATTGTTTGGGGGTCCTTTCAACGTCAGGATGCTTAAGCATTACTTCTCTTGATCCATGTTATGTTATGTTATGTTATGTTATGTTGTGTTATGTTATGTTCCAAGTTGAAAAAAATTCCATACTTGTCTTGGGTGTATGCCAAGGCATACAGTACCACTCACTATTTCTAGCACAAAACTACTAAAAAACAATAAATTACGAAGATTCATGGAGGAGTATTTGGGGGGACTGCTGGTGGCCCTGCAAAGAAACCAGAACGATTGTGCACATTGCAGTCGATGTGCTCGATCTAGATTTCTAGTGCTAAGAGGTGGTCATGGGAGTGCTGCAGTTAATAGCACAGACTCTCTAGAGAATATAGAATTTCATTTTTCATATGTTGGATATCATTTATGTAAGTGATGATCTCGTTGCATTCTTCATACATCTGTTTCAACATGTTGTCTAGATTGAGCTGGAGTTGTTGCAGTTGAGCTGAAAATACATCCAGGGTGCCCCGAGCATCAACTTGACCAGGCGACTGGGCTAGAGAGACTGCCATGGAAGCCATAGAGTGTTGACTCTTGGTGGATTTTAAATTTGAGCTGAGGTCCCCATTTGGTCTATGCTCCACCATCCCGTGACCAAGTCCTCCTCTGCGTACACGTCCATGCTGTCGTGGCATGAAATTTTCCTTCCCTCAACTTGCTTCTTCCTGGCTATAATTCTAATTTCTTGTGCAGAGTGCAAATTATTGAAATGCAATGTAGTCACACAGACCACAAACTCATGTCTAGCCACCTGCACCCACAAACTCACGAGATACTTCTATCATCCCAAATATTAGTTATTTACTTCTTCCACTGGCAAGGAGTAACCTCCAGCTACGTATCCACAAAATTATTGTTGGTTCGGGGTGGCCTCTAAGCTCGAACCAACACCGCAGCTTAGTCGTCTCCCCTGTTGTCACAGATGTCGTCCCCTCAGCGGACTAAGAGTTCCATAATGGGCACACCCAGTTTAGCACCTTCCTCACAACTAGTCCAAACACAATTACCACCTTTACAACCTCTGATCCTTGAACCCCAAGCTACCAGGATCCCACAAGCATCTGCTCCACCACCTCCAGCTCGTTGTCTCGCTTTCCTTCCCCCACACTTCCTATGGTCAAATCTCAAGAAGTATATTGAGTGCCAACACTTCTACACAGGGAGATACCTCCTCGTATATTTTCACCATCTCCCAAACTTGCAGAATGTCATTTTCCTTGTCCAAAGGATTGATAAGCTCTTGGCTTCCTCCACGCCTCTTCTCATACCAAGGATCCATAACTAATTCATGTGTGATAGGTTTAATTTTCCTCGATGGCACGTGGTGTTAGGCCTGTCTGATCCATGCACACCACCCCCACTTGGCCTTCTGATGCGACACCCCATCGGGGAAATTGGTTACTTAACTTGAATAATAAAAATTAATATTATTTATTATATTAATAAATATAAACTAAATTTCTTATATATCTCATAATATTAAATTATACAATTCTCATATATAATATATAACATACAAGGCATATAGTATAATATAAATCATTATTACATTATAAAATTATTAATATAAATCACTCTCTTATTAATAATAATAATAATATTATTATTTATTATATTAAGAAATATAACTAAATTTCTTATATATATCATATTATTAAATTATACAATTCTCATATATAATATATAACATACAAGGCATATAATATAATATAAATTATTGTTACATTATAAAATTATTAATATAAATCATTCTCTTATTAATAATATTAATATAAATATAAATAATAATATTATTAATATTAATCTTATCAATATTTATATAAATAATTTTAATATTAATAAGAATATTATTGATATAAATAAAAACCTTATTAATAAAGTTATATTAAAGACATTAATATAACAAACTACTACAACATATCATGGTATCTATAATAATTAGTGTCTTTGTTAGTCAATTAGGGCCGAATGACATATTCATCATATATTTATTATTCCTCAGGCTCTTCACACTTCATCAAGTCTTGAGAATGGACCCGATTAGAGGTTCGAAAACATCGACCATAATAATGAAATTTGTGGATCTTCCATCAATCAATAATATTAGGATATCATAAACATTTTACTCACATGAGCATGACATAAAATAATTTCAGTAATATACAAGGAACAAATAAATTCTTGAAAACTTCTCTTCAATTACTTCACAGGGCAAGCTACAACTTGCTATTACAATTCTCTGGCTTCAACTTTTAGGAAACTACAACTCCCTGATTTATCAACTACAACTAAAATGAGCACCAACCCATAAATATTTACCATCACACAATGGAAGGAGAAACAACCTGTGATCTACAAACTACAACTTGTTTGACGCTCAATGATTCATTTTTCATCCATTTTCATACTAGAACCATGAATTCCTCCTTTTCTTTCACAATAACACTATTTTATCCTTAATCACCAATACCTTTATAAATATTTGATTATCGATAACACCAAAAAATTCACCTCAACTTGATCACAAGAACTATCCAAATTTCTTGATCAAGTTTTCTTATAAATATTTTTTCTTTTCTATATTTTGCATGAAATTTTAGTTAATCTTGCATTGAATCTTTTCATATGCCTTTAATTTTTCCCTTTGTCCTATTTATTTTTGTCTTTTGTATGTGTGCTTAACATATCAATTTATCATCCACTTTTTTGGGCTTAATCTCTAAGTTAAACTGTTAATTTTAACAATTCTAACTTTGTTACAGGTTTTAGTACTACTCCTTCCATTTTGGAGATCCTTCAAATTTGAATTCACTACTAAATTAGCCACTAACTTCATCCATGCTACTAAATACTACCTAAAGCCCCTTCTTTTAGAAATTTTCTCCTCTTCTGTTTATATTTGGCTTAAATACCAAACCTTTAAAACTTGTTGACTTGTTCATCCAAAGCCCAAATGTTTTCCATTAACTGTGCTGCCAAATATTTAACGATATTGCTAGAACATCAAGTTTCCATATTGTTTCATGAAAAAGTTTGAGGGATTTAAAAAATGATATAAATTATAAATTTGCATCCCTTTGAATTATAGCCCCTTTTTTTGCATCTAAATTCACATGAAAGAAGTTATTTCTCTATGATCTCATGTCAAAATCATATCACTAGACAACAAAAGAAAAAATCAATAGAGATATAATAGTGTCCCAACCCAAATAATCAAACATGCATCAGGAATTCTGTTCTATATGCTACAAGGAAATATGTGTGCACCTTGCCTCCTCACATATTAGGGAAGGATTTTGGGTCTAATGAAGATTCACATGATCCACTCAAGTGATCTAACTTGTCCTTACTTTATATCAATCCCTACACACAACTATAAAAAAGGAGACAATAAGCGACCTTCCTCAGAATATCGTAGGATAAAAATATCATATAAATAACTATAAATCATGCTGACTACAAACATATATAAGGAAGGAACATATATTTCTATTAATCATGAAAAAATCAGATTACAACCATATACCTTCACCTTAAAGCCTCCTCTTCACGATCCGACAGAGTCTCCCCATTATAACAAGGAGATGAGCAAGAAGATAAATACCCAAGTAATAAGATCCTCACAAGCTCTCTCTCTAGTAGAAAAATAGAGGCATTGCAATATAATTCCCACTCTCACCTCTCCCTTTCCTCTTGGTGATATTATATAGGTTTATTCTATCCTTTGGGAGAATGTATCTAGACACCTGGGGGCTTGAGAAGTTAGGAAAATTATACAATAATGGATCCCTATGGAAACTCATACACAAGTGGGTCTATAATATTCGAAAATTTGCATGCAGCAAATTGGAATATTAAATTTTGTTGTTTTCACTTAGGAGATAAATAAATGGGTAAGGAGGCCCATGCATAATAAAAATCTGAATAAAATCCCTCATAATGTGAAAAGGGATCAACATAAAAGCTGGATTTCACACCTTCATGTGTGAACATGGACTTTTGCATGTGGACAAGTTCAAGTTTGACCAAGTCAACAGCGTTGGGATAGGAGGTGGAGATCATATTGTGAGACAGTGCAGAGATATTGGGAGGAATATTCCTTGGTGGAGGAAACCTTAATTGAGTGGTGCCCAAGGCAAGAAGGCTCACACATGTATAAACGGAGGGCAAGGCAGCCATAGCAAAGCATATTATGAATGATATTTTATTTTTCTACTTAGACTTTTCTACATACTCTTTCTATTTAGCAGAGTTGCTCTGCTACTTAGCACAAAGATTTTCTGTTTAGGAATCCTTTTCCTTTCTTGAGAGGCCTCTTGAAGGAGATTTTACTGATTTGCCTCACATATAGGCTTGAGGCCAAGAATACTCCTTCAGCTACAAAATTATTTCTATAGTAGTATAATGTTGTGTTGTAGGGTGTTGCAGTGAGGGTTCACAACACCACTTCTTGCACTCATTTTTCAAAGGAGGGACCCTCCTTTCCTTTGGGAGATCAGTAAGGAAGGCTCAGGAGAAGATTTTCATATCTTGGAACTTGGCCAATGGACTTCCATAATATTTCAATCCCTTGCAGAAACTGCGTCATTTCTGGTAGTGTTGCAGTGAGAGGGTCAATCCCCTCAATCTTGAGTTTCTTTCTCAACGAAAAGGCCAACCTTTCTCCCAGAAAGTTTGTAAGAAGGATCCTCCTTCATTCCATATATTATTTAGCTATACGTATACATATCTTTAGTTATAATTCATCATTTTTAGATCCATATCTACAGATCTAACATTTTTTACATTGTGCTTTCATGAAACCCTTGTCGAGTTATCTTCAGAATGTGTAAAAGGAGCTAGATCCTCATTTTTCTTCATGCTTTGATTAAATAAAATCTAGTTCTGATATTTTTAGCATATTTTTTTAGAAACCCTCTTTAAATGAAGATTTTCATGCTTCAGAAAAATTTTGTTTAGTGAAGTCATGGGATTTTAGTGTTTTTAAGCCATATTGGGACCGGGAGATCTGTTTAAATAAGAAAAAGAGATTTTTTTCTAAATATTTTTTTGGGTGTGAGTCAAAAATTACATAAGCTAAGGGATCCCAGCATTATTTTCTCCTATTATAACACAATTTTCTAAATATAATGTTTTTATGGTCAAAATTGTTGCTTTTCCCCACTTTTGGTTGATATAATGGATCAGATTTCTTGTTGTTGTACATGTAATTGATGGATATATGTTTTATACACATTTTATGATTTATTTCTCATTGTTATTCCATATTTGTGTTCGTGTATTTCTGCATTCCCATTTTTGGATATTACAGGGTCAAGTTGATCTCCCTGGGAATCACAAACTCTAGAAACCATTTTCACAATTATAAGATTTTTATCAATTATCTCAATTATGAAATAATTATTATCTCCTAATTATAATATTTTGGAAAAATAATTATGAGAAATTGCTCAATTGTGTAATTTAACCCTTTTAACATGGGATAAATCTCACATATGTAAAAGAAAAGGTGGAAAGAGGATGCATTTTAGCCAAAAACTAAGGTAATATAAACTTGGGTTTCTCTCACTATAATGGAGTGGAAAATAGGGTTATAAAACATTTTTTGTTGATGCCCTGTTTTCTTTCCATCATAGCACCATGTGTCATGACCTCTGAGTAGGCCCTTTAACAGTAATCCTTTTTTAAGCTTTTGATGGCTTATTTTCTTCATAAACCTCCATGTCCCTGGTCTTAATTTCCACATATAGAAAAAAATTCCTAATTATCTTTACCGGATGCATTCCCTTTATGCCTCATAAAATTTCGGAATCTGACCAATGGGCTTAGATTCCAATGGGATCTTCCTAACAACCTCTCTATTGGTCGTTGCTTTTCTCCTTTAGTAGACGTATCTTGATGCTTTCCTCTTGGCCAATTCTCTTTGCAAGAATTAAATTATTCCACATTGGACCTAGTGAGATGAGTTATTCCATGGGGTCATCTCTCTTAACTAAGAGCCAATAAAAAAGCTCCCAAGTTGGGTTGTCCCTAACACTGACCCTATCAGCCTGATGCCCAGTCATCCCATTGATCTTCCTCTACACTTCTCCAAGAACTGCAAGGTCATGCTTCCGGTATGACATGATGTTGACATCAACTATGCTACATGTTGACATGTGATTATTCTACATGTGACTAAAAAATGAGCCATTTGGGTACCCAAAAGAATTGAATTTTCTTGCCATGTGTCCACCTCTGATTGGACCATGTAATGCTTACATCATCAACCTTTGTCATTATCTTTGGACCAATTGAATATTTCCATGTGTCTTGCTATTAGATAGGAGAGAGAAGGGTCTAAGGCCTTGGTTTTGTGAGCAAATCCTTCATTAATTTTTTTTTGAGTATCCAACCATTTTAACATTTCTCAACCCTCTCCTTGTGCCACGTAGCTCGAGTCTTATCCTTTGTGCCCCCCTTTACAATATTTTTGGCTCCCTGTATAGGGCATGCATCATCTAGTGGCATGATCCTGCTCACTCCTTTCAGCACTACTTAAATTTCCTTCGGACTAGTGTAGCATGCATTCTTATCCCCTTGGGGTTTGTTAAGTGAGATTACGTGTACCGTAGGGCTACCCTGGTACCTTTTCAATTGGTTTCTAAAACCAAAAATATTACTGCATCATCTCGGTGCTCTCCTCCTGAATACTACTGTTGCATTTCCTTTTATTCCTCTGAGTTCTTACCGTCAGGGTAAAAACTACATGCTTATGTTTTATGTGGGATCTGCCTCAATCAATAGGAATCATTTCCACTATTTTTTACTACCACATACACCTTCTAATTTAAATAATACCTATATTGGGAATTCTTCCAACTTTTCCACAAAATGTGGCAAATTCACCAAATTTTCGCACTCTAAAGGTTCTCTAACCACCTGTTAGCCCTGCATGATTTTATTTGGGAATATTGCAAATTTGATTGGCTCTATATTTCAATATAGGAGGCCATTTTTTAGATTTCTACATACCTCTGGAAATATTTTCCAGATATCTATCCATATAGATGGGCTAAATCTATTTTTTAAATGATCTGTTGCACCATAAATGGCTCTAAATTATTTACACCACCTTCATCCATGTTGTTATTCAACCTTCTTCTTGTGCTTGGAACCTAATCATCTGAGGAATCCCTTTTGACACCTTTTTCATTTGGTGCTATCTTATGCCATCAATGACAACATATTTACAACATTATCCCCCTTTGGCATTGATGCTGACACCAATATAAAAAAAAACATGCTAACACATTTTAAATATTCTTCAAACTTTCTTTTGAATGTTACTCCCCCTGAGATGCACTTTTCATATGCTTAGTTGCTTCTATTTTTGTTTTTATTTCTTGTTGTTTCTTTTGTTGATGTTTTATCACTGACACCTCTCCTTGACCAAGTACTTCTCCCCCTTTGATGTCAATAAAAAATTCACCAATATGCTCCACCCATTACCATACTCCCCCTTTGACATCAATGAAAAAGTCACCAATATGCTACAATAATTTCCTTTCTTCATCTTGAAAGAAGATCTAGTGGAGAGAGGTAAGAGGAACAACTCCAAATGTTTGCCTCAAATACTCAAACTTTTCTCTAGGAAGTGGCTTGGTGAAAATATCATCAACATGTTTTTTAGTAGGTATATATTCTAACTTTAAAATCTAATTAACAACTTTTTCTCTTAAGACATGATAATTTATTTGGATATGCTTTTTCTTGGAGTGGAAAATAAGGTTCTTTGACATGCTAATTGCACTTCTATTGTCACAAATAATATGAATAGGCTGATCATAGAAAATTTATACATCCTACAAGGTTTTCTTCATCCATAATAGTTGAGCGCAATATGAATCTACGAAAATACATTTTTCTTAAACAATAGATAAGGAAATTGAAGCTTGCTTATTGCTCAACAATGATACTAGAAAATCTCCAATAAAGAGAGTAGCACCACTAGTGCTCTTTCATTCATCTACATAACCTTCACAATCAAAATTAGTATAAAAAATTAATGAAAAATATTTACCTCTGGGGTACCAGAATCCATAGTCCAATGTTTCTTTGAGATACATGAGAATCCTCTTGGTTGCTAGTAGATGGCTCTTTCTGGGGGTTGCTTGAAATCTTCCAATAATCTCAACAACATGCATAATATTTGGTCTTGATTTTTTTAGCTATAAGAGACTTCCAATGATGGATTTATATAAATTTTGGTCCACTTCTGGTGACTCATCAATATTGCTACATTTGCAACCTATAATAATTCGTGTGCTCACTAAAAAGAATTCCTCCATGCAAAATTTATTTAACACTTCTTTGAGATATTTTCTTTGAGAGATGAATACCCCTTTACAAGACTACACAATCTGCAATCCAAGGAAATATGATAGTTCTCCAAGCATATACATCTCAAACTCAAACTTCATATCAACTTCAAATTGATTTGTTAGAAAAACTGAATCATTGGAAAAAATAATGTCATCAACATATATACAACCACCACAGTTAGTTTTCCATCCTTTTCTTTGACATATAAATTTCTTTCATAGGAATCTTCCCCCTCTACCTCCAACTCAAAAATGGAGAAAATGATGGAAGAAATGATGAAAGAAATGAGCATAATTAAGAGAGCACAAACAAGCATAAACCAAAATTCTCCTCAAAATAGGAATCAAAACCAAAATCAGAATTTTAGAAGGAAACAACCTCAGAACAAACCTAGAGAAGATGATCAACAGATCACTCCTCCCTTTCATCAAATTATGTAAGTGAGGTTGAGGAAACAGACGAGATAACAGAGGGAGATGATGTCAATATGTTTGGGGTAGAAGATGATGACTTTGAGATTCATTATGATAGAAAACAAGGTCTATACACACCTTATGATGATAAAAGAGATGATGATAAATTTTTTTATCAAGACATGGAAAATGTCATCATAGAGTCTCAAAAATAATATGAGCTTAGAAGCAAAACCAGTCAAAAAACCCCCAACAACAAAACCTCTGACAGATCTTCACAAAACAACACTACAACCAAGCCTAAAATTCTCAAACAAAAGGATAAAACAGTGGTTATAAATTCTGATAAAGGTAAAGAGAAAGGCACTCAAAATAATGAAAAACAGAGTGCAGACCTTAGTAGTACTAACACTTCAGCTAGTACTCCTGTGAAAAAAATTGTGTCAAGTGTAAATAGAACAAATCAGCACGCTGATGTTGCTGATAAAGGTAAAACTAATAAAGCTAAGACAAGTGCTTTAAAGAGTCAAATTCCTTTCCGCCTGGAGCAGGAAATTTCAAAAATCAAGATCTCTGTTCCCTTGACTGAGTTAGCTGCCCAACATGTATTTAGAACCCAAATTTTGAAGGCTTTAAATATAGAAGAGAGTAATGATACAGTAAATCTTAATGATGACCAGCCAGAGCTGATTTTTGGTCCTAAGATTGAAGGTAAATATCAAGAGGGACCCGTTCCTCCCTTTTATGTAAGTTTAAACGTTCATGAAAATTTTTTGCACAATGCTATGCATGATTCTGGGGCTTCTCATAATTTAATGCCTAAAGCTGTGATGGAGAGCCTTGATTTGGAAATTACCAGACCGTATAAAGACCTGTATTCCTTTGATTCCAGCAGAGTAAGGTGTTTAGGATTGATCAAAGACCTATGTGTTAACCTAGCCCAGATTCCAACCAAATGCCTAGTTATGGATATTGTTGTGGCTGATGTCCCCCCCAAGTATGGAATGTTATTATCAAGGTCTTGGGGGGCTAAGATACAGGGGAATATGCAAATGGACATGACTTATGCGACTATCCCTATTTTCAATCAAAATAGAAGACTTTACAAGGAGTCTCATATGCAATACATGGTTATACGTCAAGACAGATCACACAACTCCCCTCCATACTCTGTAGATACCGGCCTTGATTCATTTATCCTTTTTAATGAAGAAACATTAGATGAACAAGTAACTTTAACAGAGTTAATGAATAATAGGGAAGAGGAAGAAAATATCACAGAGCTGTCAAAGAAGCTTGCTGAACTGTTAAACATTAGCAAACTAAACAAAGGTCTTGAACTACAAGTCGTGCATCCGTTGCTTTTAAACCTTGACACTCAAGAAAACGTGCCTCCACTTAATGAAAAACCTGAAGAGTAAAAAAGAATTCAATTAAGTGCCGCTAATCATGAAAATATAGAAAGCGCAGTAGTTAAAGAGGACGTTAACCAGGATGAAACCGACAACAATCCTCTATGGAGTATTTATTTTGATGGATCCTGCACTAGAACCAATCCTGGTGCAGGTGTCTGGATTTCCAACACTGAAAATAACCACACAGAAATAATTTCTTGCAAGTTAAACTTTTAGTGTTCCAATAACATAGCAGAATATGAATCCCTTCTCTTAGGCTTACATCTGTTGAAAAAGTTAGGAGCCACAAGAATCAATGTGTGTGGGGATTCAGAGTTAGTCATTAGGAAAGTGAATGGGGAGTATAACGCAAATCATCCTAGACTTAGAGCCTACCGAAATGATGTCATGGACCTCTTGAAAACCTTTGACGAGTCCGAATTGATTTTTGTCCCAAGAAAGAAAAACATTGCAGCCCATAATTTAGCCTTTGCAGCTAGGACATGCTTGACGCCATATGAAACCAAAGACTACACAACTGAGATAAAATTTAGACCAGTTGTGCCTTACAATGAAAAGTATTGGCAGGTGTTTGACAACGATAAACAAATAGAAGACTTCATGCAATTGAAAAATGAATTTGAACTACAAAGTTCGGACTCAGAGTATGATACAGACTGCAGTGAAGAAAATTTCCTTGGTGAAGAGGAACCATCTCTTGAACCTGTTAATATCAACCTGCTGTCAAGAAAACTAGAAAACAAAACATAATTGAACGCAGAGTTAGAAACATAGGAGTTAGGAACTCTGAACTCCAAAGATGAAAGTTTGCCTAGAGGTCTGGCACCTTTGGAAGAGTTGTTTGATTTTAACGATGTGGCAAATAAACCAAAACTGGAGCCTGTAGAGACTGAAGTGGAGTGTAATATAGGCAGTGAACTTCAACATATGATGATTAAACTGTCTAAAACCTTACCATATCACATCAAACTTAAATACATAGAGCTGTTTAAAGAGTTTTCTGATGTTTTTGCATGGAGTTATGAAGATCTTAAATCCTATGACACTGAAATAATACAGCACAAAATTCCCCTCAAAGAAAACCAAAAACCATTCAAACAGAAACTGCGCAGAATAAACCCTGTTCAGTTGCCTTTGGTTCAGAAGGAGATCATGAAAATGTATGATGCTGGTATTATTGTCCCTGCTAGATATTCTGAATGGGTATCTAATCTAGTGTCTGTTAGGAAGAAAAATGGAGAAATCAGGCTTTGTATAGACTTTAGAGACTTAAACAAAGCTTCATTGAAAGGCAACTATCCTTTACCTAAGATGGATCATATTTTACAAAGGGTGGTAGGGTCTAAAAGAATTTCTTTGCTGGATGGCTATTCAGGTTACAATCAGATCTTAGTTCACCCTGCCGATCAATTAAGGACAGCCTTTACTACACCATGGGGCACTTTCATGTATATGAAAATGCCCTTCGGTCTAATTAATGCTGGAGCAACTTTTCAAAGAGCCATGGACATAGCATTCTCGGAGGAACCGGGCTTCTTCATCATTATCTATCTAGATGATGTCACTGTGTTTTCAAAAACAGATGAAGAGCACTTAGAACATTTGAGAATTTTTTTAGAGAAGTGCAGAAAGTTTGGGATATCTTTAAACCCTAAGAAAACACTATTTGGTCTCCAAGAAGGTAAACTTCTTGGGCACATTATTTCTGAAGAGGGTATAAAGATAGATCCAAAGAGGATTGAGGCCATATTGCAAATCTCTCATCCTCGAAACCTCAAAGAGTTGCAATCTTTCATTGGAAAGATTAAATGTTTGAGAAGGTTCATCCCCAACTTGGATGAGCTCCTTAGGAATATCACAAACATTTTAAAGAAGGAGCAAGGGGTAAAATGGACCTTGGAAGAAAAGAAGTCCTTTGAACGGGTGAAACAAGCGTTAACCAAAACATCGGTTCTTATAAGTCCTGATTTTTCACAAGATTTTTATATTTTTTCATTTGCATTAGAACATACCATAGCTGTTGTCCTTTTATAGAAAAATCCATAAGCACAAGAGCAACCTATTTCATTCTTTAGCAAGGCATTGGAGGATGCCCCTTTGAAGTATAACATCATGGAAAAGCAAGATTTTGCTTTGGTTAAAGCTTTGAAAGACTTCAGAGTGTACATCCTTCATTCACACATCATTGCCTTTGTCCCAAACTCAGTTTTTAAAGACATTCTAACATAGGACCTAGATGGTAAGAGAGGTAAGTGGATTGATGTTATCCTTGAATATGATTTAGAGATAAAACCCACTAAACTCATCAAAGGCCAAGGTCTAGCTAGATTAATGGCTGAATAAAATTTTGAAGTTCTTGATATTAATATGATTAATGGTTTGGATGACCAAGAAGAATTCTCAACTCCTATAGTTGAAGATCATTTTATGAATTATCCTTGGTATGCTGATATTATTTATGTTTTTCTTAAATTGAATACACCTCCTGGTTTGACAAAAACAAAGGCAAGATTCCTTAAATTGAAAGCTATAAACTATTGCATTATAGATAGATGTCTTTATTGGAAAAATGCAAGTGGTCTATTGCTTAAATTTTTTCCTGAGTTTGATGCAGAGAAGGTTAAGAATGAGTTCCATGAAGGAGAGTGTGGAGGTCATTTGTACTGGAAGACAACAACCAACAAAATTTTGAGGGCTGGTTTCTATTGGCCTACTCTTTTTCATGATATCCACAAGATGATCATTGTCTGTCCTAAATGTCAACTTTTTGAAGGCAAAAGAAAAATCCTGCCCCTGCCTCTACATCCAATCACTGTTGAAGCCCCATTTCAATAGTGCGGACTTGACTTCATAGGAGAAATCCATCCCCCATATTCTGCCCAACATAGATGGATCCTCACTGCCACAGACTATTTCACTAAGTGGATAGAAGCCATACCTTGTATGCAGGCCAATGATTCAATTATAATCAAATTTATTGAGACTAACATTCTCTACAGGTTTGGCTTTCCTACCAAGATTATCACTGATAATGCAGCAGCATTTAGATCAAACAAGATGGTTGATTTCTGTCACCGATATCAGATAACATTGGGGCATTCCACGGCCCATTACCCTCAAGGTAATGGACTTTCAAAATCCTCAAACAAAATCTTACTGAAGATAATCAGGAAAATGTTGGAGGACAATAAGAAGTCTTTGCACACAAAGCTGGTTCATGCACTTTGGGCTGACAGATTGACTTTGAAGAAATCCATTGGCATGTCACATTTTCAGCTGGTGTATGGTACTGATGCAAATTTTCCAAACAGCCTTGGTGTTCCATTGATGAAGTTGATTCAAGAGTTACAAATTGAAGAAAATGACATGATCAGAAGAGTGAACCAGACCATTCATCTTCAACAAACCAGAGAGGAAGTGTATAGCAAAGCATTGCAGAAGCAAAACAACATTAAAAAGATTTTTGACAAAAGAACAAAGGCCAACAATTTCAAGATTGGGGACAAAGTTCTAAAGTGGGATTCAAGAAGGGAAGAGAAGGGAAAGCATGGAAAATTTGACCACTTATGGCTTGGCCCTTACTCTATTCACTCAGCTGCTGGTAACAACGCATTTTTCTTGCAGGAGTTGAATGGAGCAGAACTATTTGGGGGTCCTGTCAATGGCAGGATTCTTAAGCATTACTTCTCTTGATCCATGTTATGTTCCGAAAGCCTTTTTATCTTTCTTCCACTATAAATATTTCATCCACCATTGCATTCAAAGTTGTAAAAATAAAAAATACAAAAACAATGAAAAGAAAGAAAAGAGGGTAAATTGTGAAAACAAGAAAGGTATAGCCCCATACCAAAAAAGAGAAACAAATCTGAAAGTGTGCAAGCTCAAATGCCGCTCCTACAAAACTCACTTTTAGTTAGTCAAATTGTTTAATATTGACTAATTAGTTTTAAATTTTCTGCTGATAGGATAGTGAATTTGATTTTCCAAACTGTTTAATCTTGGCTTATCAGTAGAGAGTTTGGGATAGAAATTAAAGGTTCAAATATGATCAAAATCTGAACCTAAGTTTCCAAGAAAGGAATGACTCAAATATGTTCTATTTTCTTGAGTCAAAAAAGATGTAAATCTGGTTCAAATCAACTCAAAATCTGAACTAAAGAACAAAGAAAGAACAGCTCAAACAAAATTCAAAATAGAGCTATAAAAAGGGAAGGCAATTTTTTGAACTTTCAGATCTTAAGCCTTCCGTTTTGATTTAATTTTTTGCAAAATAAATGTCTATGTGTAGCTTGTTTTTATGCCATAGGTCACAGCAAGTTGAACGACTTAATCTTGACTTGACTATTTTTTAAATTTATGTCTTAGAAATTATAGAATTAAAATCGGTTGGACAGTCTAATCCCAATAGATAGTAGAATAGGTAGAGAAGCATCTGAACTCAATTGTTTAATCTGAGTTCAGGGAGAATTAAGGAGTAGAATTAAATGCGTTTTATGCTTTCAAAAGAATAAAATTTTGTAAAAGAGTTTGCCAATCCAAGTGCACTCTAATGAAGAAAAAATGTTAGATCAGTAGGATTGGGTAGGTAGAAAGTTGTATTGATAAAGATCCATTATTTTTATGGTTGCTAATATGTTTTCAGAGAAATTCATCTCAGTAAACGAAAATTAGCCCAATGGATCAGGCATAGGTCAGCCTCCCAGAGAATGCAGGTCTGAAGTTCTTGATGCCATCAATAAGGCATCATCCCCAAGTGGAGCCACTGTTAGCCAGCTATAAAATTTGTTATACCAAATGCTGGCTAAAAACTTTTTGAGCCTTCAAGGAAAAAATTTCATTGCTAAAAATTGTTGGCTCTTGAAGACTCTTGAAGGCCTCATGCCTATCCTCTGTCTGAACTTCACTGTTGTTCCCATTTTACACTCAGAAATCCTGCTAATTTCCAAGCCAGAATACTGCTGCAAAGCACCATTTCCTTTTTCCCCTTCTTCAAAAACTAACTTTCATTTGCTTTTCTATTTCTCCATAAAACTCCTCTATTATTCATGAACTATTCTCTCCCATTCATGAAAATCCACCTTTATAAGGTTTAAAACCCACTTTTAAACCTTATCGGAACCCTCATTTCCATTGGAAAACCATAAAAACCCACATTTTTGTACATATATGGGTCTTAGCCCCTTCTCGCATTAATCCCTGGTTGTATGACCCTTCATATGACCCTCGGCCCCTCAGTCCGGTCCCAAACCTTTAAATATTTCTCCACCGAAGTATTAAAACCTTTGATTATTTTAATTCTTTGGTTTTTAATTAAATTATAAACTTTTTCGCCAGTTCTATTTTCAGTTTAACCCCCATCGTTGATCTGATCTACAGATCGTACAGTGTGGAGTACGTCTCCCCGGTGGTCCCCGCCATCCACTAGCCGATTGCCGAAACCGCGCGGTTTCAATCGCACTGCCTTTGGGCAAAGGCGGTTTTTTCCCGATCGCCAGTGATTCCATACATCGCGTGACATGCGTCCCCTATAATTTTTCAAAACCGCTTGCTCATCGTGCATTATCGTTCGTACGTGGATGCCCAGCGATATTTTCGTGCGCCGTCCGATCTAGGGCGCGCCATCCAACGACTATCGCTCGCCAAATATGCCCAATAGTTAACCGAGCTACGGCGCGCCATCCAGATTAATCTCCACCATCAATCTGATCTACAGATCGATGGTCCATATTCCATCGCCCTGATTCTGTCGCCCAATCAACGATTCTCTGGTTTGACTTTCCCCCTCTCTCTCAACCGTCGATCTCTGCGCGATCAACGACTCTGATTTAATCTTTCTTCCACCTTCTCCGATCAATCCTGACCATTAGATGATGCCATCCAATGGCCACACTTCCTCCACATGCCTTCACAGCAATAAACATATAAATGCATGGATTTTATAATAAGTTGTTTGTATTTTGCAAGGCTTCAAGGTTTTATCGCCTTTTTTGAAGGAAAATTCGAAGGCAAAGGATGACGATCCTCCCGCCTCCGATTCACCAAAGAAAATCATCACAGTGTTTTGACTCTCCATTTATCAATGATCTGCGAAGGTTTTGATGCCTTTCAAACCTTGCATGGTCCTGTACATCAGCAAAAACACAGCAAGTCAATCACAAATCACAGAGTATCAGTGACGAAGATCAAAATGAACCAGAACAGAGGATGGAAGACATAATTATGGGGATCACAACTAAGAATGATTATCAAAAGCCTAATCCCCCAAATTAAAACACAATTAAAGGAAAATCTGAAGTGTTATATCGACAGGAAACCCTCCACCGCCACAAATTGAGGCAAATCGATCCCTCTAGCTACCACCACGCCACCTGTGCCTCAAAGTATTCAATCAGAGTCCGAATTTATTGATCAGGATCAGATATTTGTCTCAGCACAGCCAGAAAGTTACTTCTGCAAGGAAACTTAATGCAGAGAACATCTGTAGAGTTACTTCGATGCCACACAGAGCCTCAAAAGTCAACAAAAGCTCCCACAGAACTTAAATCTTTATGTAAAATCATTTAATAAAGAGAATCTGTATGTAAGTTTCTTCATTGATCCCCTCAAAGGCCAATAAGCCATTTATTCGGTATTAATTGTAATTTATATCTTTTATCAGATCTCACCTCCTCACCCTTCTATATATACTTCTGCAAAAGATGAGTGAGTGGTTGGTTGCAGAACTTGGAAATATATTTGAGCAAAAAACTTCTGATTGTAAATGGTGTTCAATGGCCCTTAGAGCTCTGCTTGTGATATATTAGATAGGCTGAATAGTGAAGATGATTGCTGAACTGAAACATTGGACCTGAGTACTGTAACTGGTTTGACATCAATAAACAAGCTGTTTCTTGGGATCCTGGTCTATATCACTGGTGAAGTGCTTCTTTCTTTGTTATTGTTTTCCTCCTGTGTATGTCATATTGTTCACTATTCTCTTATAAAGGATAGCATTTATAGAGTTAGGACCTACTGTATATCAATAACCTTCTCTAACTGAAAGCTTTATCTCAATGTTTTCCTCTAACTTGTTTATTTAAGAATGATTTAATACAGTTTAAGAAGTTAGGAATGCTGGAGTTCCCTCGTCCTACTATTTTCTTTAAACCTTTTTCTTGAAATTTATTTTCCTTATTTGCTTATTAAATATGACTATGGAAGATATGGTGTGCCCTGGTCCTAGTTTTTCTCCAAAAAGCAGATTCTGAAAGTTTCCCTTGGTGTCGACTGAAAGCAGAATAGGTTTAAAAGTACTTTATCTGATCTTAAGTTACTCTTTGTTCCTCTTATATGTTTTCATACTTTCTGAAGTTAATTATGTGGATTACTGGATTATTTGTCAATTAAGCTGCTTTAATACAAACTTGCCCAAGAGGTCAATGGTTAGCCCTGCACTTGGTTGGTTTTAAATAGTTACTTAAGAGGATTTTCTTGTTTGGACTAACTATAAATCCTTTGTGAAATTATTATTAGTTTCCACCATCTCCAACACTTTATTGTTTCCATTCCATCACTCTAATGTCAATAATCTTGTGATACAAATGACTTTCCCCTTGGATCACTCTTGATGTTGTTACTCAATTAAAGCCCTGTTATGAATCCATAGCCCAATGGACTAAAAACCAACGTTATATCTATCTTTTTAGCCTAAGTTGTTCTCTCATCCTCGAAACCTCAAAGATTTGGAATCTTTCATTGGAAAGATTAACTTTTTGAGAAGGTTCATCCCAAACTTGGTTGAGCACCTTAGGAATATCACAAACATGTTAAAGAAGGAGCAAGGGGTAAAATGGACCTTGGAAGCAAAGAAGTCCTTTGAACTGGTGAAACAAGTGTTAACCAAAACACCGGTTCTTATAAGTCCTAATTTTTCAAAATATTTTTATATTTTTTCATCTACATCAGAACATACCATAGTTGTTGTCCTTTTACAGAAAAATCCACAAACACAAGAGAAGCCTATTGCATTCTTTATCAAGGCATTGAGGGATGCCCCTTTGAAGTATAACATCATGGAAAAGCAAGATTTTGCTTTGGTTAAATCTTTGAAAGACTTCAGAGTGTACATCCTTCACTCACACATCATTTCCTTTGTCCCAAACTCAGTTGTTAAAGACATTATAACACAGGACCCAGATGGTAAGAGAGGTAAGTGGATTGTTGTTATCCTTGAATATGATTTAGAGATAAAACCCACTAAACTCATCAAAGGCCAAGGTCTAGCTAGATTAATGGCTGAATCAAATTTTGAAGTTCTTGATATTAATATGATTAATGCTTTGGATGACCAAGAAGAATTCTCAACTCCTATAGTTGAAGATCATTTTATGAATTCTCCTTGGTATGCTGATATTGTTTATGTTTTGTTTAATTTGAATACACCTCCTAGTTTGACAAAAAAAAAGGCAAGATTCCTCAAATTGAAATCTGTAAACTATTTCATTATAGATAGATGTCTTTATTGGAAAAATGCAAGTGGTGTATTGCTTAAATGTTTTCCTGAGTTTGATGCAGAGAAGGTTAAATACCAGTTCCATGAAGGAGAGTGTGGAGGTCATTTGTACTGGAAGACAACAACCAACAAAATTTTGAGGGCTGGTTTCTATTGGCCTACTCTTTTTCATGATATCCACAAGATGATCATTGCTTGTCATAAATGTCAACTTTTTGAAGGCAAAAGAAAATTGCTACCCCTACCTCTGCATCTAATCACTGTTGAAGCCCCTTTTCAACAGTGGGGATTTGACTTCATAGGAGAAATCCATCCCCCATATTCTGCCCAGCATAGATGGATTCTCACTGCCACAGACTATTTCACTAAGTGGATAGAAGCCATACCTTGTAGGCAGGCCAACGATTCAGTTATCATAAAATTTATAGAGACTAACATTCTCTCCAGGTTTGGCTGTCCTACCAAGATTATCACTGATAATGCAACAGCATTTAGATCAAACAAGATGGTTGATTTCTATCACCGATATCAAATAACGTTGGGGCATTCCACGGCCTATTACCCCCAAGGTAATGGACTTGCAGAATCCTCAAACAAAAGTTTGGTGAACATAATCAAGAAATTGTTGGAGGACAATAAGAAGTCTTGGCACACAAAGCTGGTTCATGCACTATGGTCTGATAGATTAACTTTGAAGAAATCCATTTGTATGTCACCTTTTCAGCTGGTGTACAGTACTGATGCAATTTTTCCAAACAGCCTTGGTGTTCCAGTGATGAAGTTGATTCAAGAGTTACAAACTGAAGAAAATGACATGATCAGAAGAATAAATCAGACCATTCATCTTCAGCAAACCAGAGAGGAAGTGTATAACAAAGCATTGCAGAAGTAGGACAACATTAAAAAGCTTTTTGATAGAAGAACAAAGGCCAGCAATTTCAAGATTGGGGAAAAAGTTCTAAAGTGGGATTCAAGAAGGGAAGAGAAGGGCAAGCATGGAAAATTTGACCACTTATGGCTTGGCCCTTACTCTATTCACTCGGCTGCTGGTAACAATGAATTTTTCTTGCAGGAGTTGAATGGAGCAGAACTGTTTGGGGGTCCTGTCAATGGCAGGATGCTTAAGCATTACTTCTCTTAATCCATTTTTTGTTTTGAAGCCTTTTTATCTTTTTCCACTATAAATATTTCATCCACCATTGCATTCAAAGTTGTAAAAATAAAAAATACAAAAACAATGAAAAGAAGGAAAAGAGGGCAGATTGTGAAAACAAGAAAGGTATAGCCCCATACCAAAAAGAGAAACAAATTCTGAAAGTGTGCAAGCTTAAATGCCACTCCTACAAAACACACTTCTAGTTATTCAAACAGCCTAATCTTGACTAAATTAGCTTTTGAATTTACTGTTGATAGGATAGTGAAATTGATTTGCCAAACTGTTTAATCTTGGTTTATCAGTAGGTAGATTAGGATAGAAATGAAAGGTTCAAACATGATCAAAATCTGAACCTAAGGTTTCAAAGAGAGATGACTCAAATATGTTCTATTTTCTTGAGTCAAAAAAGATGTAAATATGGTTCTAATCAGCTCAAAATCTGAACCAGAAAACAAGAAAAACAGCTCAAGTAAGAGTCATAACAGAGCTGTAAAAGAGAAGGCAGTACTTTAAACTTTCAGATCTTAAGCCTTCCGTTTTGATTTAATTTTTTGAAAAATGAATGGCTATGTGCAGCTTGTTTTTATGCCATAGATCATAACAAGTCAAAGAACTTAATCTTGACTTGACTATTTTTAAATTTATGCCTTAGAATTTAGAGAATTAAAATCTGTTGGACAGTTTAATCCCAACAGATAGTAGAATAGGTAGAGAAGCATCTGAACTCAACTGTTTAATATGATTTCAGGGAGAAATAAGGAGTAGAATTAGATTAATTTTTATGCTTTCAAAAGAATAAAATGTTGTAAAGGAGTTTGCCAATCCAAGTGCACTCTAATGAAGAAAAAATGTTAGATCAGTAGGATTGGGTAGGTAGAAAGTTTGTATTGATGAAGATCCATTATTTTTATGGTTGCTAATATGTTTTCAGAGAAAGTCATCTCAGCAAAGGAAAAGTAGCCCAATGGATCAGGCACAGGTCAGCCTCCTAGAGAACATAATGGATGTGGCACAGGTCAGCCTCCCAGAGAATGCAGGTCTGAAGTTCTTGATGCCATCAAGAAGGCATCATCCCCAAGTGGAGCCACTGTTAGCCAGCTATAAAATTTGTTATACCAAATGCTAGCTAAAAACTTTTTGAGCCTTCAAGGAACAAATTTCATTGCTAAAAATTGTTGGCTCTTGAAGACTCTTGAAGGCCTCATGCCTATCCTCTGTCCGAACTTCACTGCTGTTCCCATTTTACACTTAGCAATCCTGCTGATTTCCAAGCCAGAATACTGCTGCAAAGCACCATTTCCTTTTTCCCCTTCTTAAAAAAATAAATTTCATTTGCTTCCCTATTTCTCCATAAAATTCCTCTATTATTCATGAATTATTTTCTTCCATTCATGAAAATCCACCTTTACAAGGTTTAAAACCCACTTTTAAACCTTATCGGAACCCTCATTTCCATTGGAAAACCATAAAAACCCACATTTTTGTACATATATGGGTGTTAGCCCCTTCCCGCATAAATCCTTGGTCGTATGACCATTCATATGACCCTCGGCCCCTCAGTCGAGCGCCAAACCTTTAAATATTTCTCCGTCGAAGTATTAGAACCTTTGATTATTTTAATTCTTTGGTTTTTAATTAAATTATAAACTTTTCCACCGGTTCGATTTTCAGTTTAACCCCCACCGTTGATATGATCTACAGATCATACGGTGTGGTGTACGTCTCCCCGGTGGTCCCCGCCATCCACTAGCCGATTGCCGAAACCACGCGGTTTCCATCGCACCGCCTTTGGGCAAAGGCGGTTTTTTCCCGATCGCCAGCGATTCCATACATTGCGTGACATGCGTCCCCTATAATTTTTCAAAACTGCTTGCTCATCACGCATTATCGTTCGTATGTGGATGCCTAGAGCTCTTTTTAGAGCTAGAGTGAAACACCGAGGATAGTGTTACCTCGAAGGGGGGAAGTTTTGACAGTTGCATTTCCTGCAAAGTAGTATTTAACTAGTTAAATGAATTTTAATATTGGTTAAGGAAAAAAAAAAGACTGAAAAATTTAATATTTTGTTGGAAAATTTATTTTCCTTCTTTTTAATTATGAATAATAAAATTGATTATGGAAAGTAAAAGTGAAAAGGTTGATGGTAAATGTTTTCCAAGAATGGAAAACGTGGTTGGACAGGTCGAACAACTACCTGCTCCTCTAGGGATAAGAGACTCATCCCAGTGAGGAATACAGGTTATGTTCATAGGTGAAGGAAGAGTGGATATTTTTCTTGAACTGGTAGAGTCCAGTGGAAAAAAAATCAGTAAATTCCTGAAGATTTTTGGCACTGACTGGACTTGGAATCCTGAGGTCACATCAGAAAATCCACTGTCAACCCATACCTCTTCAGGGTGGAGCAAGGGGGTAAGAAAAGAGCATAATAACCTCTCTTGAAGGTTGGGTGGACACCAACAGTAAACTGAGTTTTCCAGATACGTGGTTGTCTAATTCATTATTATTTAAACAATGACTGTTTATTTTATCTATTAATCGACAGGAGAATATTTCTAAGTTTTATTTACAGAAAACCTGTTATTTAATTTCAGTAGAAAGGTTATCATTTTCTTGGAATCTGTCTTATATTGGAAAAATAGTAAGATCATGAAAATGATTAACTCAGCAAATAGTTACAGGGTTCTCTATATTACTACTATACAATTTATAAACCTGTGTATGTTACAGATTTGTTGTGGGTATTGTTTTAAAGAAAACATATATAATAGATTATTACCAATAAGCCAAATAAACAAGTATATTGTAGCTTTATACAAGATTCAATATTCTGTCCGTATGTTTTTCAAAGATGAATAGTTTTTTTATATGAAGTCTATGTAAAAACAAACTGTGTTTATATTTCATATGAAAACCAAATTTATCAATAGTTATGTGGGATGAGCCGTTGGTATTGGGTACGGGGTAAAACCCAAACCCGATACACATCTCTTTTCCCCTATCATTTCTATACTCGAACTAAAAATAGGTGGTATGGTCACCATGAAAACCCTAAGAAATTTATAATCTAGTGGACTATTCTAGTAAATTTAAAAGAAAGAAAGTATATGCTAGAAAATAGATTCAAGATAAGACAAGTGCAATTTGTCCTAAAAACTGAGTTTGCACTCGAAGATTGAGCGAATAAATATGAAAAAAATGCATGTACATGAAATAAGCTAAATGCAGGAAAAGATAGACAAGGAAATAAACCATTCTTAAATGACTTACCACCCATCTGCAAGCGAAATAGAAATAATATACATTGTCTAGTTTCATAAGCACATTGTCTATATAAGAAGACTTGCAAAGAATGAATTCTAACTACGGTAGCTACTTTCATTTGGAGAAAAATAAGTATAGAGGTTATTTACAGGAGAAGACATAACCATAAGCTTTATATAAAACAATAATCACATAAAAATCTCTCAGAACATAGTATATGTGCAAAAATCTAACCAAGGTCTAAATCCCTGACTAGAAGAATTGTTACTGTCGTTACAGTAATAAATGAATTGTTCTTAAATATATAAATTACAAATTCCAAAGTAAATAAGTATATATTGACAATTAAATCCCTAAAATTTGGACAGGATGAAAGACCTCGGTCATGAGGCAAATTCCTATGGTGTACCTGGAAGGAGAATTAATTACATCAGGCATAAGCCAGAGAGGATCCAACAAATGACATGCAAATCTTGGGTGCAAAAGACTCCTCCATCGAGGTTGAGAATACTGACCTGCAAGTATCAAATCAACAAAGCGGTTACCGTGAGGAAGCGTAAGTGTTAAATATTTAACCATGAAACCAGATAAGAAAGGACAATGTATTAAGACAAATGGGAGAGAGTTTAACCTGGTAAACAGGTTCCCTCGTTCCTCCAGATCAACAAACCGAGCAACATGATAACATAGCAGAACCAATGAACTCAATAAATTAAAAAACAGAGTGAAATAATTCCCGTTTACAGTGAAAAACAAAGTGAAGAATAGAATTAACGAAATTGGGAAAGGGTTAATTCCTCCCTGTCTATGTATTTGAAGAATGAGTGGAAACTCGAAGAGATGGCCATGGCAGAATGAAGATCAATACCCGGAGCTTCATTAACTTGTCGCAGAGATTTTTCTCCATTGCTCAGCAATTTAGCTGGGTGTTTCAACCCCCCCTCAAGTTCATGGGAATAAACAAGTTGAAAAATTCATGGCTGTCACTATAAATGACAAAACCCCAAAGCATGGGCAGCAAGGTTTGCAGCTTGCCGCAAAACTATACCTCAGAGTCAAAGGAGCTTCTCCACAAATACCAAGAATGAAAAGACGAAGTGAGTTAGGGTTGGGCGTGGATATTCAGGACTTTCCTGCTGGAAATGTTGACCCACGCATCATAAATGTGGATCTTATAGCTTTTGTGTGGATTAAATGCCAAGTAATGTTTGTATTAAATTTCTATGTTATGCTAGCTATAACGTCGTCGAGACTAGGAATATGGTTCATGCATTTGTTTAATGTCAATATACTGGTAGGTTTGGCTTCGGTGATAAACATTTATAACGAAACCTTTAAACCAGACTTGACCTTATGATATTATTGCAAGCGATATGTCATGTTAAATATGGTAAAATTGTTGGTTTCGTAAGTTAGATGTAACCTTATAATAAAAATGGAAGTTAGAACATTTGATTAATTATTATTTTAGTGAATGTAATTATGTGATGTTCTAACGTAAGTAATGTTCGACATTTTAAAAGATACATCTGGTTAAGGTAATTATCTTTATGAGGGGTAAGTAAATTTTTTTTATTTTTTTGGGTCTATATGTTACATATAGTTAATAAAATGTGAGATATATATATATATATATATATATATATATATATATAACATTTTATTAACTATATGTAACATATACACCAAAAAAAAAAAAAAATTTACTTAGCCCTCATAAAGATATATATTAGTTTATTTTATTGTGTTATAATTTTATTAAATTGGTATATCTATATGCTTTTAAGATAATAATATTATTTTATTTTTTTGGGTCTATATGTTACATATAGTTAATAAAATGTGAGATATATATATATATATATATATATATATATATATATATATATATATATATATATATATATATATATATATATATATATATATATATATATATATATCTACATATATATATATATATATATATATATGTATATATATATATATATATTATATATATATATATATATATATATATATATATATATATATATATATATATAACATTTTATTAACTATATGTAACATATACACCAAAAAAAAAAAAAAAATTACTTACCCCTCATAAAGATATATATTAGTTTATTTTATTGTGTTATAATTTTATTAAATTGGTATATCTATATGCTTTTAAGATAATAATATTATTAAAAAACTATTTTAATGTTTTGAAGTTATTTTTCTGTTTTAAATAAATAAAAAACACTATGTAGAAAGCTCCTCTTAGCTTGAAGATGTAAAATCTCTACTAACAAGGTCAACCACGTGAAGGTGAGAGCTTATATGACCCCAAAAATGGTCCATCATTGGAATGGGAATAACCACTGACGCACATCCACACAATCCATTGCCAATGAGGCACAATCACTCACATGCATCCATACAACAAACATAGGGTACACACAAACATACACAATTCACAAACATTACACATTGACTCACAGGGTGACATGGTCACACATAACACACTTACTATGAACTTTAGAATTAACATTATTATTATTTTTGCATGTGATTAAGATTGAGTATAAATATTATGCTGTTGATAATGACATTTATTTTATAATTAAGTTAAATTGTAAGATACTAAAATTAGTAAGTATTTATTTTTTTACTATATTTAAAACAATGATTATCATTAACAAAATTTAAGGTTAATTTTTTGTCCATATATTATTAAATTATAGTATTATGAAAAGGAAAATTATTATTAAAATTAATTTAACTTTTTAAAATAAAATTTAATTAAATTTATTTATTGAATCTATTTTAGTATTAAATAATTAATTAATATCTGTTATTACAAATTGATGCTATATAAATATTATGTGTAGGCTCATATTATGTACTTTTTAATGCTACTTTAATATGTGTAATATTTTAATTTGAAAATGGTAAATTAATATTATCAATATAAAAAAAATTATTCGAAAAAAATAAAATAAATAATTAATTAAATAATAAAAAATAAATAAAAGAAGAAAATTAAATAATAAAAAATTTGATTAGAAAATAAAATAAAAATAAAAATTTAAAGTAGAAAAACTGAAAATAATAATAATAATAACAAAATTTCATAAATATTTAAACCAATATATTTATAAGTTAATATTCTAATATTTATACATAGAAATATTGCTAGTATATTTATAATCATATAAATAAATATTTTAAAAATTATTTACAAATAAATAATACATATACTAATATAACAAAGAAATATTCAAACACATGAAGAATACATTCATACGCATACAAAGAATACACTTAAACATGACACATACAAAATTATCAAAGAATCTATTCATACACACAAAGAATACTTTCATGCACATACAAAGAATACAATTAAACAATAAGTGCATACAAATGTAGCAAAGAATAGGTGCATACACACATAAATAATACATTCATACACATACAAGGAATACAAGTAAACAAGACACATACAAATGTAACAGAGAATAGATTCATACACACCTAAAGAATACATTCATACACATACAAGGAATACAAGTAAACAAGACACATACAAATGTAACAGAGAATAGATTCATACACACCTAAAGAATACATTCATACACATACAAAGAATACAAGTAAATAAGACACATACAAATGTAGCAAAGAATAGGTGCATACACACATAAAGAATACATTCATACACATACATAGAATACAATTAAACAAGACACATACAAATGTAACAAAGAATAGATTCATACACACCTAAAGAATACATTCATACACATACAAAGAATACAAGTAAATAAGACACATACAAGTGTAACAGAATCTATGCATACACACATAAATAATACATTCATACACATACAAAGAATACAAGTAACAAGACACATACAAATGTAAGAAAGAATATATTCATACACACCTAAAGAATACATTCATACACATACAAAAAATACAAGTAAATAAGACACATACAAAGAATACGAGTAAATAAGGCACATACAAATTTAGCAAATAATAGGTGCATACACACATAAGGAATACATTCATACAAATATAAATAATACAAGTAAACAAGACACATACAAATGTAACAAAGAATAGATTCATACACTCCTAAAGGATACGTTCATATACGTACAAAGAATACAAGTAAATAAGACACATACAAATGTAGCAAAGAATGGGTGCATACACACATAAATAATACATTCATATACATACAAAGAATACAAGTAAACAAGACACATGCAAATGTAGCAAAGAATAGATTCATACACATATAAAGAATACAAGAAAATAATATACACACAAGTATAGAAAATAATACATTCATACACATATCCAAGATACAAGTAAATAATAGATATTCAAATACAACAAATAATACATTCATGAAATTACAAGTAAACAATATCCATACATAACAATACTAAAAAAATACACAACCAAATAATGAAGGAATCTCGAAAAACACTCAAAATAATATAAGAAACTATTTAAAAAATTACATTTATAGACACAAAAAATGAAACCAACACTCAAATGACATACTCATATACATACAAATAAACAGTGACAAAATATTGAAAAGCATGTGAAATGAGACATTCATAAACACAGAGGAATAAACACTCCAAAAATTCACATACAAGTAGTGCAAACACTCTCAATAATACATTCACACAACATAGAAATAGATATCCTTCCAAAATAAAAACCTCAACAAATAAATTCTAACTATAAAAAAATGCAACTAATAAAAACACCTATTTCCATTCTCAAAATAATGCATTAATATACATACAAAACAAAGAATCCAAAACATACATTATAATCCAAATAGATTCAATATATATATTAAACAATATTCAATAATATATTTATCATATAAAAATAATAAAACCAATCCACAAATATTTAGATACAAATAAATAATAAAAACATTTAAATAATTACAAACACTCTAAATAATATATTCATATTTAATACAAATTTATAGAAATATTAATGTAAATATTGAATTATATATCATAAAAAAAAAGATATTTCAAACACTCGAAATAATATATTTAGAAATAGCAATGTAAATATTAAATTATATATATATATATATATATATATATATATATATATATATATAGAGAGAGAGAGAGAGAGAGAGAGAGAGAGAGAGAGAGAGAGAGAGAGAGAGAGGAAAAAAATATAATATAAATATCCTAATAACATACTTATAATAAAAATCTATAATTAAACCAAAAAAATCAAAATTAAAACAAAAACTTAAAAAAAAAAATAGAAATTAAAAAAATATATATAAATATAGGTTGCAATTGTTATATAATTTATGTGAATAAGACTACTTTTTCCTTTACAATTGTTATATTATTTATCTGAATAAGAGTGTTTTTTCTTTTGTGTATGTGTGGAGAGGATGTTTAAAATTTTGAAAAAATGTTAAATAATTTATGTGAATAAGAATAATTTTCCCATTTGTGTGTATTTTGGGCATATTTTTAAAACATGTTTATAATTTTTTATTAAAATAAAAGAATATATTTGAGTTTCTACATATTGGAATGACTATAAACTAAAGATCATGAAAAGCATGAGCTCAAGGAACTTTGAAAGCTTATTCGGGAAGCATGTGCCAATAGGTTCATATAATTTTTGAGATATGTACCTTATATCAAAGATGAAAGATAAAAATCTAATGCTTCCTTAGTGGACTTCCTAGTCCCATCATAACCACATAAAATTTGATGAATCTAAGGAATTGGAGGATACCATCCAAAAGTTAAAATATTTTTATGATTAATCCAAGTATAAGACTAAATTTTGAACATAATGGAAAAAAAAAGGTAATAACTAGTTTCAGAAAGAAGGGATCAAGATCCTCACATTACAAGAAGACTAGGAAAAGTGTCAAGTTTTGTGCAACTTCCAAGAATGAACTCTAAAAGAAATATCTTGCTCCAAGTGGGAATAAATAGATTAAACAAACAAAGGAAGATGCCAAGGATCTAAGGAAATTTTTTTTGAGGTGTTGGGAGTGTGGGAAAGAGAATATATTAATATATTGTCCACACTAGTATCAAAAGAACAAAATGTTATACAATGTTCAAGAGGAAATCAACATCCATGACGTGGTCTAGATTATACCCCAGATTTATATAGATATGGAAAAGAAGCATGTAGTCCACCAAGCCTTTTTTGTGGAAATGGAAGGTATACTTTCTAACTCCTCCATTTCAATTTTAATTGACCCTTATTCTATCCCTAGTTATGTTACTCCACAAGTTGTGGAAGGCTATGTTTTACGTAGCAAGCAATAGGATAAGTCATGACCAGTTCATTTAGCCATATGAATCAAGAAGAAGGTGTATGATTATATTGAATCATGCTAGTTTGAGATGAGTAACATGCTTGCCCAAGCCACTTTAAATATAATTCATTTAGGGTCATACAACCTACTAATGAACATGGATTGGTTTGTAGTGCATAGGGAAAAAATGGACTATTATAAAAAAACACATGATTGCTTTGAAAAAGAAGGAGAATAAAGGTCTCTACAAGGAGTGTGGAAGCGTATATCAATAAGGTAGATTTCAACTCTATTGTTAAAGCAATACAGCAAAAAGGGATACCCCCTCCATGCAATACAAGCAACCGTTTTTTTTTTTTGTCTGAATAATGCTAATTCTATTTATAAAACATAATGGTACAAAATTGTCTCAGCTTCAGCTGTGGAAGCCTGAGAGCTGGGCTTGATAGCCATGATAAACAAAACTCTGGACTGCCCTGAGTGGGAAACCATTCCTTTAGAAATAAGTCTTGCCACCCTTGCAAGGTAAACTGGCAGATTTTCCATACAGTTTAACAAAAATAAACATACTAAAATTGCATTCAGCTCTTTCAACAGAAGAAAGTTTAACTGAAAAATAAAAAATCTCCCAAGATGATTAAGAAGCAGTACCGTTCAGGGCCGAGGGTTGTGAATTTTACTGGTCATGAGCTGGAGAATGAGGTTCCTCCACAATCCTGCACTAGAACTCGTCGCCTCTGCCATCATTTTCTTCAGTGGACACACTAGCCTTGTTGACAACATCCACCTAAATATGTTCCTTGCTCTGGTCAGCACGCCCCATCTCCATCAGCACATCAGATTTCATCGCTTCATCCTTATCCAGAGTGGGATGAGGGCAAGGGGCAGGGGATGGGATTGGGTTAACCATTTCCTCTCTAAGGGTAATTGTAACAAAAGTAGTGATGACAAGCTTCTTAAGGGAACATTTGAAATGGAATTCTGCTCTTTGGGAGGATTGACGAAAGGGCAGACGAGCTGACACTTGGGAAATAGGGGAGACGACGGGGAGAGGATTAGGATGCAGGGGAGTCTTGATGTTAGGAGGCAGTGAGGCCTGGCCAAAGTGCACATGCCCTGCTTGATGGGATTTGCCTCTATGGCTGCGAGTTTCTGGATAGTGACCCCAGGAGATGTCCTCAGAGGAGGAGTCAGTGCTGGTAGAAGGCTGAGAGCGGGTCACACGACCCTTGCTAATACCACGTTGGCACCTCATTCTATGACGTAGTTGGGCACTCGATTACAACATTCCAATGGAATTTTATGGGATTTCATTGAGTATTATAGTGTGCGTGAGTTTTCGCACAATTGGAGCACCTTCTCACACATTCCCCTATTCCAAATATTAGTGACCAAAAATAAATATTTACTGAATCATCATCGATATTTATAAGTAGATACAACATGAAGTTCTCATGCATGATGGACATGTGATTTGTTACGAGTCTAAGAAACTAAATAAGCACATGGAGAAAACTTTATGTCAAACATGATTTGAGTTATAGCTATAGTGAAAAACTTTAAAGACAATCACCTTATTTTGAAGTTGAAATCTTATCTTAATGACATATAATAGTATGATCGGGATATATGTTTGACCAAGCACAATTCAATTACAAGAAATCAAGGTGGATGGAAATTACTAGCAAGTTTTATTTAGAGATCAAACAGACAAAAGTGAAGAGAATCGAGTGGTCGATGTACACGGTAGAAGTATGTAAGTGATATACATGGAAGACATGATTAAATATGAGATATGAAATTAATAAAATAATCAAAGGGATCACATAGGGAAGATGAGAATTTTCACCATGTAAGTAAATTCTCATAAGCAAGAGGCCAAGTGTCAACTCAAGTAGAAAATTATCAGTACCTATATATGAAATATTACAATATAAATGTAGGGTGATACAAACTTAGTGCATCTCGAACTTGGACGAGTTCCACACAAGACGGTATGCAAGCTACCTAGGATATCAAAAGATGATAAAAGCCACCAAAAAAACATGTTGTTGGAAAAGGATGAAGAAAGAGATCGTTGAAAATATTAGTAATAATCTCGAACAAGTTAAATTGGAATGCAAAATATTTAATAGGGTGGTTGAATCCAATACAAATTTCTAGAATGGAGAGTGGGAAGTGATATCAAAGGACTTCATCAATGCATTAACAAGAACCACCAAGCAACATTGTGATCATGGTTGTCAAGTGGATAATATAAGACACGAGACAACTCACTTGTACTCAAACGCCTTTCCCATATAAGGAAATTTATATTTCACATATTTTTATGAAGGATATTTTCATATTGTATGACACACCCAACAAGAACATATATAATGGGTATGCCAAGTTTACCTCAAATTTTGGAAGTTTTATTTACAAGATTTGAAAACCCTATCAAAATTCAACACAATATAACACCCTTGAGACATATAGAAAAAGAAATATAAATAGAATATTAGAAAACGTACTCAATATGTATGTTATGCATCAATCCCAGACTCGGGAACATTTTATTCCTTTGCTAGATTTTTGAAATAATACTAGTTATCAAGAATTGCTAAAGATGAGCCCTTTCGAAGCTCAATATGGTAGGAAGTGCATTATCCCAATCAACTAGGGTAATATAGTAGATAGAAGAGGTCACACTTAGGCTATATATGTTAAATAAAAATGGACTAGGAATTTTCTAGCATAAGGAAAATATTGAAGGTCGCACAAGAAAAAAATACGAGGTATGTAGACCAAAAAAAATCACATAAGGAATTTGAATAGGAGATCATGTGTATCTCTAAATTAGCGAAAATAAAATTTATTTAAGAGTGGGATTTTGTACCAAGTTAACACCAAGATAGTGTATGAACCATTTCAGATCTTGAAGAGAGTGGGTCTAGTAGCATACAAACTCATCATTCCTCCCACAATGAAGGAACATGATGTCTCTTATATATCTTTAGCTTCAAATATATATACATGATGTTAACCATATTATTGATTGGACTTTGATACAGATAGAATCTAAGGGTGAATTATATCCAAAACCACAATGGATACTCAATAAATAGGGATGACCATGCTCCATGTAAGTTAAGGTGCAATGGAATCACTTTGGACCACGTGAAGCAAAATGGAAACTAAAGAGGTTGCCATAGAAGGCATACCCATTTTGGTTTTATGTATAAGTTTGGTTCTCACTGATGGTCAGACACCGAGGATGGTTTTTGATTTTAAGTGGGATGGGAATGTAACATCATTTTTTCTAATTCCAAATTTTTGTAATGTAAATGAAAGATGAAAAATATTGGAGAGCCAATATAGATGGATTTCTCAACTATTTCATGCAAATATTTTGTCGAATATAATTACACATTTACTAAAGTTGGAGATGAGGAAATAAGAATATATTGATTATAAATCTTATACGAGGGATTGTGATGTTTCCTCTATTTGTTAAAATTAATGTCCATGATGGTACTGCAGGGTCTTGGTTAAACGATGATGAGGCGGGTTGCTACGACACTCATCATCGGTTTCAATTTCAACTTCCCCCGATCTAGGGTGATGTATTTGGACATGTTGATGAAGATGTGAGTCCTACCAAAATTTAAAAAAAAATAATGTTCACGACCCAAGATGTTCTCAGATGAACTACCAACTAATAAGAAGTTATGGGAGGAATGAGGGAGACGAGGTAATGAACTACCCACGCATGAGCTATGCACCTTACAACGAAATTCTTTGTTGACTCTTTAGCCGAGAAGGGGACCCTAAACTTTGCCATGAATGAATTAGTGCTCATTAGGATAAGGAAGTTAGTGTTGTTATTCTAAGTTATTGATTTTATAGTATTATAGTGACTAGAGACATTAGACAAACAAAAGAGGCTTGCATTTGTTTGTAAATACAAAAATGATTGTAAACCAAAGAATTGTAAACCTCATATTGGAAGTTGGACCATAGTCCAATCTTGAAATGTGTTAGTTGCTGCTACCAAAGAGACATGTCTATGATCTAATGGAAACTGAAAAAGAACTAAACAATTTGGTTATGTTTATGTACATGAAGCACTATATAAAGGATAATATTAGGGATTATAGAAAGTGGGAATGGGATTTCCTTATATGTCGTGAAGGACCCTTAGTGGCCATATTTGTTGTTTGTTTGATCAACCCAAAAAAAAATATTGGATGGTGGCTTCCCTATTTCTAGAAAATGAAGGAATTTTTCCTTCATACTCTATACATTGAATTAGAAAATATTTATTTCTAATCACTAAGTGAAGCATATAATAGACATTCCATATGGTTTTGGGGAGTGGATACTTGTAAGAAATATGTAGTGTATATTCTCTTAAGATTTGGTGGAGAGTGGTCATCCCTTATTCGCTTTCTAACAATTTTAAGAGGAATAGATAAGTATATTCCCTTTCATATAAATTAATTGCAATTTTTTCTCAATACTTCATATTTAAATATTATTTAGGAATCAACATGCATGTGTACAATGGTAGGTTGATATTTGTATGGTTTTAATGAATATTCAAAAAGCATGATCAATGTGTTTGAGAAGTTCACATAATCGACCTAAATGTTCAAATAAATTCCTTTATGAATATGAATGTTGTGGGAAATCGAATCCTCTCATCTATGTTAAATGAGATAATTATGTGTTTTCAGTTCATAAATTTCATAGGTTATCCTTGGATGTTCTTTATTGTGCTACTTTTACATGCCTACTTGTAATCATTTATGACTTTTTGTGATGTATGGTGTGTTTTCCAAATGAGAAGGGGTTGATAGGTTGGTGGTCCTAGTTATTATTAAGATTTTTCTTAAATCATTGTTCCCTATGATTTGGAATAAAAAATGTTAGGATGCGCCTGGATATGCCAAAGGATCCTTCAACTTTATGTGACGATTATAAGGTTTTGTTAATGATCACACCCTAAAGAAAGAGTAGAATCCCATAATGAGGAAGGAGACAAAAGAAAATCAAAAGGAAATAAAATATAATGTTTAGTTTGGAAGATTTTCACCAAGAGAAATATTAAGCTAAAGGAAATCCTAAGGAAGAACTTAAGTGGCTAAGGGATACGTTGGGTTTTAAGCCCTTGGTTTTTGGCCAAAAAGGAAATTATGTGGTTTGACCCATGTAACTCAAGTTATTAAGAGAGCTTTGGGACGAAACGATTTAGAATGAAACTCTTTGGAAAATTTAGGGATGGTATTCCTTATTGATATGTCGTGGAGTATTTGAAATTTGGGGGTTTGGCTGGGCACCATACTTAGCCCTAGTTTATGAGAGAAGGGGCAAACGATGATGGTTATAACAAGAAATGTCAAAAATATTAAACATATCAAGCCCTCGAGGAATGATGTCCGTGAATCAAGTATGAAAAATCCTTGTTTGGCATGGCCCCAAGAAACAATTGTCGGTTTGGAAGAATTTTGATCTATTAACAAAGAGGCATGAAGAGATGGAACTAAAAATTTAGAAACCTAGAAACATGAGACTAACCAAAAATATCAAGTACTAGAAAGATAACTCGGGGGTGATTTCACAATTTAGTTACATGGTGATTCCATGTGTATGACATGTGTCACTTAGATTTGATCTTTTTGGCATGCAAAGATTTTCAAATATGAGTGACATGTGGCAAACATCAAGAGTTCCGGTGGAAGAAGAGATGTCATCTTATCCATTGTGTTAGATGGTGATTAGTCATCCATGATTGATGTGGCATTCCAAGCTATCATATAAAACATATCAACATAGAAAAATTTCTTGAGATACTCGCATCTTGGAAATCATTGTTACCTTGATCACACTGATATACATGTCAAAACATGCCACATGTCAAAAATTTGAGAGGTGTTTAGTTGAGTTGATCTCACACCTATTTTTTTAATTGAGTTGTGTTTAGTTGAGTTATAATTTTTTTATTTAATCGTTTGATAAGCCATTTTAGAGTAATGATATAAAACAAAATATGATGGGATTTAACACTCGTATTAGTGTAGTAGAATGTTTTTTGCATATTAACATACCACTAGGTTGATTCATCAATGCATCGACATATCGAATGCTCAGGGGTTTGGAGAATGAAAAAACATTGCTAAAATCACCAATATGGAAATGATAAAGTATAGCAGTAAAGAAAGCCAACAAACTTGGACCCATACGAGGGGAGCTACATGGCTAGGATTTTACAAGTGGTTGTACAAAAAGGGATAAAATTTTAGAGCCTTTGTGTTAGGAACTTAAATTGAGATGAAATTTATATCGTGGGAAATTTCTCAATTATCCAAAGATGATAGTGGTATTAGAAATTTGATTTAAGATTATGAGGGTAATAAGACTTTGAGCCCATATTTGTAATAAACTCTCGAAGGAGAAGTCTAATTACACATCCACAACTCTAATATGACATTAGGTGTTCGAGTGTGTTACAAGAATATTTTGCATCGTTATAGATGTCATTGAAACCTTTAACTATGTCTGCCACCTTGGTATTCTTTTCCATCCAATGTTTCTATGTGGAATCTTATTTTAAACCCTTTTAAAATGGATGGAGAATAGTTTTTACTACTTCTCTTCATGTAAGGATATGTAGTTTTAAACACTAATTTGTTGTGATTATTTATCTTTATCATATAAACCTATTTTCTCTTGACATAACTATAAATTTGGAAACAAGCTCACTTTTTAACACTTAGTTTCATAATCGTATATGGAAAAATAAGTTGTAATGTAAAATTTCCATTTTTGTTCTATGCCTAAAGGTTTTGGCTTATCAAATTACACATCAATAATAATGGTTCATAACTATTTATATTAATCTTTTTTATAAATAATATCTAAAACAAAATTACTCCTCTCAACTCTAAAACTATATATATATATATATATATATATATATAGAGAAACCATCCGTTCTCGAGTTCGAGAGACAATGTGCTGTTTTCCCAAAGCTAGGGGTTTCGCTGCGCAATCCGAAGACTCGTCACAAACTCGGGGCGGAGGGCGGTGCTCTATTCGTGAGAACTTCGATAGGCATGGGCTTGCCCCGGCCCAACGGCATGAGGGCGCACGAGGCAATGGGGCCCCTTCATACAAACAAGCAATGATGGATAAGGGAAAGGCCCCACTCTGGAAGGCGTGCGACATCTATGGATCTAAAATGCAGGAAAAGATGAGCTAAGGTAGGAAAAAAAAGGTTGGTGGCAAAACCAAGGAAACCCAAAGATAAAAAAACAGACAAATGGCATCAAGATTCTAGAAGGAAAAGACAACGGGAGCCCCAATCCCGAGGAGGAACCACGAGGAGCAGAAAAGGAAAAAATAAAGAAACCGTGGAAACCGAGGCCACTCGCCCCAAGATGGCCCACATCCGGGAGGGATCCGCCACAGCAACTAAGAAACGAGGAGGAGTCGGGGCATCGCCAAGCCCAAAACAATGGAAAGTCCGTGGGTTGTTATCACCGACCGTGAAATGCAAGCTTTACGAGACCATATGTCAATACATGCGGTGATGCGTAAGTTCATGGGATTTTTGGCCTATAGAAAAAATGCCCTCTCGTCTCTGGATCAAGAAAGCGACAATGGAAGCCTAAGGGAGATGTCGAGTTACACCCAGGGGGCCAAAGGGTTCTTCACTATTGTCTTTGCGAACCTTGAAGATAGGGATCGCATTTTTTTATGGCGCGACCATATTTCCCATGGCTCAGTAGGCCTCTACATGAGACCTTGGAAAACCAAAATTCACTACAGCACAGGAAACATTCATGCATGTACTCGTTTGGATTCACCTATTCTCTCTCCCCATTGATTATCGAGAGACCCTGGCAATGTTGACAAATAGGGAAACAAAGCACGGGAACCTTCATCCAAGCCTCGCAGGCCACACACTCGCAAAAATGGGTACGCCTCTTGTGCAAGAATATGTGTATGAAATGGATGTTTTAGGGTGCATTACATGAAGGTCTATGGCTAGAATTTAGAGATGGAGTCTTCTTTCAAGCCATAGATTATGAACAAATCCCCTTCCAGTGTCGGAAATGCCATGAACATGGACACCTATTTACGAATGCGGTAGAATGCCAACCGAGAAGGGCCAAGGACAACATGAAGCAAGATCGGGAAGGTTTTTCCCGTCCGAATGGGAGATAACTAGGCCAATAGGAGAAACCAACACAAAAACGGAGCACCTCCATTAAAGGCACAACAATGCCTTTGAGGTTCATCGGGGGTCGGGATCAACTTTAACCGAAAATCCCCAAGTACTAGACCTAACGAGAAACCAGGGATGTTCCCTCACAAGGATGCCCAAAAGATTCCAATCCTCGAAGTCCAACAAGGGAAATCATACAAGGTTCCGAGTTGGAGAAAAGACTTTAGAAGGAGATGTGAATATGACCGCCAATGAAATAGGAACAGAGGATATGAAACTTAGTGACATACTAGAGAGGGAAGGCATGGATCTCAATACCATAGTAGAACAATGGAAGCAGACAGAGTGGAACATATAACGAGAGGAGGAAATAGACAGAAAGTCAAACTTTCTCTTTAATAAACATTTGAGACGCACATACATACTAAAAAGGCGAAAAAGAGGCTTTGGCACCACAAAGGGTCTCCAAGGCATCAAGGCCCAAGGTTTACACCAAAACAAAACCACAATGTCAGGACATCGGAAAAGAGAGGTCGACACAAACAAAGAAGCACTCCACGAGCCAGGTCTGGACACTCCTCGAACTTCAGGGTAAGATGAAAGCCCTTGAGGCTTTCACATTCTCCCTCTTAAATCTTGTTTAATTATGAAGATCCTTTCATGGAATGCACGCATGGGCTAAATAGCTAAAGAAACAAATAATACGAGGAGAAGAAAATCAAAATCAGAAAATCCCGACATGACTTTTTTTACAAGAAACCAAGTGCTCTAGCCGTAGATATGAAAGGAATCGGTGAGAAATTTAGGGAAAAAGAATGGAATACACTTTGAAGTGGAAGGGAATGGTATGGAAGCAGGGGCACTAGCCACCTTTACTGCAATCCCCAATCCCTCCATATCATAAGTGCAGTAGGCTTCCATATCATACATCTCCCCGCAAATGAAAATCATATGGGAAACCAACACATACCTATGCACTAATATCTACAAAGTCCCCAAAGACTAGAGGATAAACTCGGCTGATGCTAGATCGCCTCTCCAGGGATGCAACTTTAGACATTCCACCTTTGCTAAATCCATCTATGGAGGAGATTTCAACATGATTACCCTCATTGGCCAGTAAACTAAAGGAGGGATAAGAACTGCTAAACAAAAGATGCGGAGGTATTCAATAACGTCCATCAGCAACACGTCTTGTTCTGTGATATCCTCACCAAAAAATGGTCTATATAACTGAATAACAAAAGAGGAGGCGAAAAGGAAAATCGCCTCTACGTACTTGACCGTTTTCTCATAGCTGAAGCCATCCTCCTCGAGGGGGTCACCGGGAATCAAACATTATTCCATGTGGAGGCTGCGATGCATTGGTCCATCACCACTACATGCGGCCATCCTCCGAAGCATACTGAAAAAATAGACCTTTCGGGTTTAAGAAATTTTTCGTTGGGCCATCCGGATTTCATTTCTAAAATCAAATACCGGTGGCATGAGCCGCTAGAAAGCCAAAGAGTACTAAAATGTGCCGGGCCGTAAGCCAAATTAAAGAACCTCAAGGGTCGACCTGATCCCGGAATCAAGAGGTCTTCGGGAATATTTTCAAAGACAACACGTAGGCCTTGGAGGAATAGATAGGTACGTATCCATACGAAAATAGCTCCAAAGGGAACATCACCCAAGATTCTATTAGGACCGAGCGTGATGTCCCTCATGCAAAAATGGAATGATAGATGTCGCCAGAGAGGAAATATTATGGAGGCAAAAATTTATGCATACAATGGCTAAACAGATGGGGGAAAAAACACCAAGTTTCTTCCATCGTTTCGGCTAGCATACTACAAGTGCACCAACAAAATCACCCGATTGAAGGATGAGCAAAGGTAGTCCCTTCCACTCTCATAAGGATATTTCCTCCATCCTCACTGACCACTTTAGCCATATAGCAACATGAACCAGACATCGACAAAGGAAAGGAGGCTATCGGGGAAGTCATGAATTCCATCCCAAGGCTTATTAATGCAGGGACCACAATAAATCATCGTACCTCACGTCACTCACGAAGGAGGTGGAGACAAGCAAGTGAAGGAGATGCCTAATGGCAAGGCACCATGGCCTGATGGATTTACTATTGATCTTTTTTCAAAGCATGCTTTGAGGAAATTGTGTGAGTCTGGAGGTGTGGGGAGGTGGTAGCGAATATTCCCGAAAAATTATTCCTCCGTCCTCAAATCCCTCAATTCCACCTTCATCGCCCTTATTCCCTAAGCGAGGACCCAGCTGTGCACTCCCCCTTTCAAATTTCGGTACGATTTTCTCACGTGCAATGTTCTCTATAATATCATCTCCAAAGTAATGGCCAACATACCGAAGCCAATTCTCCCATTAATTATCTCAAAGGAGCAATATGGCTATGTGGAAGGAAGACTGGATCATGGATAATGTCTTACTAGCACAGAAATGGATTTCATACTCTTCAATCCCTAGTAAAAATTAGGTATGATCATTTAGCTAGATCTCTCGAAAGCCTATGACAAGGTCAGTTGGAAGTATCATAGAGGCCATCTGTGGAAGCCTTTGGGTTTTGCACAACACTGATCAAATGGATTCTAGCCATAGTCAATCCCTCCCGATCTTTTTCTATTTTGGTCAATGGTGCTCCCACCTTCCATTTTTCCCCCTCTAGAGGCATTCGCCAAGGGGATCCCATATCTCCCTTTTCATTTTTGTCATTTTGATGGAAGGCCCTGAGTCGCATCATTAAAATCGAAAAGGGGAAAGAAACAATATCAAGGGCCTCCAACCCTCGCCAGCACTCGTCCCAACCACTAGTCATCAACAAATTTGTGGATGATACCATGCTTCATGGAACTCTAATGAGTTTCGCGAAGCCCAAGGATCCAAATTTATCTCTAGATCTCTTTCAAATGTCAAACGACAGTAGCATGGACCTTAATTCTGGATAAATCCTCCATCTTCTTTTTTCAATACTCACCTAGCAATCCGGGAAAAATCTCATGAGCTATCCTTGAGTTCTGTAAAGGCAGAGCCTTCCCTCTAAGTATCTCTCGGGATCCCTCTCACCGATAAACCCCCGCAAGAGAGAGCCTCTACCGGGAGAATTTGATATCCAACCCTCGAAGAATCGAGCAATTAGTGGACTAGTAGGGTCCTTAACTGTCACGTCGGATTTTATCATGACTAAAGCTGCTTCTACAAGCTACTTTCGCTCAATATATGCTCTCCATCCTTCTCGACACTCACCAAATGTGTTCTCCAAAAATTAGAAACTTTTCAAAGAACCTTCCTTTGGTCCGGAAAAGCTAACAAAACAAAGAAATGGGCGCTAGTGGCATGGGAAAAAGCTCTATAAACCCAAGATCTCGAGGTGGTCCGGGGAGCTCCAAGACCCGGACATGAAGTGAACAAAGCACAATGAGGCCAAGCTCGGTGGACGTGGAGGTCAAGGATCCACAGACACCCCAGGGCTAAGCTTTTTGGAAAGCTAAGTACGACGATAACTTGCGACCCTCGTGATGTCATTAGAATGACCGACTCTCCACTGGGATCCCCCATTTGGAACACTAGCTCAGTTAATCGTAAACATCATACAAAAATCACCGTCTTTTTGGGAAATCTGTAATGGCAGCACGGCTCTCTCTCTCGTAAGATGCTTGGAAACAGACTTCCCAAGCTTCGAGAGTCATGATTATCTTCCCCTACAAAGCACGGTATCGAGGATCGAGGAAAATTCAGTAGGGCTAGATGATGCGGAGTGGACGATGATGCGGACCCGATGAATGGAGACATTGGCACCTTAATACTTCCCCAAAGGCAAAGAGGGGGATAGGGCAACCTTCTATTATCCTTGAACTCTTCGTATGGATAAGAGGATGATCCATTACTCTCGGGATGAGGATCAACTCGGAGTGGGGAAAAACTGGATGCGAGGCACTTTCAACCTAAAGGAAGCTAGTACATCACTTAGACACACGGGATCCGGAAGAGAAAGCGCCTTGGCACAATAATTTTTGGGATACCATAATCTAGATGAAGATAAAGACTTTCTTATGACTCCTAATGCATCACATATCCTAAACTTGGGGAGAAATTGTGCAAAAAAAGGCTTCATTGGTCCATCTCATTGTCCCCTCTATGAAAAAGAAGAGGATTCTATGAACCATCTCCTCAACAAATTGCAAATCGACCAATAATTTATGGGTATGGATGGAGGAGATTTTCCCAAAAATAGAGAGAAATGATAGAGTCCGTTCAAGACAACATAGACAACTAGTGAACCAATATTTCCCTAATCGTGACCTTGTAAACATCCTATGGAGACTAAGCCTTCGACTTTATAATAGATGGTCCACATGGAAAGAAAGAAATAGAATAGCATTTTTCAGAAAGGAATTCGAGAAGTTAGACAAAATTAAAAAAACAAAAATTATGCAAAACATGTGAGAAACAACTCTTACTAATAGTAAAGAAGAATAGGCAACAAATGAGATTTCCACTAATGACAAGCGAATTCTCGCGGCTCTGTTGCATGAGTGATGTAACTGCCTCACCTTTCATAGTAACAGACCTCCGCCCGCTCCATCTCTCGTCGCCCCGGCAACTTTCTATCTTCGTGTCCCACAAAGTAAACTTTGATGGAGGCTCTCGGGGTAACCCTAGCCTCGGGACTAGCTTTGGAGGTGTCATACGCAATGATGAGGTCAAATTCCTCATATCTACAGCAATTCTCTTGGGGAAGCCACCAAACAAACGAGGCAGAATTTGCGGGGCGCGGAGTGGATCCTACAAATCCTAATATGCCTGGGTAGTGGGGCAACTATCATGTAAGGGGACTCTCTCCTAGCCATTAATGCAGCGAGGAAAATGCAAAATGGTACACATTCTGAGAAAGTTACTAAGCATTAGCACCTCGCCATGGTTACCGCGCTCATCGCCAAACATATCTTCGCTCTGAATGGAGTAGTTCTTCACGCAATTAGGCGCAGTGCTAATGCAATGGAAGATAGTCTAGCCAACTACGCGGTCCCTGGAAACCCACCCGATTGAGTGACATTGACACCCGTCGCGCGAGTGTCACATGTGCCAATTCTTCGGTGGATAAATGCTTTCAAATCTCAAGGCAAGACCGTCGAGCGTGTCGTGGGGAGGAGGATGGCTTACAGTGGTACCGATCATCAATGAATAATGTGGTTTGTTCTAAATGTTTTATTCCATAACCTCCTTTGACTCCTGGTGGTGGAATTGTCAGTGGCTGTCCTATGGATCACATCGTAAAAAGGTGGAATGATCTACAACAAGGATAAAGGTTAGCATACCCTTTATGATCCTGAGTATGATGGCCTCTTCTCTTAAGTAATAAGCGTGGCAGTCGAGCCGCTATCAACGGTAATAACATGAGAGGTTGGTAGTCACCGTCGGCCGGGAATCCAGTAGCTATCGAGAGGTGAGGGATAAGTCGAAAGTATCGCTCAAATCGTGGCCCCTCGTACCGCGTCTTTCACTATTAATATAGAGCCATTTCGGGGGAAATATTTCACTCCTTACGATATTCCTCAAATCTTAGCCCCGTGTTTACGCGTTTCGCATATAGGAATTCACAATTCAATAGTCTCCATCTCTGAAAATCTTTCCATGTGCCGAGCGTAGTTCTCCGCAGCTCCAAAGGCTGGCGCTAGAGAGTTAATGAGAGCTCGAGAGGATTATGAGGCTTCTATCTCCAAAAAAGGTAAACAAAATATCGAAGAACGCTCGAGTGGAGGTGGACAAAGGCGAGTGAAGGGATGGAGCCGTAAAGACATCTCATGAAGGTGATCGATTTGATCACGAGACCCAGGAACCCCGACTACTATGGGCCACCCGCTCCCTAGAGGACTCGCATGTGGCTCGGAAGATGAAGGCGATGCTTGCCAAAGCCATGAGCAAGCAAGGTGCCGCTTTCAAGGGGAGGCCTACCAAGAAAACTCCCTCGCCTCTACAAAAGACTTGATGCGACTCGGACAAGCTCGAGATTTCCCTCAACTCCCTCACGAAACCAGCTTAAAATGCATACTAAGCACCCAGAGGGAGTTCATTCGGAGCTCTTCGAGCTGTACATGCACCACGTGTTAAATGTCTCTATTGAAATCCTCGAAGACGATTCCAAAACAACTATCATCAAATGCCACAAAGCCGAACAATTTTCCCAAGGGAGATGATGGAAGCCGGGTCCAAGCATTGTCAGTACCCTGAAGCATCGCCAAAATTGACCAATAGGACTTCGGTGGGTGGTCCCTTATTTTTGTTTCCTCGCTATCCTATATTTTTCTCCTTTGCTATGCTCAGATGTCCCGTAAGCTTCGTGGGGACCTTTTAAATGGCCTTCTTCGACGCAGTTGCCTTCACATCGTATGGCAACCCCGTGTGGTCGGCCGTTTTGTGTTTTAAATTCTTTTTGGACTCGGCTAATTTTGGGCTAGGTCAGATACGCAGGTATGTCACCCTATTCGAACGTGTTGATCGGTAGTATAGCTCACATTTCTGCTTTTCCTCTCGAAATGGTAGTCCCTTTTTGTAACGCACATACAAACATCTCTGCGATCTAATATATGGCAATCGCATTTATATATATACATATATACATACATACATATATATATATGTATATATATATATATATGATATATATCATATATATATATATATATATATATATTCCATTTTATGTAGTTTCACAAATGTTGAGGACCTTTTGCAAGGAGCAATTTTCCGTTTTGACATTTGTGAATTACTCACATCAAAATATTTATGGTTGAAATTTCACTCATTTTTTTCATTTCTCGTCCTAAGGATAAACCACACTTATCAATCAACCATATACATTTTAAATTTTAATAAAATAATATTTTATTACTTATTTTTACTATAATTTTATAAGACCATTATTCATATATAAATAAAACATTTTATTTTTGAATGTTTTTAATGTTAAAGTTAAGTTTTATAATATCTTTTTTAAATAGAATAGCATATGATTATTATTATTTTAAATTTGTTTTCAAATAGATTTAAAATAGTTTTTTAAATATTTAATATATACCTTTTTAAATATTCATTTAAATATATTTGAAATTTAAGTTAAAAAATTATTATATATTTTTTAATTTCATGTATGTTATTTTGATTATGTTTTAATAATATAGATGTGTTTTTATAATGAGTGGTACATATTTATATTTTTTTATTAAGTATATACTTTATAAAATTATTAAAATTATATTAATGTATTTTCATAATTGTAAAATGTGATAAAATAGATAAGTAGGAAATTAATATAATCAATTTAGCATTTCATCTTAATATATCCGATCTACTAAATACGAAAAAAATCAAATCTCTTGAAATAGAAACCTCTTTTAGAGTGAGAAAAGAGATTTTATTTATTATTTATTTACATTATAGATTTAGACATTATGTTACATCATCTCTACCATACTTGCTCGACATATATATATATAACCAACCCGCATTTCATCTTAACACCGATCTACTAAGGTCTTCAATCGCTCCACCGATGAGCAAATATGATGCTTCTAGCTTTTTATATCGTCGTTTACATTTTATGTATAAACCTCTGCCGGTTTCCCTTCCAAGGGCGGCTCAAGATATTGCGTTTTACCGGGTCGGTTTCCCACTATGGGCGGCCCAAAACCATCAAGAATGTTGATGATAATCGCCTCCAAATTAGTCGGCTCACACAACAGTTAGCAGCTAGGGTAGTTTTGTAACAAATATTTTTATAAATTAATAGATTTAGTCTTATTTAGAAAGAAAAAAACACCGATCTACCAAGGTCTAGATGGATCAAATCCCTTGAGATGTAAATCTCTTTAGAGATCCAAAACCCTTGAAATGGAAATCTCTTTCGCAGTGAAAAGTGATTTGATCTCTTGGATGCTTTGTATTTCTACAGTTAAGATGGGATTTAGGAGATGAATCAAATCTCTTGAAATAGAACCCTCTTTTAGAGTGAAAAAGAGATTCGATTTATTATTTTTTTTATTTGATTTATTTTAGACATTACTGTTACATACATCTCTACCATATCTATATATATATATATATAACAAACCTGGATTTTATCTTAACATTCATCTACCAAGTTCTAGATGGATCAAATCCCTTGAGATAGAAATCTCTTTTAGAGTGAAAAGTGATTTGATATCTTCGGATGCTTTGTAGTTCTAGAGTTAAGAAGAGATTTAGGCTACTTTAATTTCACCCTTTAATATGCTATATTATTTGAATTGGTTCTCAATACGTATTTTTATTGGTATCTCATTTTTATAATTTCTTTATATTTTTTTATTAGTATTATTTTATTTTTATAAGTTTATTTTTATTTTGTTATTTTTACAACTCTCTTGACATGAAAACCTCTTAAAGTGAAAAGAGATTTACTCTTTCTCAATGCTCCAGAATTAAAATGAATCTAAAGTCGTGATTTATTTTCACCCTTCAAAAATTATCCATATTCCACATGAATTTATTCTCAATACCATAATTTTATTTTTATTTTTTTATTTTTACTTTCATTTTTAATCAATTTAAAATGTTTACACTACATTATATTAGTTTTTTTCATTCAAGTTTTTATTTTATTTTATTTAGATATTATATATATATATATATATATATATATATATATATATATATATATATATATATATATATATATGGTATTAAATTGAATATATATATGTATATATATATTCAAAAGTTATAGTTGATAAAATGTTATATATATATATATATATATATATATATATATATATTATTGTGTTATGACTTTTTTATTAATTTGGTATATTTATATGTTTTTAAGATAATAATATTATTAATACTATTTTAACTTTTTGAAGTTATTTTTTTTAAATAAATTAAAAAAAACAATGATAGAAAGCTCCTCTTAGCTTGAGATGTAAAATCTCTACCAACGAGGTCAACCACGTGAAGGTGAGAACTTATATGACCCAAAAGCGGTCCATCATTGGCATGGGACTAACCACCGATGCGCACGCACCACAATCCATTACCAATGAGTGCACAATCACTCACATGCATGCACACAACAAACATAGGGTGCACACAAACATACAATCAATAAACAAACATAGGGTGCACACAAACATACACAATCCACAAACAAACATAGGGTGCACACAAAGCATACACAATCCACAAACATTACACATTGACTCACAAGGTGACATGTTTACACATAACACTTATTATGAACTTTTAGAATTAACATTATTATTTTTTTTGCATGTGATTAATATTGAGTATAAATATTATGATGTTGATAATGACATTTTATTTTATAATTAAGTTAATTTGGTAAGATATTAAAATTAGTAAGTATTTGTTTTCTTTTATTATATTTAAAACAATGATTATCATTAACCAAATTTTAGTTTAATTTTTTTCTCTATATTATTAAATTATAGTATTATGAGAAGAAAAATTATTATTAAAATTAATTGAACTTTTTAAAACAAAATTTAATTAAATTTATTTATTGGATCTATTTTAGTATTAAATTTTTAATTAATGTCTTATTACAAATTGATGCTAGGCTAATATTATTTTTAATTTTTAATTAATGTCTTATGTCTAGGCTAATATTATGTATTTTTTAATGTTACTTTCATGTGTAGAATATTTTAATTTGAAATTGATAAATTAATATTATTAATATAGAATTTAAAAAAAAAAAAAAAAAAATAGAAAAAATAATAAAAAAATGAAAATTAAATAAAAAACATAAAAAAAAAATTTTAAAAATTAAAAATTAAAAATTATAGTAAAAAACCCAAAATAATACTAATAATAACAAAATTTCATAAATAATTAAACCAATATATTTATATATTAATATTCTAATATTTATACATAGAAATAATGTTATTATATTTATAATCACATAAATAAATAGTTTTAAAAATTATCTACAAATATATAATACATATACCAGAGTATAATAAAAAGAAAAATTCAAACACATGAAAAATACATTCATACACATACAAAGAAAACAATTAAACATGACACATACAAAAAGTATCAAAGAATCTATTAATACACACAAAAACAATACTTTCATGCACATACAAAGAATACAATAAGTATCAAAGAATCGATTCATACACAAAAATACTTTCATGCACATACAAAGAATACAATTAAACAATAAGTGCATACAAATATAGCAAAAAATATGTCCATACACACATATAGAATACATTCATACACATACAAAGAATACAAGTAAACAAGACACAGTAAAAATGTAACAAATAATAGATTCATACACACCTAAAAGAATGCATTCATACACATATTCAAAGAATAAAAGTAAATAGGACACATAAAAATGTAGTAAAAGAATAGGTGCACACACACATAAAGAATACATTCATAAACATACAAAGAATACAAGTAAAACAAAAGCACACCTACAACTGTAACAAAGAATAAATTCATACATGCCTAAAGAATACATTCCTACACATACAAAGAATACAAGTAAATAAGACACACATAAATGTTGCAAAGAATAAGTGCATACACACACAAATAATACATTCATACACATACAAAAGAATACAAGAAAACAAGACACATACAAATGTAACAAAGGCTAGATTCATACACATCTAGATAATACATTCATACACATTCAAATAATATAAGTAAATAAGACACATACAAATGTAGCAAAGAATCAGGTGCATACACAAATAAAGAATACATTCATATACATACAAATAATACTAGTAAACAAGGCACATACAAATGTAGCAAAAAAATACGTTCATACACACATACCAAGAAACAATATCCATACACAAGAATACTCAAAAAAATACACAACCAAATAATGAAGGAATCTTGAAAAGAAATCAAAATAATACAAGAAACTATTTTAAAACATTACATTTATATGCACACAAACAATGAAACCACCACTCTAACACTCAAGGAACACTCATATACATACAAATCAATAATGAAAGAATACTCAAAAGCATGCAAAAATGAGACATTCATAAACAAAAGAAGAATAAACACTCCAAAAAGTCACACATATAAATAGTGCAAGCTCTTTCAATAATACATTCACACAATATAGAAGTAGATATCCTATTCATTGATACATTCCAAAATAAAAAACTTCAACAAATAAATTCTAACTATAAAAAATTACAACTAATAAAAACAGCCCTATTTCCATTCTCAAAATAATACACATTAATATGCATACAAAATAAAGAATCTAAAGCATACATTATTTATTAAAATATTCAATAATATATTTCTTTAAAAACAATAAAGAATAAATATATTTGGGATAAACAATAAATAACTTAAAAATACATTTAAATATTTCAGCACTCCTAGTAATACATATTTATATCTTAGATAAAAATTTATGGAATATAAATAAAAAACATATTAAATTTATACTATACAAAAACACACTACAAAATAAATATATTTACATATCTGTAGTAATATGTATATATTTGATTTAAATTTATAGAAATATTAATGTAAATATTAAATTATATGTATAAAAGGAGGAAAAAAATATAATATAAAAATCCTAAAACCATACTTATAATAAAAATATAGAATTAAAAAAACAAAAAAAATCAAAATCAAAACAAAACTTAAAAATTCAAAAAAATATCCAAAATCAAAATCAAAACTTAAAAATTTAAAAAAATAAAAAGTTAGAAATTAGAAATTAAAAAATATATAGGTTACACTCGTTATATTATTTTTTGTGAATAAGAGTGATTTTTTTCTTTTGTGTGTATGTGGAGAAGATGTTTAAAATCTCGAAAAAAATGTTAAATAATTTATGTGAATAAGGCTAATTTTGCACTTATAGTTGTTATATTATTTATGGGAATAAGAGTGGTTTTTTATTTTGTGTATGTGGGGGTAGATGTTTAAAATCTTGAAAAAATGTTAAACAATTTATGTGAATAAGACTAGTTTTTCCATTTGTGTGTATGTTGGTCATATGTTTAAAACATGTTTATAAATTTTTTATTAAAATAAAATAATACAATTGAGTTTTTGCATATTGGAATTACTATAAACTAAAGATCATGAAGGAGTTACACGAGGAACACAACTCAAAGGAGGTTACAATTTAACCCTCCTAAGAGCCTTTTGAGAGGGTTGAATTCCCCTCCACAAAAAAATAAAGCCTACTCCTTTTATTAATGAAGTTTTGTGTTCATGTACATTCTTTGATGGGCCCATCTAAACAAAAATATATATAAATTGTTCTAATTACAACATTACAAAACATAAAAAATAAATAATGTCTTCTGTCTACGAGCAACTTGGTATTGATAAATTTTCTGCAACATACAACATTGAAATAATATTGTTAGTATAAAAGCCCTTCATAACAACTTGTAATATAATTAAAATTCACAATTCATAAAGAAAATCTATTATATATATATATATATATATATATATATATATATATATATATATATATATATATATGTATAATAAATTAAGGAAAAAGTATTAATATGATATTATTATGCAAAGAGGTAAAAGTATAATTAAATTTTCCAATTTAATATAATAGCAATTCAAATTTAAACGAAAATGGAAGACCATTGGTTGAACCATTTGAAAGTGGTTTGAGTAAAGGGAAGTTTGGAAACATAATTAAATAGTTTCATTAGAGTAAATCGACAAGTAGAAATCTACAAATTGAAGAGAGACAATTTTAGTGTAGAGGGTGAAGCTAATGTGATTGACAAGAGGTGTACTACAACAAGTATCTCTGGATAAAAATAAGTTAATGATTTGAAATGAAGTGTAAAATTTATTTGCATTGAAGTTTGAAAGTGGTGAGGAAAACATGTTAAAATAGTAAATGTTTTACTAAATAATTTAAGTTATATTACTAATTAGAGATCTATATAGATGCTCAAGCTGCCTATGTAGAGCGCGCACACCAATAAATCTATGGAACTCTCACTAATTTCCAATTATCATTGGGAACATAAAGGCTTCTGAGAAAATGGGGAGAAAATCATTTTGAAGTAAAAAGCCGGAAAAACAATAAGAAATGAGAACATCAAAAAGAAAGATATGGGGAACATCATTCTAAGCATAAACGAGAAAAATAATAAGAAAGTACAAGGTCGAAAAAGAAAGAAAGATATGGCCTCGCAACATCTAGGTTAGAGAAATGGGGAGAAAACCGTGCATCAAGCATAAATATAAGAAATCACAACCTCAAAAAGAAAGATATGGCGGCCTCAAAATGGGGAGCAAAACGAGTAGAAGAAAATTATAAGAAATTACAACGTCAAAAAGAAAGATATATCAAAAAAACAAAAACCAGAAAATTCTAAGAAATAACGACAACAAAGAGAAGATACACTGGCCTCAAAATGGGAGAGACAAATTATTCTCGAAAGAGAAACCAAAAAAATAATAATAAATTATGACGCATGGAAACAATAAACTATTAGAAAGTTAAAAAAAAGTTGACTAAAGTTCACAGTGGCATGGAAAAAATGAGCAATTTTAAGAGTCTCTTCAAGTATATAGTAAGAATTGAAATTATAATTAAAAATTGAAGAAAATTTTTTAATGGATTATATTAAACAAAATAAGAGATCAAGAAAGAAAATATCAAAAAATAATTTCAATTATATATTGAAAATAGAAACTATATCTAAAAAAATTGAAAATAATTCTAGACGGATTACATTAAACTAAACGAAACACTGTTATGGTTCCTTAATTCCACTATCCCGCACTCTAGTCTGAACTGGATAGTGAAATTTTAGTTTAAAGTAAAAAAATAAATTATAACAAATAAAAGTCGTATATTATTCCATTTACCATGCTATTTTATGCTGGAGAGCTTCAGGACAGACTTACCAATCCAAATAAGAATGCCCTACTATATATTTTCTAAACAACGAAAGTCAACCTATCCCTTTGGAATCTTATAGGATATCTTGAAGGCTCCGCTCTGGAATTCTTAACCATAGTCATTAGATATTTACCCGAAAGGTTCATGGGAATAATAACAGTGCGAACGAGTTTTTCAAGTAGATGGGAAGAAAGGTTCATGGGAATAATAACATCAAAGTATTTTTAGCTTCTAAGAAGCAAAGGGCAGATAATAATAATGCCATGATTCCTCTTCGCGCTGTCACGAATCAGATAATAAGCTGCAGAACACGAACAAAATGTTACAGATGAGAGGAGAAGGAAGTCAAGAACAATGCGACTTCTAGAGAGGATTCAAAGAGTAGAACGTTACAGATTGGAGGAGAAAGAAGTCAAGAACAATGCGACTTCTAGAGAAGATTCAAAAGAGACAATAGGAAAAAAATGTATCAGCTGTCTTTCAAAGAGGCTGGCTTTCAAAGTACGACTACGACTATGAAAGGTGGAAATCAAAAGAACCATTCTAGGAGTTAATGCATCCAAGGGTCCAAAAACTAAAAAATATTTTTTGTGGGTGGTATACCTCATGTATGTACTGATATTACTGAAGATGAGTTCAAGGACTACTTCACTAAATTTGGAAAAGTTGTAGAACATCGGATTATGCAGGACCCAAACACTAGCCGCTCTAGGGGTTTTGGTTTTTGTCACTTGGTTGTAGAAGAAATCATATTCAGAGGAAAAATGATTGCGCATGTGGAGATCAAGAAGGCTAAAACCCTTGGAGATCAAGAATGCTGAAACCCTTGGAGTATGGGTTTTGTGGCTATGGTAGCGGGATGATCGGTGGTTATGGAGCTGGAGGTGATGTTTATGGCGGCAACTTTGACTCATCACCTGTTGGTGGTGCTTACGGCAGTGGTGGTGCTTACAGGAGTGGCAGGGGAGGATGCGTAGGGGTAGTACCAATGGACAATATCACCCATATGCGAGGTAGAGAAATTGGCATCGGAGTCTACCTAAGAAATAGCTATTACAGGCAGATACCGAAGTGAGCTTTGAGAGCTCTCCATTCTAGATATTGACTCTCCAAGGAAGCGTGTTAGAATTGCAGAAAAAGAAAAAGAGAATTGCTAAGGCCAAGAGTGAGGCAACTAAATTCAAGGTATGCAGGGTCAAGAGATTAAAGCCAACAAGTTAAACCGGAGAAAAAGACAAGTCTACATAGGGGCCGATATGAAAAACGTAAATCTAATAAAAATCGGAGGGGAAAAGCTTAAAATCCTATAAAAATGGTCGACAAGCAATGTTTTAATTTTTTTGAAAGAAGAGTTACATGACCATACCTGAATTCCGAGTGATGATTTCTTTTCTTCAGCCATTTCTTCTTCAGCCAACCTCAATGACATGTATCATTGAAACATATCTTAGCTAACATTATGCTACTCGGTAACTGAATAATTTACAATCAACTAAAAATACAAGGCAATGAAATATTACAATCAAAGAAAATACAGGGAAATGAAATAGAATTACAGACACAGAAACATAAATAAGAAAAAAAACATACAGGGATATGAAATAGAATTGCAGACACAGAACATAAATAAAAATTGATCGATATGATACATACCATATTGAAAAACGGATCAAAAAGAATTGCAAACCCTCCTCCTCTATCCACCCATACCTGACTGACCACCCAAACCTGACTAACTGACAGACACACACAGACCGACCCATACCATACTCAACCCCAGACTTACTGACTCGGGCTAAAACCACACAGCCAAGCACACACAACAGCCAAGCACACAGGGATTGCAGATAGATGGAGGAGTATGAAAATGATGCAAAATGAACTACTAAACGGTCCACGAGATATATGTATTTTCAAGATCTTACCGCCCTTGCCTCAACTTTCTTGAACGGTCCACCAGATATATGTATTTTCAGCAACCGTTTTGAATTTTTTTAATAACTCCAAGTTTTCATGGTTTCCATAATAAACGTGGCATTACCAGAGTGTTATACGCTTCTTTCTTGTCAGAAAAATCATACCTCTTACATCGCCCACTACTTGGAATCTTCGAAATTCGTTTCTATTATATGCTGCTTTCTGTTATATGTCGTTTTCATGACCGCGCCCCAGCGCCCACTACTTCATTTGAACGTTTGATTAACCCGTACCACTACTTGGGCACGTGTTTTCAAATTCTCATGAGCACTTGAATAACTTGACGTTTATATAATAGCACTGATACAATTTCCCAGTCGGATATCAAAATATAGTCATATCAAATTTACCATATCTAAATTAAAATAATAAAAAAATTAATTGTAAACTACTTTTTATTTAATATTTTAGAGAATTAGCAATTGCACCAAATGTTGCAAAGGAAACGCCGTAAGGTAATTCAAGGCAATTTGAAATCAATCGTGACATATAAAGAATCATTCAAGATAAAATATTATATGGATATTAAATACTAAAATTTGTTAAAAAATGAGCTATCTAAATAATTGGAAAAAAAACTAAATAAACTATATTTCTTTAATAATTATAAATGCAAAAACTTATAACTTCTCATTTTATCAAAACTTAAATAAAACAATAACAATAAATTTATATCACCGAATAATTAAGACAATAGTAATTAAACAAAAAATTGTCCCATTATATCATAAATTGACATCATCAAAATATTACTCTATCAAATTTTCGTATTACTATTTTTCGTTCCATCGATTTGTAATGAGAGAATTTTCACAAATTTCAGTTATCACCTCATAAATTAACATCATTAGAATATTACTCCATCAAATTTCTTTAATAGCATAACTCAAGAAGTTAAAATCCATAAATCTTAAAAAAAACAATTTTAACTTTGAAATATATGAATTATCTCTTTTTTGCATGTATTTAGATCTCGCAAATCATCACATATATTAATAATATTAAATTGAAAAATGTCATTGACAATAAACTATAGATGCTATAGACTTAGATTCCATGGTTGTTGCAAGATTATAACTATTTAAAGTCATGTCAGCCTTGCAAATCATCACATACATTAATAAGATTAAATTGAAAATACCATTGATGACAAGACAGACAACGAAGGAAATTATTATGGTATGTGTATTATTTAATAAGTCGCCCACCTGGTTGTTGGGTCCACACTTCATTACTCGTATCTCCGCCATAGCTACTCGCAACTGCTTGTGTTTGTACTGCATCGGTGAAATCAAAGATTCCGTGTACTCTAGAAATATGCCCTAACAATGCTTATGAATTCTACGTACGTCGCATCGCTGAAAACCGGTGCTCGCCGTGCCGCCAGAGTCCAAAAACAGCAGGAGATGAGGAAGAATTCTTAAAGGGAAGCCGTGACCGAGGAAAAATACCCAAACAATGCCTATGAAACCGTACGCATGGGCTGTGATTGCGGAGAACTGTGCTCGCCCGCGCGCTAGGGGATCCAAAAGGTGCAAGCAGATCCGAAAGCATTGTTAAAGGTCTCAAAATCCGCGGCAAATTCAAAAACCATTCCGCCGAAATCATCGTTTGGAAACAAAAACTCCACCCGCCGTTCGCAGCGTTTAAAAACTAGAACTTCTTCTACCCCAAGCACCGATCGCAAAATTCTTCGATCTCCCATTTCGCATATGAAAGCAAGAGGGCTTATTTCACCAAATAATGAGAAGAATCATCCCAACCGGAATCCGGTAAATTTGGCACATTGTAGATTCGAAGAAAATGGTAAGAGAAGGTCGAAAATGCACATTTACCCAAATATTCCTGTGTTGATCTTCTCGTGTCCCGATCTATCGAATTCAATACAATGAAGAAAAATAGAGGAGTATTTATGACTCCATTGTTGGCATTTGTTGTCATTTTTATGTGCAGAGCTCGAAGGGGAAGATGATTGTGAACGTTGTGGTATTCGTAGTTACAAAGGTTTGTATCATGTGCCGTAATGCTCAATATCCTCGAGTACGTTGAGTCAAATGAGCTATAGATCGTAGCGAGATGGGCATGTAGTTGCCAACATCCAACTCCGACAAATCTCCATTATCCAACGCGCGAGCCAAAACTAATTTCGCAACCCGTTGCAACCGACTATTCCAATCAACGATTAATAGATGGCCTCCTGCGCCGACCGAAACGTCGCAATGTACGCCCCCGCTCGCTCGTTCGAATTCACAACTGCTTGATGGTCGGCGCACTTGAACTTGCCATTGCTCAGATACTACAATATCAATATGATTTAATGGTTAAACCATTAAATATTATTAATAAAAGATTGAGTTTGTGTCTATTGCGGCATTGAGTGTTTAAAGGAATTTGCTTCCTAAACATTAAATGCAAAGAATATGAAATCGAAATTAAAATACCAAAAAACCAACTCGAAACTACACATATGTCGATATAAGTGTTGAGTGATTCGATGCGACTTACATGCATGTGATCTCCTGAATTGACGACGAAGGCTCCTTTAATGGGCTCCACTAGTTATCCAATTTTTGCCGTCGTCTTTGGTAGCTGGCAGTGCCTCCAAATCTCTTGGTTCCTGAGGAGAAGAGTGATGGTTCCTGGACGGCAGTGCCTCTTTCGGCCCCCAATGTCATGTCTGAGCCTTGGGCATTTTGGATAGAAGTTTACCACCATCTTCTCGGGTCCATCTCCACGCAAGCATTGGTCACCGTTTTCATTTCCAATCCCAAAGGCTTCGATATTATCCCTACCGCCTTTGGATGCCAAACCCATCGTAACCTGCTGTATTTATATAATATCCTCGCAAATACACAACAATTTAGTTTGTGTCTATTGCAGATTGAGTGTTTAAAGGAATTTGCTTCCTAAACATTAAATGCAAAGAATATGAAATCGAAAATTAAAATACCAAAAACCAACTCAAACTACACATATGTCGTATATAAGTGATGAGTGATTCATGCGACGATATGCATGTGATCTCCCAATGGACGACGCCAAGGCTCCTTTAATGGGCTCCCACGGTTATCCAATTTTTGTCAGCCGTCTTTGGTAGCTTGGTGTGCCTCCAACTTGGTCTTGGAGGAGAAGAGTGATGTCTCTTGACGGCAGGCTCTTCACCCCCAATGTCATGTCCGTCCGGGCATTTTGGATAGAAGTTTACCACCACTGTCCATCTCCACGCAAACATTGGTCACCGCTTCGCCCAATCCTGCTTCCGATATTATCTCAATGTTTGGATGCCAAACCCATCGCACCCGCCGTATTTCTCTACAATCTCCCCGCAAATACACAACAATTTAGTGTTCAATTCATATGAAAAAAAGAAGAAGGATGAAATCAATTTATATGGGGGATGCGTGTGGGATGGATAAGCACCTCCACCTTCGGGCTTAACAGCCACATGCCGTAATCACGCCGGGTGAAGGGGATAAGAGAAGTAACAAAATCTCTCTCCAAACCTTGACACTTTCGCCCGAAGATGGTCAGCCACCACAAATCCTTCACGCTTCCCACCTCTCATGTCGTGTTTGAGCTTCTCCTTCCGGTGAGAGTGGGCGAAAAACTCCTTGCAGAGCCGAGTCATGGACTCCACGAGCCTCCGGGGAACACCATGATCAACGACCTCGGGAATATTCCCATCTGTAACATGCCTTGCCGACCTCGTCTCTCACGCGGCCCCTCTCCTCCCCGGGGCCGATTCCCCCGAGAGAGAAATGACAGAACGGCCTTTGATGAATTGGTCAGAGGGCACCTTGGGGGCGCCTCGGCCCTCGTCTCCCTTGGATGAAGATGGACAGAGACTTCGCGGTTCCGCCGTTCCAAGGAAATCGGGTCGTTCGCTAGCCACCACGTATGCCGCGGCGCCATTGTTTAGTGCCATCATCCAACGCGTGGAGTCGAAACTAATTTCGCAACTCGTTGCAATCGACTATTCCAATCAACGATTAATATTGATTCAATCGTCTAACAAAGATCGAACGGTAAATATTTATGACAAACGTACAACCAAATAAAGTTGTTTTCAAATAAATACGCTTACGCGTAAAAATCAAACATGAATAAATTTAGTTTTAATCACTATATTTTATTTTATTTAAATTTGATAATAATCACCAAGCGCCAACTTTCCATCTCCCGCCATCATAACCGCAACGTAGATGCTGTTCCACTTTCTTACCTTTTCAACCCAACAAATCGCACGACAATATCTCCGATCGAATAGAACAAAGACACCCGCTCTTAATAACCGTGTTTCGTGTTCCCTGGCCATCTCGACTATTTAGAGAAATGGCGAGTATCGTTCCGGCCACCACCTCTAAAATGCTCATTCAATTTTAATAATAAAATAGTTTTGATTATTTCATTAATCATATATATATATATATATATATCTATAATCTTAAATAAAAAGATGGATTTTACATTTTTAAAAATTGATTTAATAGATTAAAAGTATATAATAATAATCATGAAATAAAAATAAAAATAAACTGGAATTGAATTTAAAATGAAGATAAATTAGATTTGAATTTAAAGGAAATATATAAAGTTTCTGTAAACCCATTATATATAAAGTTTCTCGTGTAAACCAACTCACTTAGATTTAATTGGTGAATCTTAAAAATTACTGCTTAACATTGAGTGTCGTGTTCAAATAAATTGATGAAAAATTAATTATATTGAATTATGTAATGATTATTTTAATACAAATTATGTTTATTCTAATTATAAAGGGAAGTTTTTTAAAAAGTGTAAATTCGGTGGGTCCATTCCATTTTCTATTTATATTGTGAAGGCAAAGCTACAAAATATAAAAGTTACCAAGCAAAACTTGGCCTGGCCTCAACTCCGCCCAAGAAACCGTGTCCGTTGGCCATCTAAAGTCATGATAAGCGGTCCAAAACTGAAATTGCTTCATTCTCGTAAACTTTTCCCCGAGTCAAGTTCGTTCTATGTTTCCTATACTCGTTTTCCTAGAGCAAATATAGATAGATTTCTAAACAAAGAATAACATCAAAATTTAAAACACCATTATTTTCATTGTTTTCAGAAAGCATAATCGTTATACTTCGAGGAAGAACCGGGCCGGGTCTCGCAGACCGGTGCCGTGCATATCCGTTTGTTGTATCTCGCTCGTAAAATCGTTGAAGGCTTTTTTTCATCCTTCCCACTTTATCATCCAAATTTACCAACTCTATCCACACCGGGTATTGAGTTATCTTTATGTCCGGGTTGGTCCCCCGAATTTCTAGAATCCGAGTCCGCATGCTTGTCCCCCCGCTTTACCGTCGCTTGGGTGTGGGCCGGATGAAAGCTCCGTATGGCTTTCGCTATTAAACATTTCACTATCCAATATGTGTGGACTAGTTCGATTGAACAAGGTGAGGCGGCCCTCGTGTTTCTCGGATCTTGGATAAAATCCAAAATATCGTTTTCCGTCTCATTATCCTCCGGATCGTTTTGGATATCCCTCTCCCCCATCCTCGAATGACCTGGCCTTGTGTTGGAGGAATTTCTATAACATAAGTAGCGCTCTAGCGTTTCAGATGTTCGAGGTTTGTCTTGCGACCTCTCTTCTTCGTGGCCGGTTCAACTTGCTCGGCCGTTTTCCCTTTGGCAAGCCTCTCGTTTTAACTCGCATTTTCCCATGTACAACACCTATAAACATGCACCCATACATCAACAGGAATAGTAACAATATAAAGCGTTAGTTGATACCGGTCGGCAATTCACCTTTGGACTGTACTTCATGGTCGTCGTAAAACTATGAGACTTAACCTTGGTGATTAAACTCGTAATTTGTTAGACAACAATTCAAAGGTTAACTCGGAGACCGTGGGTCGTATACGGAGTTCATTTCTCGGCTTGGGGTTCCGTAAAATGCGTAAGGGTAGATTATCTGATTGTCACTCGGGGTCGCATCATTGGGGATGTGATTATGGTCTATATAATTGGAAAGGCCGCATGGATAATAGCAAAGTCTAGGATTCAAAATAAGAGGCAATGCTTCCAGCGTTTAACGCAAATTGAACACAACCGGATAATATACTCCCCATGCACGATGCTTTTCCCAATATCAACCTTTAATCCCTAACCGCTTGAAGCTATACAAAGTTTCCGGACCGTATGGTATACTGTCGAAAGGGCTTTCAGATACAACTCCTTTGGCCGAAACAATGATTTTGATGTCTGATTGACAAATAAAAAGATGAAAATCCCATACCCAAGACCACCGAGATTGCGTTATAGGGAAATCAAAGTACGTGATTTTTCATAGACCCTTGCTCGTATGCTTATGAAAAGGGCTCAAAAAATAACACATAAGACTTCATATTCTCAATAACATCAAGCAAGCAAACGCAAAACAGGAGCAAAGAGACATTCTTGGGTTGGTAATAAACCATGGTCCGGCAACGTAGTTTCGCTCAACCCTCCCTTTGCATGCTTGAACAAGTAGACCGAGACTACCTTCTATTACACCCTCCATAATCCCTATATAACCGACCACTTATATTTAATTTTAACAAAATTTCAAAAATATAGTTAGATTTTTATAATTTTAATATTTTTTAAAATATAACAACACAACTAACAAACAAAATAATATTACGAAAAATCATTATTACTTTAAACAAATAACACAACTAAGAAATAAAAATGTGCCTCTAAGCCGCAAAAATCGAATCAAACAATTACAAAGTGATTCATTTCTAGGAATGGGCGACCCTAAAATAAGATATTTGTTGTTAAATGTCCCACAAATGGAGTGCATAGAAAATGAAGTTTCAAATGCTCTTTTTGCAGCAATCCATACACATGCTTAAATGTAGATTCAAATCGAGTAGGGCAGCCATTGCTGAGATGGAAAAGTTTATTTCGCAAATTTTGTGTCAATTTCAAAGCATGCTAAAAGAATATCAAATTTAAAGTATACATATTTTTTTGCTATAAGATATACATATTTTTTGGTTATAAAATATTAAATGCTAGTGGTATCAGAGAAATTATGTGAATTTTATACTATCAATTAAATTTACCAAATTTGTAATCGTTTCCTAATTTATCTTTATAACTTTTAATATGATCATTAAACATTAACAAAAATTAAGAATAATAAATAAAATTAGAAATATATAATTTTTCAACTATATCATGTAAAAAAGACTCTTAGATATCTATTTACAAGGTAGAAAAAAACAAATGATATTAATTTTTATTAATTTACATTTTTTCAATTGTATTTGAATAATCAGCCATGTAAAAAAGAGTCTCATCCTCACAAATATTTCCCCCAATGTAAAGAAACAAATAATATTGACTTATTTATTTTAATAAATTTAAAATATCTCTGTTATATTACAAATAGTATTGGATATTTCTCTTTTAATAAATTTTAAATAATGTGTTATTATAGAAAGTGTTATTGTACTTAAATTAGTCAAATAAACTCCAAAAGTCGATTATATTGAAAAATAATATAATTATTTTTTCAATGTATGATTATGCTTTATTTAAATCAGTTGGGTGGGATATCTAAAGTAAATTAGTGATTTTAAATTTGATAAAAAATTAATAAAAATAAGTTGGTTATTTTAATAAAATTTGAGGTAACATTTAAAAACATCGTAGTTTTTATAATAAATGTTTATATTAGAATACTGTTGGGTTTGTAATATTTAATATCACTATCACTTAAAATAAAAATAAAAAAATTACAAACACAAATTTTAACTCAACAATTCAATAGTCAATTTGTGAAAAAGTACTCACATTTTTTCACAAATATAATAAATAATAGACATCTTGTGAAAAGTATTCATATCTTCACAAATATTTAATATTTAGGTACGACAAAGATACAATGATATTTTTTTGTAAGCTTGGTAGGTAATTTATCTTTCATTAATTTAACAAAGGCAAGTTACATCCACATGCAAGTAGTTAGGTGACCTCAACTTTCCCGCAGGGAAACTCCTCAACTTGCCCATAAGGAAACCAAGTCTCTCGGGCACCTAAGAGGGTGATAAGTCATCCGGGAACAAAAAATAATGAGTCTATCCAACCAAGCCACATATGCTTGATTGTCTTTAAACTTCCTATACTCTAGCTACCGAAAACATAACTATCAACATACCGAAATTTAAAAATTTTCTTGCATACATAAAATTAAAAACTAAGGACACATCTATTGAATTAATAATCAAAGATCACTAGCCTCCACCGCAGTTGGGTCCTTAGCATTGGAACCCAGATGCTCTATCTCTGGAATACAAGGGATCTTCTCTTCAATGTGACGCAACAGATTCCTACTTCTTCATTGGAACTCGAATCTTTGAAACTTATTTTCTATAATCGGGAAATCATGCACTAATTACCTCCATGGCATACCCATGGAAATTTTCTCTAATGCTTTCATCAATGAAGATTTACTCTACATGCCGGAGCTGCTCTTGCAAGTGTAGGAGAGATTTTCTCCTTCAAGAGGATGCATTGATTGGATAGGGATGTGAAGGAAGAGGATGTAAGGGTATTTATGTTGAAAGTTGCAACGCCAATGGGCAAGTAACACCGAGTTTGTGATTGTTGGGGAGTCTTCCACAAATGCATGTTGCAAACATTTAATTAAAGAAGATTTTACTATGCTAGTTGTCCCTTTTATGATGATTCTTAGTGGGGGTTTTGGTGAATGGTTTTTGAAGTGAGAAAGAACAAATTCATGAAAAAATATTTTTTGGGTGGGAGAGAATGTGTGATTTTTGGGGATGGTTGGAAAAGGATGATGTTGGTTTCAATATTTGAGTGGTTGAATTCAATGAAATTTATGGCAAGCCCCGTAAGTGGAGAGGGATAGATGTATACAGCAATTATAGTTAACATCAAAGTAATGATGGCCACTTCATTTCAAGGTCATTGGTGAGCCCCGGTATTGCACCAAGAGTGCTACAACTCCTGTAGGCTACCTCTACTTTACTTTATCTACCCGGTATTTATACAAACTTCGAGGTGCGCTCTCTATATGTACGTAGATGCATTCTACTCATGTCATCATCTTCCGAGTCCTACTAAAGGGATGATATTTCTAGGGTTTTTTGAATGAAGTCCGTCACACTTCGTAATTAGACCTAGAACTCGTAAGAGACTCAAAACCATTACTCTATCAACAAGCCAAAGGACTATTCTAAAGCAAGGAGGTACAAACTATCTATTCTCCAAGGATAGAAATCAATCTACAATGTAGGTTATGGCAAGAAATAGAGACAAAGCTAGATCAACATTCATGAAGTAAAGTGTTGAATTGAAATTGCAGTAAAGGGGACTAATCTAATCAGACATCGATGGGTACAAATGGCTAAAAACACCTAACTTCTTCATGCTTTTAATCATGCATCTAATCAAGACCTAATTATTCTTGTAAATGCATTGTTTTGTAGCAAGGAGGAGAAGGTGCTAACGTGGCTTTGCAGAAGGTATCGAAACTCATGAATGCAGCGAAAGGTGTTTTGATGGGTTATAGATGTCCAAATGAGGTTGATGATGGGCTTTCTGGGCTGATGATGAGGCTAAATGGTGCTATTATAGGGTCTTCTATAGGTTTCTTGTAGTGCTACATAAGAGAAAGTCCCGAATTGGTACAAGAAATAAAGGCTTCTGATGGGAAATCACGAGGCTAAAAATGCATGGATAAAAGTGTAGGAAGAGTGTGAATGAAGATTTACTCGATGGATGGAAGGTGGAAAACCTCGCTAAGCTCTGCTATAACCCCTTTGCAAAGCCCGTCTCTGCACTTCTAGCGTTTGCTCACTATCGTGAATGTGAATACCTCGAAAATAGTGGCCAGAGGCGATTTGGTTCAAAGAAGGCCGAGTGAAAGGTGAGAAATGAAGCTAAGGGTGACTAGTGAAGTCCTCCTATCCGTTGTACTACTTGAAATTTCGTAAGAAAAATACTATGTTCATGCAACAAAACAATGGCAAAATCTATGATGAAGAAGATGGAAAAGATGAGTTGAATTTGACAAGAAAACCTATTCAAGCAATTCAAACATAAAATCTAACTCAATATTCTCAACATGTTCATGACAAATACAACAACCTATATATTATTTCCAACAAATCATAAACCTAAAGAGAAAATTTGGGCCTGTGGTGGAGATTTGTCCTCCTTAATCTCCAATGGAAGAGATGAGAGAGGGAGGCTTTAAGACACAATGTTTTGAGTTTATATTCTATTGTACCAATATCTATGCAAGCATAACTACATCAAGGATAAAATAAAGAAAACTAAGAACAGTAAATTGAAATGTACAAACGAACTAGCCAGAACTCATAAATCAAACTAGCTACAATGGCAGAAAGATAAATATGAATACACAAGAGAGAGACTAAGGCCAATGGATTGGGCGCTAACCCACAAGCCTAGTCCTCTGAAACTAAATCAGTGAAGGAAAATCTAAATACTCATCTTATTGCTGAAAATAATTTTATTACATAATCATAAAAGTCTCAAAAACTTACTACAAGAGCTAAGATTCTAATAGCTTCCTTCAAATTTCCAATCCTAATGAGCTCTTTCTCTGCCATATTGAACCTAAAGGGTAGCTACCAAAATATCCCTAAAAAGTAGGTGATGTGTCCCCTTTGACTGCAAGAAAAGTGGAGATTTGGTGCACTTGATCTCCCACTTGCTTGGTTTCCTTTTATTTCGAGCTATTGGAGGGAATATCGAGGATCCCTTGGCTGCCTTTAGGAGTTAAGGAGGTGGAAAACCCTCCTGTAATCTCTCCTTGCTGCGTACTCCAAGATTTAATTGCAAAATCTTCAACAAAATTGGAATATCTTTGTGATTATTCTACATTTAAACCATATTAGGCATTTTAAGTAGGAAAAGCCTTAATCACCATTTACACTAGCAACATATGACCATAATATAATTAAATGTGAGTAAGAGAGACTAATAAGGCTAAAAAAGTGACAATTAATCCCTCCAAGTACACCTAATGATGGAACTCATCATCACCCCCCTACCAAATGGCTTTTCATCCTCTGAGAAACTTATTCCTCCTTCTCCATCTCTTTCAGTGCTTTAGTTTCCCTTGTGAAATCCTAAGGAATAAGTGAAGGAGTTCCTTCGAGAGGGTAGAACCAACATTATTTTCTTCCTCTTCCAATGGGAGGCCATTCCATCTCCTTTGATTGACCATTGTAAATTTATCATCCAATACCATAAAAACATCATCAAAGTGGGCAATGGCTTGTGCTTGTGTGTTGGGGTACTTGTCTGCAAGTGCAACATCCTTTTTTATCTTGAGATGGTTGTTGATGACTCCCCTAGGGCTGAATAGTTTTGCCCTAATTTGTAGAGGCTCTCTATTTTCTCTCCTCATTACACTCCTTAATTCTTGTGCTCTGTCTTCCTCGTTAACCATTCAAGAGGCTAATTCCATTAATTGCATGTCTCCCATTATAGGTTTAGGGTCCCAAATGTTCAAGTTTGTCAACATAATATTGTGCATGTAGAATTCTGCCATCTTTTCCTTGTCTGTTATGCTTGACTTGTTGAAAAAGTTAATGAATTAATTGCATGTCTGAAAAGGTAAGGATCCATGAGAGGCTAGTGTCCTCATTTGAAATTGGAGTCATTTTTATATGAGGTAGACTGCATAGGAGTCTCATGGGTATCTGTGTTGAATGGCCTCTATGCAGAAATCTGCCACAATGGCCATTTGTTTGTATTGTTGCTGAACGTGATCTTGTAATCTTTCATTCTCCTCCTGGGCTTCCTAAAGGTGCTCTTTCAACATGGATTCTCTAAGTCTAACATCAGACAAATCCCTTCCCATCTTAGTGACCTTCTCATCCATCATCCCTATGTCAGGCACACCTTTTGTTGTTGCAATTTTCATCCAATGATGACTGCGTGCTCTTTCTTGTTCTCACTGATAAAATAAAGGGACTACAAAATTCTGAGGAATAAATATGACCCCTTCAATAAATGTATAGTAGGAGCTGAGATTTGGCTGAGGGATAGCATGTGACACTGTTGATATATCTTCAGGGACAGGTTTTGGGGAGGTAGGCTCCTCCTTTTCATCTTTCTCTTCCTCCCCTTTGACATCTTTCCTTTCATATTGTGCTTTTACCTCCACATCTTCAGCCTCTTTCCCACCCCTTGGTGTCTTTTCTCCCTCAACCAAGGCTTACTTCTTTGACTCTATCCTTGCTAGAGTTTCCTGTAGAAAATACATAGTTTCTTGTAGGAAAAACAAAAAAATTGAAGACGCAGAAAATAATGTTGGTTCTACCCTCTCAAAGGAACTCCTTCACTTCTTCCTTAGGAGTTCACAAGGGAAACTAAAGCACTGAAATAGATGGAGAAGGAGGAATAAGTTTCTCAGAGGATGAACAACCATTTGGTAGGGGGGTGATGATGAGCTTCGTCATTAGGTGTAATTGGAGGGATTAATTGTCACTTTTTTAGCCTTATTAGTCTCTCTTACTCACATTTAATTATATTATGGTCATATGTTGCTAGTGTAAATGGTGATTAAGGCTTTTCATACTTCAAATGCCTAATATGGTTTAAATGTAGAATAATCACAAAGATATTCCAATTTTGTTGAAGATTTTGCAATTAAATCTTGGATTACGCAGCAAGGAGAGATTACAGGAGGGTTTTCCACCTCCTTAACTCCTAAAGGTAGCCAAGGGATCCTCGATATTCTCTCCAACAGCTCGAAATCAAAGGAAACCAAGAAAGTGGGAGATCAAGTGCACCAAATCTCCACTTTTGTTGTAGTCAAAGGGGACACATCACCTACTTTTTAGGGAGATGTTGGTAGCTACCCTTTAGGTTAAATATGGCAGAGCAAGAGCTCATTAGGATTAGAAATTTGAAGGAAGCTATTAGAATCTTAGCTCTTGTAGTAGGTTTTTGAGACTTTTATGATTATGTACTAAAATTATTTTTAGCAATAAGATGAGTATTTAGATTGTCCTTCAATGATTTAGTTTCAGAGGACTAGGCTTGTGGGTTAGTGCCCAATACATTGGCCTTAGTCTCTCTCTTGTGTATTAATATTTATCTTTCTGCCATTGTAGCTAGTTTTCTTTATGAGTTCTGGCTAGTTTGTTTGTACATTTCAATTTACTGTTCTTAGTTTGCTTTATTTTATCCTTGATGTAGTTATGCCTGCATTGATATTGGTACAGTAGAATATAAACTCAAAACATTGTGCGTTAAAGCCTCCCTCTCTCATCTCTTCCATTGGAGATTAAGGAGGGCAGATCTCCCACCACAGACCCAAATTTTCTCTTTAGTTTATGATTTTTTGGAAATAATAGATAGGTTGTTGTAGTGTCATGAACATGTTGAGAATATTGAGTTAGATTTTATGTTTGAATGCTTGACTAGGTTTTCTTGTCAAATTCAACTGATCTTTTCCATCTTCTTCATCATAGATTTTCGCCATTGTTTTACTGCATGAACATGTAGTTTTTCTTACGAAATTTCAAGTAGCACAACGGATAGGAGGACTTCACTATCACCCTTAGCTTCATTTCTCACCTTTCACCAGCCTTCTTTTCAACCAAATCACCTTCAGCCCTATTTTCAGGTATTCACCTTCACAATGTGAGCAACACTAGAAGTGCAAGACTCAAGCCAGTAAGAGGTTTTTAGCTCGCCCACCTTCCATCCATCCAAGTACATCTTCATTCCACCTCCCCTACACTTTTCCACCATTTTTGGCTTCATATTTCCCCTCACCGTTTCTTGTACCAATTCGTGATTCTCTTGTAGCACTACAAGAAACCTACGAAGACCCCCGGGTGAAAATGTGAAGCTCGGGTTACACTTTATGCCCTCTTTCGAGAAAATTTTTTTCATTTTTTTTCGCTTCTTCAAATTCGCAAACTATAACAATTTTTCTCGTGTATAATTTCATTTTGCGATAAGAATAAAGTTGTGAGAAATTTTGTTAGCTTTCTATTACTTATTTTTTGAAATTCTTTATGTAGATTTGATATGTCAACTTAGCGTTTCTTTGAGTGTGTGCTTTAACAATCAAAGGATTCATAAGAAGTCGGGGTTATGATGCAATGTTGTATTCATTGAAAATTTGTGTTTTTGAAAAACACAATGTGTTACAACAATATAGACAAGAGGTCTACTTTGTTTTTATCATATTTACAAAGCCAATGGATGCATATCATAATTACTATAATTTTTTGAACCGGTCCAATATGAAAAACTCGCGTATTTTGGATATGTTTCGCGTCTCAAGAAATCTCTAACATATAAGTTATAAACTAAAAAACTAAAAGCTACCCATTAGAGACGACGAACCAATGTAATGCCCCATAATTTTTTCAATTTTTTTTTACAAAGAGGTTTTGGGAGATACAAAATTTTTATTTCACCGAATCACAATGACCTCGTAAATTTGCTTGCACCCATTTTATTAGAAAAATAATTAAAATTAATAAACGTTATAAAATTCCATAAACGTTATATTTCCCGAAAGTAGATTCAATTCCCCGAAAAATTCTTGTCTTAGTTCCGCATTTAATTAACAACCTTTCATGGAGTTTAATCAAATTCAATGTTGCGTAACCGTTTTCAGAGTCTGTTTTTGGGTCATTTGTGACGTGTTGGGCTTCGGTCGTAACTTTAGTCCAAGTTCCGCCGAATTCAGGTTTCTTTCCACAAAGGCTCATTAAATCTAACATCTTAATAGTTCGTCGAACTTTTGATCAAATGTTCGGCCGAGCTATCGTATAACTCTCCGTCTCTGGCCGGAAATTTTTCCGCAGTCCCCTACTAAAAACACATTTCGTGTCAATATAAATCAGCGCGAAATGATTCACAATTTTCGTACATTTCGCACACTTCTTCTCATTTTACAAAGATCTTGGTTTGGGTTCAAAAAATTTTCTTCAAAGTTTGGGTTTAAGAGAATTTCTTGGTTGATTTTACAATTTTGGGTTTAACGAAATTTTTTGGAAGACATTTTCTAGAGGTGGCATGATTTTGGAAAAATTGTGAAAAAAATTCCCGGACCTACATTCAAAAGACATTTCTTGGAGGTATGTACGTGTTTTTGACTTGAAGTAAATCTTTTGAGCTTCGTCATTTATACATATTTTTTCTCGAATTTTTTAAAGTAAGTGTTTTCGATTGGAATATGTATTTTTTGCAAAAAATTCTACACCGAATTTTTTTAAATTAAATATTTTTTGATATTTTTTGTAATTGAGTTATTGTCTAATTTCTGAAGGAAATTTTTTGAAATTCATACCTATTATCATGGGAAATCGAAGAACTTGTGCGAGAAAATATGGTCGAAAAAGAGACTCGAGGCACGTAGAGAAGAGACTAGACAATATCGCAAAGAAAGTTAGAAGCCTTTCAAATATTGAAGAGGAAAATCAACTCAAGAAGAAATTGGAAGCAGTATGTAAATGTAAATATTATGATCTATTGATATATATTTAAAATTTTCCTAATGTAAAATGTGAAGCTTAATTTTTATTCGAATGAACTAGTTTGAAAAATATTTTGTTTAATGTAAACAGACAGAGATATTCCTCAAAATATTGAAGACGAAAATCAACCTCAAGCAGAAATTGAAGCAGGTATGTAAATGTAAATATTATGATCTATTGATATGTTTAAAATTTTCCTAATGTAAAATGTGAAGCTTAATTTTTATTTGATGAACTAGTTTGAAAAATATTTTGTTTAATGTAAACAGACAGAGATACTCCTAAAAATATTGAAGAAGAAAATCAACCTCAAGCAGAAATTGAAGCGGGTATGTAAATGTAAATATTATGATCTATTGATATATTTAAAATTTTCCTAATATTTATTGACATATTTATTAATTTAGTGATTTATTGAATATGTACTATTTTTTCGAATATGTACAGATGAAATCACTATCGATAATGAGATGTTAGAAAATGTTGACACTCACACATATGGAGATAAAAAACATGACCATGTTATACGATATCGTGTTAACTGCATTTTTGAAAAGTATTTCTTAAATGAGCGGGTGACAGTTCAGGCTCAAATGTTGAAAGGTCTCCTATCATTAAGGAAATTAAAAGAAGCTACGACACTATTGGGTATTCGAAAATCAACCAAAGATAAAAAAATGAAGGAAGATGTGATAAAAAATATGAGTAGTGCTATAAATTCAATTAAGAGATCTAGAGAGAAAGATGTTTCAATTGTACGTAGAGGAATACAGATGGCAATGGTTTCCTCAAGTACTCAAGAGAATCGTTTGGTAACATCTATGGCACGAGCACTGGGAACCTCGCGAAAAACTTTGCACAAACATCAGAAATTTTGGTTGCAAATAGATTTAAATGATGAACTCGCTTGTTGGAGAGCTATTTGTAGGCAACCATACAAAGATAGACTTGGAGAAAATGTTAAAAAAATAATATATGAATATTGGAAGAACAATTCGCGTGTTTCACCAACTGCAAGGCATGTGATGCGAAGAAGAATAGCATGAAATCAGTACGAAGAACATGAAAAAAATCTCTTGGAAACCACTCAGATAGAGTTATTCAACAAGTTCAAAGAAGAGAATAATCAAATTCATGTTTCACTCAGTGCTTTTGTTCAACAAAAACCATGGTATGTAAAACCTATCACCGTACGCGACACTTGTTGTTGCCGTTATCATGTGGAATTTGAGTTATATTATGACACATTCCTTGATTTCGGTAGAACATTATGGAAGGATTCACCTCCTCATTCCACTATCCGTGATTTCATATCTCAAATTCTATGTGAAAGAGAAAGCGATGAACTATTTTACAAAAAGAAATGTGTTGGTGGTAAAAAATGCGATGATTGTGGAAATTTGACTAAATTTCAAAACAAATATCATATTGATATAAATGATCAATCATTGTCCAACATGAAAGTGAAATGGAAGTGATATGAATATATCAGTACATCGATTCAAGGTGCAAATAGTGTTAAAAGAATCGAATTACGAGAAGACGAAATTTTTCTGATAGACTTTTTGAGAAAGTTTGAGGCAGAAATTTACAAATATACCAAGCATTCCCATAGAGCTTGATGGCAAGACTTGAAATTCAAAAAATCTCATGAATTTTTTCCACCAGGGACCATTTTGTCAGTGATTGATTTTGTAGAAAACTACACATTTGTTCCACAAAAAGAAATTCAGAGTGAATACTATCATTCTGACCAAGTCTCCATGCTCGTCCATATTCTATATAGACATGCTGAACAAAATTCTGATCATATAGAAAGCATGAGTGAAAATCGACATATAATTAAAGAATATCACTTTTATATCAGTGACGATCGTACACATGATACATGTTTTGTACAACATTGTTTTGGAAGAATTTATGATTCATTGAAAAATCGTGGAATAACATTTAATGAACATTGGATATGGTCAGACGGATGCGCAGGTCAATTCAAATCTGCACGATCATTCTTTTGGTTGTGTTGTCTTCATAAGAAAACCTGCATTAAACATTGTTGGAATTTCTTTGGAATTTCTTTGAAACTGGCCATGGAAAAGGAGAGCATGACGGTGCAGGAGCATGCATAAAATGAGTACTTCGAAGATATCAAATGAACCACTCTGCACACCGACTTGTGAACGCTGAAGAAGTTGTTCAATGGTGCATCACTGCTCTAAGCCATGAGAAAAACCCATCAAGAGAAGTGCGAAGGTACATTCAATTTAATTTATATTGGAAATCTAATTTTAAACATTGTACATTTATCATGCAATGATTATTTTAATTGTATTTTGATATCATATTTACAAATTCTTTTTCTAATTTTCCATATAAAGGTTTTTCTGGCATATTGGAATCGAAGACGTAGATAGATCAATTGGAAATGACGTTGAAACAATAAAAGGGACTCGAAAATTGCATTCAATTCAAACAAAGTTGTCCAAAAATGTGTTTGCATTGGATAAAAGAAAATATTCTTGTTTTTGTGATGTTTGCATAGACAACACAAAATCCAATGACGTTTGTGAAAACAAAATGTATGTGAACGATTGGAGGAAACATACAGAGCTAAATACAAAGGGCAAAATGTCTGTTGCAATGTTTGAAGAAATGCAATCAGAGGAAACTACAATATCATCCGATGGTGATCGAGTTTCTAATCTTGTTAGAGAAGGTGACATTTGAATTACTTTCTAATGATTTAAAGATCTAGAAATAAATTTAAATATGCATAATTAAATGTTAAATTTATTTTATTGTGCAGGAGATGTTTTTGCTGTAATTGCACTTATTGACAACGATGAAAATGTGAAGTATTATTTGATGCGTTGCACTGAACGAAAAATGAAATTATTACAAGACTATAATGATCACGGATTTCAGTATGACAGAGGGTCTATTATATTGAAAGGTTATTTTTTCAGACAAACTCATCAAAGTGGAGACTTTGTTTACTTTGAAGACTATGAACCTGATTCCATAAGTTTTCAATATAGTCACTTGGTGTGTGCAACATGCATAAAGTTGATAGAAGTTCAATCAAAGAAAAAATCAAAAATTAAGAAATGGAAAATGTCAAAATCCGATCATGAACGGATTATTGAGGATGGAATTCCATTAGAATTTTTTTGAGTGAAGTGTCCAACAATTTATTATCTTTGGATTAAATATGTTTTAGAACTTCCAGTACTCAACTAAAAATTGATCTGCTTATGTTATTTTTGGTTTGCACATGTTACAAATTGTTTGGGTACAAGCACGTGCTCTAGTATCAACTGAAAGTAGTTTTTCTATACATGTGCATTGATGAAAAATGTTATATGTATTGGATATATATATATATATATATATATATATATATATATATATTCTAGAATGAAATTAATTGTTCTTGTATATTAATTGTTCTTGTATATGTTTTCCGATCGTATGGTACAAATTATTTCACTTTATTTTGTAAGGTCAGATTCGGTCCCCATATGGCCTAGCCTCCAAGGGACGAGATAACAAGTGGTTGTCCCCACTTGCCCGAATCTCAGCTTTTAAGTACAATTTTACTATTTATGGCAGGCATCTTACATGATGTCCTAGCCAAGGATAGATTCTCTTTGTTTCAAGTTTCCGGTAAAAGTTGTCACCGAATTACCTAATAGGATATTATAAATACTAGCTTTGTAAGATGATTTGGCATTCAGAAAAATTCGAAAGTCTTAGACTGTCAATCAATTTAAAGTATCATTCACCCTAGGGAGTGTAAAATATTCAATGTAGGTTGGTGACGATGCTCACTCCTAGCTTGTAGCAGCTCCAATGACCAATTCTTTAATGAATTCCAATGCACTAGACCAAAGTTGGTGACCTACTTGGTTTTTCGCCCAAGAAATTCCAAGGTACTCTTCTTACCTTTGGCCCCCAAAGCTACAATGGAGTTATAGGAAGGTGAAGAAAAAAAATTTCACTGATAGGAATTTGGTCACATCCCTAATCTCCCCTTATCAAAAAGTTCCTATCTACTACATTATCCAGCATGTACTCAAGATCACTATTTCGTAATTAGAATATCACAATATCATAAGTTCTCACAAAAATACACGGAATGCCATTACGACACTCATCTAACAATGGGGAGCTCAAAACCTAGAAAGCTCCTCGTCCCCTTAATAATAATGTGTTTAATTTAGTCTTTTAGGTGAGGATTAGGTGTGAATCTTGTTTTCACATACAAAAATAATTAATTGTTTAATTCCATAAATTTGATTATTCACCAAAATACATGTCATATCCACTATTTGTCTCTCCTACAAATTCCCATTATTTTATTAAAATATGATTTTATCTCACCCAACTATCGCATGTTCTTAAATTTACTCCTAATTGTTCCCTATGCCCTAAATCTACTCCTAATTGTTCCATATGCTGCTTTTCCCTTACTTATTTTTAGAAAGTTATTTTCCTAGATCCATCATAACTATGGATCTATCAAGCGCCGAGAGGGATCAAATATCTAGAGGTGCAAACCTCTTTTTTGAGTGCAAAACTTGAGGAAAGGTTTGCACCTCGAGAAATTTGATCCCTTTCGGCGCTTGATAGATCCGTAGTTAAGATGGATCTAGGTTGGTTTCAGTCGTGTGCAACCAAGGAAAAACTATCGATAATATGAGGAACATATGATTAATTTGATCAATAATATGTAAATACATCTAATATTAATATAACCATTTTAAATATGCTAAATATGTTTGAGATTTATCAAGTCATTTTAATTTTAAATTTTTTTAGTTACCTCAATTTGTTGAGATGATAAATATTGTAGAATAACTTTAATAATGGAAAATGATCAAATAAAATTTTTGAATGCAAAGTGAAAATGTAATAATATTGAATGATAGAATGTGAATAATTAGAATGTAATCAATTACAAATAGCATTTATTGTGATCAATCTTAAACTATTTTCTTCTTCTATTCTTATTTTCACCCTTATTAGTTTTGTCATCTTTCCGTATTGATTATATTAAAAAGAAAGTAAAAATCATAAATCATAAACCATTTAAATATTTAGCTCGAACTCTTGTAGTAAACACCATACCTTGTCTCTCTTGCTCTCCAATATTATTAGGTTTAATTATTATAACACAAAAATCGTTCTACATTGTCAATAATTTTTTGCGCTTACACTGAAATCAATGAACACTATTAATCCAATGATTTTACAAGTAATGTACCATCATACATGCAATTATATCAAATCAGAAATCAACATATACAATGAAATCAATGGGGATTGTCTTGTTACAAGTAACATTTCAATTTACCACATGTGAAAATGTAGGTTGAAACCATCCAAAACTTTAAGTTGTAGATTGAAACCATCCAAAACTTTAAGTTTTAAAACCCTTTTGATTATATATTGTGCAACATTAAAACATTAAACATTTAAAGTTCATTAAATATCACATGCAAAATGTATATTGAAACCATCCAAAACTTCAGTTTTAAAAACTTCACATGCCATGCCAATTATAATTCAACTATCCAACAAAAACATTTAACATTAAATATCACATGCCAAATTTAGTTCAGATGACAACATTACTTCACATTCACATGCCAAAAGTACTAAAACCATCCAAAAATTAAATAAAACAAATTATATAATAACAATGTAATAAAATATGTCCAAAAATTGTAAATCTCACAAGTATCAAACTGTATCAAGTTTAACAAATTTTAAAACCATCTAAATTTTGAATCAAATCTACTGTAAATCATGTCCATCAAATGGAGGATCTAGCATCTTCCCTACTAGGGTCTCAGTCCGCGCCCTATCCCGTGAATAGGAAACCTACATACACAATGCACATGTACTTGAACATTAAAATTTGAAGTTTTAAAAATGAATGAGAATATATATATCTAGAACTTCATGTAAAAAAAAAATATAACAAAACAATCATGCAATACCTCGTAAGGTTCCCTCTCCATTTGATGAACAGGTTCTGCCATAGAAACATCTGCAGTGGTAAACTGTACAATATACATGTACAGTTATATATATATATATATATATATATATATTAAAAACTTTCAAATGAAAATGCACGTGTACATATATAAACTTATTTTCAATAATATTAAAAAAAGGAATTAAAGACAACTTGTTCAAATGCTGTGGATGTTCCTATCTCCGTCGCTAGAGTCCCCGGATTAAAGAAATCTTCTATAGGAACCTAAATTCAAAATTTTTTAAATAACTCAAAATATAGATCTCTCTATATATATATATATCTCTCTCAATTTTTAATGGAACTTTTTGAGGTAGAATATATATATATATATATAACTTTTAAACATAAATTTTAAACTTGTGAAAAATTGTCCATACTTGTGGCTCATCTCCCAATGAAGTAGAAGGTACATCTCCTAAGGAAGAAGAAGGTATCGCCATCCCAAAAACATCAGACGGAATCGGTACCTGTTAGAACATTTTATCAAATTATATATATAAATACATGTACATGTGTGGCAACAATTATTTATTTTAGAGTCACTTAAAAAACACTAACATACATGTGCCAACATATCATGATGGTCAGACCCATCTGCATCGTTTGAACCGGAGGTCCCGAACGTAATATTAACATTTTCATCACGCATCATGCTTGAGAACTGCAAATGGTGTTTTAACATATAATCATACATTTTTGTTAGATTAATGTACACATAAAAATAAGTGTATACATGTACATACACATGTATTTATTACAAATTGTACACATGTATATGTAAATATAATTTCAAACCCTAAGGTCACTAACACATACTGTTCCGGTGCCCTCTTCCTCACGAAAAATTAGGTCTTGCAGACCATTGCGACAATTTATTGCATATGTTCGGAGATCTTCAACATTCATGTTGTAAATCTCCTCATTTGTACGATAAACAAAATTGGCACGTGCATTTTCACGTGCTCTTTGTCGATTTAAACAAATATCGACTCCACTCAATCCGCTATGAACATTGTCGATCATAACATCCCTTGCTTCTCGACTTATTTGAGAAGTCGCATCCATCTCTGATCGCAGAGTTTCGACTCGAAACGGTCGACTCACCAATGGCGGCTCAGGGCGAGGCAACTCCACATCTCGCTTAGTGCCCTTACGGTTATATAATCGACCTTTCCCCGGGCCAAAAAATTCTGAAGGAAGTTCATTGTAGTTGGGTTTCATACCCAAAAAAAATTCTGCATAAAACATCTGTGCAAAATAAACAGGAACCTCATCGTTCCATGGAAGCCTTCCAAAGGCCGCAAGATGCCGATCATACAAATAACGAGCTATTTCTGGGTGCTTGAAATACTGCACCTTCAACATTTTTCTTTTTGTCCCTTCCTTATAATTAAACATTGACTTGGCCACGTCTCTTGTAACTTTTTGTTTAATGTCCTCCCATTTATCGGGACCCATCACTGTTTCTTTTCTCTTTCTCATCATTTCTACAAATGAATCAGTCGTTGGCCCAAGATTTCTGTACACATTTATCATTTCACCCAATGAATGTGTAACTATTTCAAGGCTTTGTCGACTCTCAGCAGGTAGAGACAAAGCCACGAGATCTCTTTGCAATTTTGCATGAAGTCTTTCACACCTTTGTAAGGTGCATTCCACCATGCTGGTTTCCCATGGTATATCAGTAATCTCAGTCGGACAAGTTGTGGTGGGTTGACAGCCTTCTTCTTGAATGTAGCGGGCTGCCCTACATCTATTTTGACCACTAGTTCGAACATTTTCGGCCTCTGCATCAATATATATATAATTTTGTATATTATAAAAAACACGTGTAAAAAAAGTTGTACAAATTTAATGAAAAAATATTGAAATTGATGGCAACCTTAACGTTGTTGGTTAGCATCTTCTCCAACATTACCCTGCTGAGAACCAGACCCAGAATGACCCTGTTGAGAACCAGACCCAAAATGACCCTGTTGAGAACCAGCAGCCATTGATTGGCCTTCGGGGGAATAAATATCACCCCCTTCACGCAACCTGCTACCACTCATACCTCGACCAGTTGAACCATGGGCACACTCCATGGATGGAGTAGAAACCCTTCTCCTCTTACCTCCTAAAAATTAAAATATGAAACTTATTAACAACTAATTTAACTCACAAAGTTAATAAAAAATCAATTCCATATGTACACACATGTATGGAGATTTAAGATTATATTTAAATACCGTGAACATCCCCCGATCCCTGAACCTCCATATGGGATTCGGTTGATCTTCATCGTTCATCCTCCATGATATATATCTATTGGTCGACATTTACACAAAATAGATTTCAAAAAATCAATTTCTAATTTAGTGTACACAAATTATATAGAACACAACTTTCAAAGCAATAATTGATCATGTGTGAAACTAAATTTAATCGAAAAATAAATTATAAAAATGAAGTTCACCAAATTGCGCTTTACATGGTGGGAGCAAATTTGGTATAAAATTTACCACTTATACACTTTAGTTTGTGGGAGAAATGACACATGTACATAGTTTACCTTAAAGTTGTGTTTTACAGATATTAAAATGAAGAACTTCTATTTACATCCATTTCAGAGATTGACTATAGGGGCATTTACTAGATATGTCACCTTTCATAAAAGATGAGATCCAGAAGCTACCTAGCCCTTTACAGACTCTACCTATAGAACTTGTAGAAGTAAACACTAGAGGCATTAACAATATCAAAGAACGTTTTCATGCTCAGACATGGGAATGTGTCTCTTTCCCTACGCAAAAAAATAATTCAAGGTAGTTAATCTTCATAGACACGTCATCAAGCAGGTCAATGTGATCATCCCCAACTTACTTTTCATGAAATTAGGCTTGGAATCCTCTACAACCTGGTGGATGGAGTTGAATGGGAACTACGTCAAGGCCTTTACAAAATACATTCTAATGAATAACACTTACTAGGTTATGCCAACAAATAAAGTGGGATAAATGTTTTCTCCTCGAGGTTATCCAATTAGGTGTGTAATACCAACTTCACCCATTTCCTAACAGGTTTCTCTCTTAGGTTACAAATTTCTTCCACCTTATTAGTTATATATTTTTCAATTTCCCATGGATTCCTTGAATTTTTTCTCCTACCATCTCCCTCTCTCACTCCCCAAATTATTGTCATCAAACATGCCCCATTGAGGATCTAGAGCAATGTTTGCACCATACTTAGAATTGTCATTGCTGCTAATTGAAAAAGGAGTCATGTATACTAGATTACTTGCTTAAGTGGCTCTTACTTGGACAATATCCTGAGATGAGTTTGACATGATGGTCATATGAGGTTGGTAGCTACTTGGTGTAATTTTCCTTAAATCTTAAAAAAAACAGAGCAAAAATGTCATTTTTGATCATTTTTTATTAGCTTCTACATACAACAGATGTTATCACAATTGCAACACAATCATGTTCCATGAGCATGAATTATGAATGTCGCAAGCCAAATTGCAAGGAAATTTGCATTCATTTTAGGCAAAAGAAGACTATGGCATTAAGGTCCATGCTAGAAAAAATTATGCAAATAAGGTTGCTAAGTCTTGATACTTACCATGTGTTTCAAAGCCATAACGAAGGTTGGCTTTGAGAGTGTCCTCCTAAAGCCCTGTCTTGAGATGAAATTTAATTCAATGTCTCTTAGAGTTGCAAGGTGGAATTGATAGAACTATTTGATTTCTTTACCATAGATGGATATCTCCTTTCATCTAGATACCTTTCTCTACCATATTATTTCCAAGTGAAATGGGAATTTTCACATTTTGAATGCCATTACCATGTAATTTGGCAGTCTGCTCAACTCAGTGACCGTGACTCTCTTCTCACATTGCTTACCATATAAGATCTTCAATTGTACATGTCACGCAAAGTTGGGGGTTCTAGGTCTACACCTATTAGGTAAAGTTACATATTTTATGGCATTGTGGTCCTTAAATTTGGAGGTGTTCCACCTAAAAAAGTAGGCATTAAATATGGATGGAAAATATTTTTTTTAACTTTGATAGAATTTCCTCGTGGAATTACTGAATTTCTCGACGACATCATGCTAGCTTTGCTCAGAGAAGAAGGTTTTGGAGGAGAAATTGAATTCTTTTGACTTATTTTTGGCATTGAAGTTTGATATATAGTAGTTTTGATGACTCCATTGATGACCTTGCTGAGGACTTTGATGCACACATATTGACTTTAAAGATGGTTTAGAAGATGTTGAAGTTGTAGATTTTGGTGTTGTCACCGAATGTTTCTTTGTTGTTGGACTTGATCAAGACAAAAAACTAACCAATGGTGTATTAAATGGATTTCTTGGGAGGTAGATTGGCATATGGACTTTTGGTAGCTAGAACTTTTCCAAATAAGTGAATGTATTTGAAAACCAAACCTCTAGTTTATTTTGGTTTAGACAAGGTCTAGAATTTGAAAATTGAATTCCCTCTTTCTTCCTCTTACATGTCCAATGATCAGAATTTGGATTGAGGGAAAATATTTTCCTAGAAATAAAAATTTTTCATTTTATAAATGTGTAAACATGAGTTTTTAAAATCTAATTAACTCATAAATTTCTCACAAAATACACTTAAAGCTTGACACATAAACCCCTTCCCAATTGGCTAACTTTAGACAATCCTAAACATATTTTTATTTAACTAATGAGGGAGATAGCCCAACAAAACTAGTTTGTCCATATTCAAATCAAGTTTGTATCAAAGTACAATTTAGCTCATTTTAGTCAAGGTTAGTTAGAAGAATTAGCTATTGGTTTATGTCTTCAATTTCCTCTGAAAATGAATGTGTACGTGCTTTTGAGAGACATTAGAGGAATAAGGTCCAAATTTTTGATGAAAATGTGCTATGAAAGTAAAGGGTTTTAAAGGCAAGCATGTACAAGGCATAGTTGAGCCAAATGTTCTTCAAGAAGGTCCTAATTATTTGGGTCTTGGTTATGGAAAACATGGAAAATGCTCCAAAGCCAAGGAGGCACATGAAGCTGTTCCAAGAAGGAATTTTATTTCGTGTTCATTACCTCAAGCTTGTGAAGTTTGTGTTTATGATGAATGGAAAAGTTTGACACCCACTTTGCAAGAAGATGTTAATAATCATGCAGCTAATGAGAATGTAAAAGAAGAGGATGTTGAAATCTCTAGAGTCATTGAATTCATTGCTAGTATTCAAAGGAGAGCCACTACCTCATGTCAAATTCACCTCCTCAAGAAGGCAACAACGGTGAATGTTCAAGGTATAAATTTGCCTCTAATCAAATTGCTTTTGATTATGATAAACATGGTAAATATTCAAATAAGATATAGAAAATAACTTGCATGTTCCTTTTGTGGTTTGAATAATCATAATGTTTATAGATGTTGGAAGAAGATATCCATGCACATGAAACTTTCTAAATAAATGAGGCAAAAAGTCAAAGGCCCATTGGAAAAGGAAAATGATGTTGAAAATAAGTTGAAATTGTTTATTACTCATTGCCATAAGAAAGGTCACCTTGTAGAATATTTTGCTACATACAACACTAAACATTTTTAAAACATAAACTAACTTCTAGCAAACAATAATATTAAATTAGATTTAATTGTTTGTGCAGTTGAATTGATGTGCATAGAAAAACTGGGAATAGATCTATCTTTGATACATACAACACACAAATGAAAAATCTTAAAAGATAAATCAATCTTGCAAACAGAAGGGTATTTAACTAGACAGAAATGTCCATATAGATTCAGCCAGAAACCCAGACCTAGTCAAAGAAAACATGAACTAATGGTTTATTTAAGCTCTACATCAACGTTGAAAAATCGAACTATTATGATGTGTTACAAATCAACCTACATGGCAAAGTGTTGGTTGGCCTAAAAGGAAGTAATTCTATCTATATTTATATACCTTGTCTATGGCTCTTTTAATGAGGAATAACTCGGCAATCTCTGAAAACAATTTACAGATTCTTGTAAGATTCAGTACGAATATGTTGATGGGCTTTCAGTGTGAAGTTTAAAGAGTTTGAAAATAGTGTGGATCTATTGTTCGGTCATCTTTGAAGCAGATTGCGGATAGTATAATATGAAGCAGATTGCGTATAGTGTGAGATTGCGTGTAGAAGAGTACATGGAGATATTCACATGATGTGAATTTTGTTTTCTTTGAAGGATAAAAATGATATGTCAGCGAGCTATGTTTCTTGCATGATGTGTTTTCAGTTTGATGGTTTTGTTTGTGACAAGATGTCACAAGATTTTGGGAAGGTCCACTCTTGAGCGAGAGCCTCATGATTACAACCTAATCATGAGAATCAAATGGGAATGCATCCTTATTTTGAAAACAAATAGGATTCTGAGCTACCTAGGACTCAAACCATTATTTTTAAATTTGAAATATCATGGTGTGTTGTTTCAATGCCTAAATCCACAACCCTAACATAAATTGTTTTATTCCTTTTTTACAGGATTTAGTTGGTTATATTAAAAGTTAGTTGAATTTAAAATTCTTGGCTTAGTGGCATGAACCAAAACATATTGTACATATTAAATTCAAGGAATTTCACTCTCCCAATCATTTCTAAATCACCCATATCACCAAGAAAACATGTTTTAAAAGAACATACTTTGGTATGGGAAAGACCTTCGATTTCAAATATTATAATAAGGTTTTTGATATGGTTGAGAGAATGTGGAAAATAGAATCCATAAACAAATTATTTTTCAAAAAGTATTACTTTCAAAGTATCAACAAGGAACATGTACAAGGGTGTTCAATGAATTAACGTTATTTATTTAAATTCCATGATGTATATCTTACTCATAATTTTAACAAATTATTAAATAATGATCTAGATTGGATAATTATATTATTTGTCATATATTTTGATACTTATAGAGTGAAAAAACTTAAAGAATCAACTTGTAGGGTCATTTTAATGGTGGGTGGAGAATTGGGGTCTAAAACCTTTTGGAGTCATTTTGAGGCATTAAATGACATTTATGGGGGTCAAACGATTATCCCTTGTGCTGAAATCTTGACCATTATTCTACACTTTAAGACATATCCAATGGTGCAAGAAAAACATCAAACGAAGTTCATTCAAAATTTATGCCTTTAGTAAGTTGACCTATCATGTTGACCACCATGGTACGAGAGAATGACATCTTAGCCCCATTACTCATGCATGGCAAGCTAGCTACATGTGGAATTTTAACAAGACTCTAAAGGGTCTAAAATCACAAAACCTCATTAATGGTTGACAGAGTCAAATCTTACACCTAGTTGGCTATCACACTAGGTTAAATACTTGGCCACTAGGAGGAATAAGAGTTCCATTTTTTGTTATTGTATTTTGTTCCATAGTTGAAAATACAACTAGGAGGGTGTAGTTAGAGAGAAAAAATGTATGAAGTTAAGTTTTTATAGCAAACTTACACGCTAAAAGTCATAGCTAACTCTAGAGAGATTACTTATTTCTTTGTACTCACATATTTTCCATACCAGAAAAGAGAGAGTAGAGCATGTTTACATTTTAGTGTTGTTTTTCTCCCATAAGGATTTACTAGGGAAAAAGGAGTCTAGAGCATCATTACTTTTTAGGGTTGCTTCTCTCCAATATAAGGATTTCATAGGAAAATAATTGTGTTGATTGTCTAGAGATATTTATGTGTGTGTTTCATTATGTTCTCTATTTCTTACATTTCTGCCCTCCTATTTTTCTTTCCAATCAAGGTTTAGAAAATAACATGAGAAGCAACATGAGACTTGGAACAATCATTTTCATTATCTATATGGAAGGCAAGAAGGATTATATCCCCTTATGCTTAAGCTTATGTAGTTTGTCAATTTTTATCATATATTTTTTGGTAAGGGTAAATGTTTTTTTATCTATAGTACAAGTCATGAGTTCCCCAATTTTACCTCATGTAAAGCATGATTCTAGGATTACAACAATTTGTACTTGGTTTTTTATTGTGATGATGCCTTGTCTCAATCACTCGGCCATCTCTTGATGGGTAGTTAAATCTTTATAACAATACTTAATTAAAATTTATATCTATTTGTATTATGTGAAATTATGTAAAAAATGGTATACTACTTTTCATAAAATTAGGTTGAGTTTATCATATATTTCAATGAAAGTTGATTAAATATGTTTTCTTTAAAAGGATCTAAAAATTTTGTTAAGGTATGAATTTGCAATTTTGTGTGGCTCTCTATCAACCTTCACTTCCTCATTTCTAGAAAAAATCTACTTGCTCATTCGTATACCCACTTTCTATTCAAATTCATGAGTTTTGAACTCTCAATAACTATGTTTTTCCACGCAGGAAAATTATGTCACATTTTATACTAACTCTAAATATTATTTTGAAGTTTGAATTACTGTTATTATTTTATATAATTTAACATTAGATATAAGTTTAAATTGAAAGTTACTTAGATGAAATATAGCTTAGATATGGCATTTGCAAATTATTATCTATTTATTGAACTAAAGGACATAATTATTACACATGTTTAATTTACATTCAAATGCTTCTTTGATTTATATCCTATAGCTTAATGTAATGCTAGATATATAATTTAAGTTGAAGGCCCATGAGATAAATATGACTTCTATGTGACATTTGTATTGAATCATCTATTTGTTGTGTTATATGAACATAATTGGTATGCATATCTAATTTGCATTACTAATATGTCATGTCATGCTTCTTTAATTATCTTTTATAGATGACTAGAGCATCCCTTTTTAATCTATCCCTTTTGACTTTGGATATGTGGGCAATACTCATCCGAATATTTTTCTAGATCATAAAGAAATGAGTAAAATTGTATTCCATTTGTGTCAATGTTAAGGTTAAGCACATGGATTAAAGTTTTATATAAGATACATTGCCAATGTGTACATTTATATCTAAAGAGTCCAAAACCTCATTCAAGACCATATGTTTTGTTGGTGTAGTTTGATTGGTTATATTGCATTGCTTTTGCAGTTGTTGATGTGGGCCTCACCATCTAGTGATTTTAGGTAAAAAAATTATTTACATGGAATTTTTAAGTATCCTAGAATGTTTATTATTTATCACTACTAGCCTTGGTGATTTGGTTGTTTGTTTTGATGCTACTTGGTTACCCATATTTAATAGTTGTTCATGTTTAATTCATTGTTAAGGATTTTCATTGGCCTATCAGGATGTATTTTTCTCAAATCCATAATGGCTAAAAGAATGAAATTTATCTATGAAAAAGAGAGGTCATATGGAAAACAAATTGTTTGCAATTGTTCTTTTGAACCCATAGAACTTTCAACCCCAATATGGATACAATACTAAGTAATACATAGCCTCCTCATCTAACTTAGCCAGGGATTTGCAATACTATATTTGAGTTGGCTAGCTCCATTTCAAGATATTATAATGTTAGATTATTATTTCTATAGATTTTGATTATGGTAGTTAAATGTTACAAAAAATCGGAAACTACAAATAATATTATTCTAGATATATGTAAAAAGGACATGGTAGAGAAAATCAAACAATATTAAACTTTTCATAAATAGTTTAGATATAAATACATTTTCTAATTTTGATTGTAAATTCCAAGGCTTAAAGCAATAATTTTTTTTAATTAATAAATAAAAAAGAAGCATTTTCAATCAAAATCACATCCAACATATAATAAAAATAATAAAAACAATTTAAAACTTCATACACTATGACATTACTATATGGCAAAGAGCATAAAAATTGTAAGCAAAAAATCCTTTTATATAAAAATGGAGAGCTTCAAATATACAAGAAAAAAATCTTTCAGCCTCCTTGTATCCCAGAGAAAGAGTTGCTCAAACAGTCATATTTTAAACAATTAAAACTTGGAGAAAATCATATGTTTTTGAATTTCAATTATATAAAAAATTAGTCAAATATTTCAAATCTGTTTTTTGGCTAGTTGCAGAGTGTAGGTGCAGTTATAGCTAGAGAGAGACTCCAAGAAGGGGTTTCAAGACAGAGCAGGTTTCCAACATTCCAGTCAAGAAGGGAGGCAAATATTTCCAACAAAAGATGCTGTCTGTGTTTTCTTTAGTACTCAATCGAGACTGTATTAACCTGCAAGCGAGCCTGATGTTTCTTATATAATCACAAGGATTATTAAAAAGTTGGTTCCAGTAGGGAATGGTCTATTATTCCAACTGACTAGATGATACTGTTCAGAAGTGTTACTGGTACTTCTGACCTGCCAAGAAATGTTTCTATATCCCTATGCATATTTGAATGGATTATGATGTTTAGTTTATAATTGAGGGCAACTTTCTTCATGGTGGATGACGGAACCACTATACTGCAAGGATTTTTTGAACGTTCTGTCATTTGAGGGATATTGCTGTGAAAATTCCTGTTGGGAACAGGGGCTGGGATTTTGAAACTTTTTCCGTACTTGTGGAAGAGCTCTCACTGCGAGGATTTTGTCCAAGGATGTCAGATGAAAAGCAAGTCTTGCAAATGAATGGATCATATAATAAAGGTGCCACCTGATTATTTAGTTCTACAGAAGTACTCACTCCTCAAGAGGGTTAGACCATTAGGAAGCTACTTTCATAATGAACACCTCGTCGGAAATCTTGCGAGGCATCTCATTTTTATTTGTATAAGTTCAAACATCTCAGTTTCTAATTGAGGAGGTTCACAATTGATCAAAATATATACAAAAATTATGGGAAGTTCTTTCACAACTCTTGTGAATATCCCTTATTCTCAAATGATTCAATTGACCGATACATTGTGACATTGACTGCAGTCTCCCATGTCTAGAGGAAAGGAAAATTACAAGCACCAGACAGACTTAGCATAAATGCAGCTGGAACCTTGATGTTTCACAAGGTTTTAGGAAGGCCATTGGAAATTTGATATGACAGGGTTTTTTTGCCTGGAACCTTGCAAGGTATCAAGATTTAAAACAGACATTTAAAACACATACATTTTAATATGCAAACTTTTAATAAAATACAGACACCTTTTTTTATTTCAACGCACAAAAATTATTTCGCTTGCGTATGGAGACTTACCCGACGAAGTCGACGAGCGCGGACGGCAGGAGCACCAACGCGGCGGCAGCAGCAACAGCGCGAACACAACGAAAATGATAAACCACAGTAAAACCGCGCGAACAATGAAACAGTAAACCATAAAATTTCGCGGGCGATTTATTTATAGAAAATAGTTCGATCGAACTATTTTAAAAGTAAAAGTTTGGCCGAACTCATAGTTCGACCGAACTTTTTTAGAAGTTCGGCCGAACTTTTGTTGCCGGTTTTCCAATCTCCGGCAAAAATTCTGTTTTCCCGCGCCATCAGTGTGCCGTCGATCTAAACGGAATCACGAGTTCGGCCGAACTTTATAAGAAAGTTCGGCCGAACTCTTACAAAGTTTGGCCGAACTTTGGAAAATGTTCGGCCGAACTATTGTTGAAAATTTTTTTGGCCCCCTATTCTCACAAAAGTGTAACCTAGCTTCACGTATACACCCTCAAGGAATCATATTCCTTTTGCATTGCTTCTTTCCACTCATTATGAGAAGCGACTTATTTAAAGGAAGTTGGTTCAAGATCTGTAGAAAAATTCAGTTCACAATTATAGTAAATATCCATATCAAATTTTGAATCAGAATCATCTACATCACCTCCATTTTTCTTGGTGGAACTTCTTGTTCATGTCTTTCCAACCTCATTAGGATGAACATTTTCAAGTGTCTTTGTCAGCCATTTTGAAGTACCTTTCTGAGATGTCCCAGGCTGCTCAGTTGACTGAGTTGGGGACGAATCTAGAATTAGTCTCCCAATTTTGTCAATCACATCAATCAAAGTGTCATCCGTTGCTGGAACTTCATGTGGGGGAGAAATTTATCTAGAAGAATATTACACATATTGATCCAATATAGGAATCCCCGCTTCAAGATGTGGAATTTTATGATCAAAATCTAGAAATGACTTTGCATGCCCGAATCTATCCAAGAGATCAAGTCGCTGCTCAACAACATTGTCGGTCTTGGAAGATTCAAGAAAGATGACATCTCTAGATACCACAAACTTCTTATTAACTTCATCATAGAGACGATATGTTTTGGAGGTATTTGAATACCCCAAGAAGATACACTTTCGACTCCTTGCACCAAGTTTTTTCTTTGTTCCTCAGGTATCAAGGCATAACAGGTGAAACGAAAGACCCTGAGATGCTTTACCGAAGTAATATGGCCATGCCATATTTCATACAATAGGGGAATTTTGAGGTCTAAAATGGGCCTCCTAAGGAAATAATAAAATTATAGCTAAACCAATAAAATAATATTTATGAATTTGAAATTCACTTTTTGCACCACAATCCATGTAACCATAGTTAAATTCAATTCAAAAGTTGTACCAAAATAAAATTAATAAAAAATTTGTATTGATGTGACTATAAATAAGAATGAGATTTTCAAGAAAAAATCATTATCATTGAAAAACCAATGCATTTGTCCTTTTTACTTAAATAACTTAAAATAAAATATAAATATAAATTTTAATTATTGTATGATATTAATTAAAATTATATTATTTAAATTGTATAATAACATGTAATTAATATACTATATACAAATAATATAATATAATAAATGTATAGGGATATCCATTGTTTCTTTCAAGAAATATGAAATGACAATAATATATTTTTATTCAAAAAGTGTGAAATGACAATTATAATGAGTACTTTACTTTGACTTTAAAAGTACTTAGAGCACTACCATGGTTAACCATGAGTTTTTATCCACCATTGAGAATGTGACAAGTAAGTACCTTTAACTCAATCAATGCCACCTCAACCATTAAGGATGATGTCATCCCCTAAAATGTGATTGGTTCTCATAAAGTGAATTTTGATTGTACATTTTCCTTAGCAGACCCTTTTTAGACCTCAAAATTCCCCTAATGATGAGTCTTGTTTCTAATAGAATTAGAAGGACGCCTATACTTTATATACATAGCACATAGAACTGCATCAGCCCAAAACATCAATTTTACATTCTTGAAAAACATCATGGAACGTACCATATTTAAAATTATCCTTGTCATTATTTCAAATACTCCGTTTTGTTGGGGATTATAGGGCACGATTGTTTGATGTTTGATCCCATGTTGGAGAAAATAGTTTTCAAATTCATTTGAAGTGTATTCTTTTCCATTATCAATGTGAATAGATCCAATATGAGTTTGTGCATCATATTCAATCCATGCATGATAGTTCTTGAATGTTTGAAAAACATCATATTTGTTCTTCAAGATATAAACCCAACACATTATGGTGTAGTCATCAATAAATGCCATCATATATTTATTTCCATTTGCAGAAGGAACATGCATTGAGCCACATAAATTTGAATGAATGAGTGCAAGTTTATATGTGATATGGAATGTGAATAATGTAGATACTATTTTCTATGCTTTCCTAGAATGCAAGCATCACATTGCTTAAGTTTCCTAGGAATTGTAGGAAAAATAGTAACAACATTTTTCTTCAACAACCAAAGGTTGTCATAGTTCAAGTGTCCAAATATAGCATGTCATAAAAGTCTTGATGAGAATTTACCATCATCATAGTGAGATCTAAATGCAAAGTTTTGTGCACGAGCAAAGGTACTTTGTAGCTTTATAAGTCTTTCTTCTTCGATCCTCGTTATGACAAGTGAGCGATCTGATGCTTTTATCATCTCAACCTTGCCATCAAACATATGAATGGAGTGTCCTTGCTAGCAGATGCGGACCAAAGACAAAAAATTTCTCCTCAACTTCAGGAGGTATAGAACCTCATGTCACAAGAAAGTCTGGAAGACCAGACAATTTGAGCTCAAGTGTGACAAGCCTTGATGGCTTGAGTTTTGATTTGTCTGCAAAGTATACAACTCCATCAAAATTTCAAGTGAATTATTCAAAAAAAAACTTTTCTAAAAGTCATGTGGCATGTTGCTCCTGAATCGAGCAACCGATCATTTTTCCAAGAAGCAAGTGAAGCATTAAACAGGTCTTCATTTACTCCATTATTACAATGTGTCACAACATAGTGAGAAAATTCAGGTGCTTTAGCTTTCTCTTTGTCATGAGTTTTACCTTTGGCTTCATTTCTTTCCTGCTTAATTATCTCTCAAGGCAGCTTACATGCGGATGCATCATGTCCATCTCTATTGCAACGTGTGCAAACTTTTCTCCTTTAAATTGTCTACCACCCCTACCTTTGAAATTTTTTCTTCCTCTTTCTCTTTGTCCACCTCTTCCTCTAGAAAAATCTTGAGCATGATTCTTCTCTCTATGTGTAAGACACACAAATTCTTCAAAAGATCGAGGATATGTCTTATTCCCAAAATCCTTTTCTCTTTCAAAAAACTTCTTCTCAAGGGAGTCAAAGGTAATCTCCTTGGGATTTCCACTTACTTGCAATGACACAAGATAATATGAGTAAGTGGGACATAATGCCTTGAAATAAGCTATGAGAGGTATGTCTATTTCAACACCAATTTTTTTAATGTCATGCATAATAGATATTACTTCTGATGCTAAAGAAAGAGCGTCATCATTTTTAAATTCAAGACTAAACAATTTAATCATCTATTTCAGAGTGTGAGTCATACTATTATTTCAACTACTTCAAGGCTTCATAAGCATTTGGGAATGGTGAAATATGGCGGCTCACCTCTTCATTTACAAATGTTGCAATCAAGACATAGCCCTTGTTGTTCTTGTTTTCCCAAATGACGATCTCCTTGTTTGAGGTAGGCTTTGCAGGTGTGTTGTCTCCGTCTCGTACACAAACTCATTTCCACAAATCATTGAAAATGAGAGTGTGCTTTATTTTCTGAGACCACTCAGGATAGTTCTCATTTCCAGTGAGAACCACTCCCACAATAGATATGAGTGAATGCATTCTAAATATGTAATGTGGAAAAAAATATACTTTGTTTCCAATATTGTAAAAAAAAATTCAAATTTGGTGCTAATTTTTTCTTTTAAATACAATTCTGGTATGCAGAGGTATTACTTGGGGAAGGTAGTATATGGGGGAGGTAGGATATGGGGAAGGTTTTATTTGGGGGAGGTGGGATATGGGGGAGTTTTTATTTGGGGAGGGGGCGTAATGTGAGGGTGTAGCTGTATGGACAACGTGGAGGATTATTGTCATATTAGTGGTATGGAGGCTGAGAGGTATATATGACAAGTGATGTATATAGTGTCGGAGGAGCGTAGTGCAGTTGGGGCCGTGGGAGGGTTCTCCGATGATAGTAGCATAGCGTGCAAACGTGGGTGTAGTGCCGATTGTGCATAGTGGTGTCTAAAAACATGGTTGTAGTGTCGAGAAGCACAGTGGGGAGGAGTTAGCATGTATGGAATATGTAGTTCAGAGAGGCAATGTATATGGAATATGCAGTTTTGAGTAGGGTTTACTATAAGATGGAGGTGAGGGTCCACATTGTGATAACAACCAGTGAGGGGTTCCAGGGCGCAGTGGAGAGTAACCAGAGTATGGAACGTTGTGGGAGAAGCACGGTGGGTCGACGCTTGCATACAATCAATCAATTCAACAATGTCACCTCTACAATAATACAATAACGACTGTGGTCTTCACACGGATTCTACCTTTTACGCATGGTAGCAAAAATAATGCCTCAACGCACAAATGCAGTCTTGACCAATGTATTCAACAACAATGCACAAGATTTTGTAGGAATATGACATAGGTGTCAGTCTGTAAAAAAATGCAGATCAGAGACAGGAGGGAGTTACAAAGGCAAATTTAACATTTTAAACCCAAGGGATTAATAAACTCATGGGATTATTAATATTATAAACCCAATAAATTAGTAAATCCAAGAAATAAATATTATAAACCTAAGAGATCAAGACACCTAAATGATGAATACTAATTAATAATTATTATTATGATTATTATTAATTAATATTACTACAATTAATAATTAATATTACTATTTGAATTTATATCATTAATAATAATTATAGTTATTTAAATTTAAATTTCATATTATTATTACTGATATAATATAATATCGAGTTGTCTTTAGTGAGACTTTTTAGAAGTTTTTCTAGTCTAATTTCTCTAAATTTCGACAGGAATTCATTGAAATCAAAAGCTTGATGGGTAACCCTTCCACAATCGAAGTGCACTAGGGATTTTTCAGGGTGCTGAATCCATATATATAGTCAAAAAACCATTTTAAATAACACAAATCAAGATTTCCCCTCAAAATTTTGCGCCGAATTCCGGCACCGGAAACTCCAAAAAGCCGCATTAAAGACAACTCCATATAATATCAATAATAATATAATGTTAATAATTAATTAATATATAATTATTAATGGTTAATTAATAATTTAACAAATAATAATATTATTATTTAAATTTAATATCATTATTAATTAATAAATATTAAAAATAGTTAATATATTCAGTCATGAGAAGTAAGAAAAATTTATGTAAAAATCACATCATTAGAGTTTCGTCGACGTGTTTCAAACCATCCAATGTGGTTCATTGTCAGGACAAGACAAAGAACCAAATATTAGCATCAAGTTAAATGGATGAAGATAATTTTTTTTAGCCATTATAATATAATGGTTAGATTTGACTAAAGAAATAATATTTTAATATAAGGAAATAATTGTTAGAATATAGTTGTTAATATTGAATTAAGGAAAATAATTAATCAAAAGGAAAATTTTAATGAAATGAATATCTGAAAATAAAAGTAAAAATAATATTTAGGTCAAACTTAAATAATCGAAACAATTAATTCTAAAAACTTAGAAATAAATAAAAATAATAAATGATCAAACTTAATAATAAGAGTAAGAATAATAAATAAGTAAATAAATAAAAATTAAATTAAATGAATAACTATATAAATAAATTAATAATGAAGAAAATAAAGTAATTAATCATTTATTAGTAGCCAAGATAAAAATACAAATAAATAATAAAAGTTACGAATATATATATATATATATATATATATATATATATATATATATATATATTGCACAAGGACCCATCCCCACTAAATTTCACAACATTTCCTACGTCTCGACGATCCAGGTACTTTGGAACTCGTCAGAAACGTCCTCAATTGATCGGGGACTCCATCAGGGACTCAGGGACTTCCAAGCCATCCTTGAATCGTCCCTCGAAAAATTGGGGACTTTTAGGAGAATTCCCAAACATCCCTTGATAAATTGGGGACTTTAGGACGTCCCCTGATATCTTGCTCCTTAAATGATAAAAAAATTTAAATTAAAAAAATTAAACCTAAGTTCTGAAGTCTAAATAGTAAAAATTAAAAATCGATTTTGAAATTTAAAAACCTAAACACTATGCATACTACGTAATCCTAAACCTACATATCGCACGACTCATATGGAACCTATCACACACTAAGCCTATGGATGTGACTATAGTCTATGATTCTATAATTTATAAATTTATAATCCATGGTTTTCTAAACTCTTAATTTGAGATTTATAATTAAATTTTAATGACTTCTTCATGTTTACAGTTTTATTAAATTTTACTTTTAGGATTTAAAGTTTAGCTGCTATTTAAATTTTGAAATGATTCATCATGCATTTCAACATCATAGAATGATTATGTAGACAACACTATATTGTGTTGTAGCAAGCTAATAGTACTTCTTAAGTTCTTGACAATAGACAATGATAACTAGATTTGTTTTTGTAATGTGAAATGATGATTAAATAGGATTAGTATTAGACAATTAGTATTTTATTTCGAAATTTGAATTTCAAATTTAATAATAATTCAAATTTTTATATTTTAATTTATCATTCATGTTCATTGTTTATGCTGAATTACTAAATTTCATTTTAATTTTAATTTTTTAATAAATATAAAAATTAGTTTTCTCACTTGGCGTCGCCAACCTGTCGTCCCTTGAAAATTTGGGGGTGCGATCTAGCTGTCCCGAAAAATCGTCCCCCCATACCCCTCGTCCCACCATCCCGACAGCCAGTGCAACACATATGTGTGTGTGTGTGAAATAAATAAAAATTTAAGAAGAAATGATAGGGATCCAACTGCTAATTTTTCAGCCATCGTCTCTATTCAGATTGTTTGGTCTCATTTCAATCTCTATAGCTTCCCTAAACTTATAGTGATGGAAAAGATCTATCTTAGCAATGATTCGAGCGTTTTCAATGCATATGTGGTATTTTGTCTTTTTTCGCATGTTCTGCTAATGCCGAGGAGCGAGTCCTCCCATGTTTGATGTCTATTGCACGTTCCTGAATCCTCTCATTTATTGAGCGGTTAGTTTCACCAACATAAGGTGTCCCACATGAGCAAGATATTACATAAACACCTTTCACATTCTTAGGGTCTTTTACACATCTTAGGGAACTTTGAATGGTGTTAAGGGGCCTAAAGGTTGAGGGAACCTTGCGCTTCCTTAGGATCCTTATAATCAATTAATTATTAATAATAATCAATTAATAACTTTCATTAATAATAATTAATTAATTAAACTATAATAATAATTCATTCATTCATTTTAATGGATGGTTCGAAACACGTCGACAAAACTCTGATAATGTGATTTTTACCAAAAGTTTTCTTTCTTTTCATGATATGGATCACATAAGCCTAAATTCAATTATTAAAATGAATGAATGAATTATTATTATAGTTTAATTAATTAATGGTAACAATCATTGTCACAATTCAATTAATAAAATGAATGAATGAATTATTATTATAGTTTAATTAATTAATGGTAACAGTCATTATCACAATGATACATTACATTGCAATTTATTTAATGTTGCATTATCACATTGAATAAATTAGGGTTTAATATTCCGATTTATAATATTGGATTTAGGGTTTAAGGTTTATTCTAGTTTATAATATTGGTTTTAGGGTTTATAATATTATTCCTAGGGTGTATAGACCCTTGGGTTTATTAATATTAATAACCCTTTGGGTTTATTAATCCCTCAGGGTTATAATATTATTCATAAGGATTTTTCATATTAATCCCTTAGATTTAATTAATCCCTTGTAATGGTGGTTGTTGATGGCTAACCATGGTTTGACTATGGTTAACTTTGGTCATCCAATGTAATAGTTTTACTATGGTTAATCTCGGCCATCCTTTAATACCTTGGTTTTATTAATCCCTTAGGTTTATACTATTAATTTGTTAGGTTTATAATAATAATAAGCCCTTGGGTTTATAATATTAATCATTTGGTTAACCAAATATGGTCAAATATGGTGAACCAACATCAACCATGGTCAAACATGGTCATGAGAAACAAGAAAATTTTTGGTACAAATAACATTATTAGAGTTTTCTCGTTGCATTTCAAACAATGTGGTTCATCGTCACTACAAAATGAAGAACCAAATCTTGGCATCAAGTTGAATAGATGAAGATAATTTTTTTTAGCCATTATAATATAACAGTTATATTTGACTAGATAAATATTATTTATTAATAAATAATATTTTAATATAAGGAAATAATTGTTGGAATATAGTTGTTAATATTGAATTAAGGAAAATAATTAATCAAAAGGAAAATCCGAATGAAATGAATATCTAAAATAAAAATAATATTTAGGTCAAGCCTAAATAGTCAAAATAATAAAAAATTAATAAAATAAAAATAATATCTGAGTCAAACTTAAATAACTCAAAACAATTACTTCTAAACATTAACAAAACACCCAAAACACATCTGCAATGAAGACCCGCTCCTCGACATTAACAAAACATGCAAAAAAGACAAAAACATGTTTTGCACATTAACTTAACATGTTCTTGAGTCCTCTAATTTATTGAGTGGCCAGTTTCACCAACATAGGGTGTCCCGTATGAACAAGGGATTACATAAACACCTTTAACAAAACATGCAAAAAAGACAAAACAAAAAGAACAAAACACCACATCTGCAATGAAGACGTCCGGGTCATTGCTAGGATAGATCATTTCCATCACCATAAGTTTAGGGAGGCTATAGTGATTGAAAGGAGGCCAAGCAATCTGAATAGAGACGATGGTTAGAAAATTAGCAATTGTTGGATCCTTGCCATTTCCTCTTAAGTTTATATATATATATATATATATATATATTTCTTTCCTCCTCCTAATTTCTTAATTTTTATTATTTATTTGTATTTTTTTTACTACTAATAAACGATTAATTACTTTATTTTCTTCATTATTGATTTATTGATTTATTTACTTTTATTTATTTATTTGACCACTTATTATTTTTATTTATTTTTAAGTTTTTAGAATTAATTGTTTTGATTATTTAAGTTTGACCATTTATTATTCTATTTATTTTTAAGTTTTTAGAAATAATTGTTTTGGGTTATTTAAGTTTGATCCGAATATTATTTTTATTTTATTAATTGTTTATTGTTTTGATTATTTAGGCTTGAAATAAATATTATTTTTATTTTAGATATTCATTTCATTCAAATTTTCCTTTTGATTAATTATTTTCCTTAATTCAATATTAACAACTATATTCTAACAATTATTTCCTTATAATAAAACATTATTTATTAATAAATAATATTTATCTAGTCAAATCTAAATGTTATATTATAATGGCTAAAAACATTTCTTTACATCTATTTAACTTGATGCCAAGATTAGATTCTTCATCTTTTCCTAACGATGAACCACATTGGATGGTTCGAAACGCGTCGACAAAGCTCTGATAATTCATTTTAAATTAATAATTAATTAATTAATACTATTAATTATAAAAAAAAAATATAAATATTGTGTTTTTTTATAATTTTTATTAACTATGGTTAATAATAATAATATTGTTAATATAATAATAATCTATTAAACAATGAACCATGAACCCAAGGGATCTATATAAAAATTAAGGGTTAAAATTATAAACTCTATGAATGATGTTATACCCTAGATATATGAACCCTTCAATTAATAACCCCAAGGGAATGATATTATAAAACTAAGAGAATAATAAACCCAATGAACCATCACTAAAAATCCAAGAGATTATAAACCCAAGGGATAAATATTATAAACCCAATGTATATAAACCCTAACATAAATATTATAAACCCTAAAATAAGCATGGTTGACTATGATTATAAGCACAAGGGATTTATTTTAAACCTTAGTATTAATATTATCCAATCAATAAAGTTGAGTTCATTTGAGATCAATCCAACGTTACATTTAATAAACCTAAGGAATTAATATTAAAAATCAAATGGATTAATATTATTATCCCTTTGGATTCATATTATAAACTCAAGTGATTATTTTTATAAACCTGAGGGATTAATATTGTAAACTCAAGAGATTAATGAACGCAATGGATTAATATTATAAACCCAAGGGATTAATCAACAAGAGGGATTAATATTATAAACACAAGGAATTAACATTACAAACACAAGGAATTAACATTATAAACTCAAGGGTAATATTATAAACCCGGTGGATTATTTCTATTAAAAACCTAGGGATTAGTAAACCCAAGGGGTTAATATTAAAAACCCAAGGGACTATTAATATTATAAACTCAAAAGATTAATATTAAAAATTCAAGGGATTAAAATTATAAATCCAAAGGATTAATATTGGAAAACTCAAGGGATTAATATTATAAACCCTTGGGATTAATATTATAAACCTAAGTGATTATTAATATTATAAGCCAAAGGGATTAATAAACCCAAGAGATGAATATTATAAGTCCAAAGGATTAATAAACTTAACAGATTAATGTTATAAACCCAAGACATTAATATTAAAAACCTAAGCGATTAATATTATAAAGCCAAGGGATTAATAAACCTAAGGCATTGTTAATATTATAAACCCAATGATTAACAAACCTAAGAGATTATTAATATTATAAACCCAATCAATTAATTAACACAGGGGATTAATATTAAACCCCTTGGGATTAATTAATCAAAAGGATTAATATTTAAAACCAAGGGAGTATTAATATTATAAACCAAAGGGATTAATATGAAAAACCCTTGTGATTAATATCATAACCCAAAGGGATTAATAAACCCAAATTTATAATATTAATAAACCCAAAGGATTATTAATATTAATAAACCCAAGAGATTAAAAACCCTAAACCCAATATTATAAACCAAAATATTAAACCATAATTTATTCAATGTCGTAATGTGACATTAAATAAATTGTAATGTAAAATATTATTGTGACAATCATTATCACATTTCTTGCCACATTATGACAATGTGCATCACATTGCGACGTTCGATACATTTCCATACTATTTCAATGTCACAATATTAAACCCTAATATTGAAGCAAATATTATAAACCTTAACGTTATAAAATAGTTGATCATGGTTTAACATATTCAACCAAGATTGATAATGGTTGACAATATTCAAACATGTTAGGCCACATAACAACCATGGTTTTTAATGGTTAATCAAGGTTGACCATTATTGATCATGGTTAACCATTTTTTACCATAGAGACCTTGATTGACCATTATTGTTGAACATGGTTGACCATGATTGACCATGGTTGATATTGGTTCACCATATTTGGTTAACCAAATGATTAATATTATAAACCCAAGGGATTAATAAACCCAATGGATTAATATTATAAACCCAAGGTATTAATAAACCCGAGGGATTAATCATATGAACCCTTAGCATTAATATTATAAACCTAGAGGTTTAATATTTTAAAGCCAAGGGGTTATTAATATTATAATCCCAACAAATTAATAGTATAAACCTAAGGGATTAATAAAACCAAGGTATTAAAGGATGACCAAAGTTAACCATAGTAAAACCATATCATTGGATGACCAAGGCTAACCATAGTCAAACCATGGTTAGCCATCAACAACCACCATTACAAGGGATTAATATTATAAATCAAAGGGATTAATATGAAAAATTCTTGGGATTAATATTATAACCTTAAGGGATTAATAAACCAAAAGGATTTTTAATATTAACAAACCAAAGGATTATAAACCCTAGGAATAATATTATAAACACAAGGGATTAAAAGCCCTAGGGATAATATTATAAACCCTACGCCCAATATTATAAACGAGAATAAACCCTAACCATAAATCCAATATTATAAACCAGAATATTAAACCCTAATTTATTCAATGTCATAATGCCACATCAAATAAATTGTAATGTAATGTATCATTGGGACAATGATTGTGATCATTATGGTTGATCATGTTTAATGATGGTCGACCATGGTTGATCATGGTTGATCTTCGTTGACCATGGTTAATTATGACTCCTCATAGTTGACCTTGGTTGACCATGACCAACCATTCTAACCATTTTCATCTTGGATGAACAGGGTTGACCATGGTTGACCTAAGTTGACTATGGTTAATATTAGTGGATGATGCTCGACCATGGTAGGGCAAGGTTGATCATGGCTAACTATGATTGACTATGGTTGATCTTGGTTCACCATATTTGACCATCCTAACCATAAATATCTTAATTGACCATCATGGTTATCCATGGTTCACTATGGTTCACCATGGTAGACCAAAGATAACAATGGGTTACCATGGTTGAGCTTGGTTGAAATTGGTTTACCATGTTCAACTATTCTAAGCATATTGATCTTCGTTGACCTTGGTTGAGCATGGTTCAACGTAGTCAACCACGGTTGATCATAATTGATCTTAGTTGACCAGAGTTGACATTGCTTGACCATGTTCAACCATTCTAACCATATTGATCTTGATTGGCTTTGGTTGACCATAGTTGATTTTAGTTTACTAAGGTTTTTCATGGTTAATCTTGGTTGACCATGGTTGATCTTGGTTTCCCATGTTCGACCATTCTAAGCATGTGCTTTTTTGTTTGACTATGTTCCAACTATTAATGACTATGGTTAATGATTGTATGACTTATGATGATTGACTATGGTTGCACATTGTCTGACTAATATTGACCATGGTTTGATTATGTTTGACCACAATTGAATATGATTATCTATAGTTGTGCATGGTTTCGATGCAATTTCACTATGGTTGACCTTATTTCGACTATGGTTTGTTTATAGTTGACCATGATTTGACTATGGTTATAATTGCAATGGCGGTTGTTGATAGCTAACCATGGTTTGACTATAGTTAACCTTGGCCATCCATTAAAGGTATTTGTGGTAAACCATGGCCATCCACTATGGTTGAATACATTTAACTATGCTTTAGATATACCATGATGACCTTTGTAAGCATGGTTCACCATGGTATTCATGTTCACTATGGTTTACTATATGCCCATGTTGACTATAGTTGACCATGTCAACAATAGTCAAGCATAGTTTTTTTCCCAAGGAAAAATCGTAACTTTCATTAATAAGTTGAAAATTACGTGTTGTAGATGCTTCTCAGGAAGCATATGTCAAAGGTGGTGGCCAAGCCACAATAAAAAAATAAAAGATTTTGTTACAAAGTTGTAATCAACGGTCTCCAAAATAAATACATGAAAGATAAACCATACATAACACTATTGAAATACATATAGAGTATTCAAAAAGAAAAATCCATCAAAATATTAGGGGAGAACTTCCCCCTGTGTCGGATGATCATCAAAAGGTCCGTGGAAATATTGATAGAATTGATGGCCAATCTATTCATGAATTAACCATTTTTACCTTGGCTGGTGCACTGCCTCCTTGGAAAGTAAATTGGAAAGTTGATTCCTTTCCCTATAAATATGATAACAATAAATGATATGAAATTGAGATTTCAATAGTATAACTTCATCCAACAGGTTCTGAAGTGTGTGCACGTGAAAAATGGATTGTTGGTTGAGCCAATTAATAATAAGTTTTGAGTCTCCAAAAATCTAAAGTTGTCTGCATTATTTTCTAAGAGAAAAGGAGAGAATTTGTCTGAGGAAAGAGAGTTCAACAAAATTGTTGGTGCCTCTACCAAGGCCCAATTTTAATTTGAAAAAATGATCTTCATGGAGGTATAAATCCACCCCACCACCACATCCAATATGTTGAGAAGAACCGTCAAAGAATGCCCAAGGATAAGATTTGTCAATGAATTCAATGATAATAGTTCTGTGAGAGAGTCTAGCAACATCTTCGGGTATCATGTGATATAGAGAAATGATGTGTGCAAATATAATGTCCCGGGTGGGGGGTTTCTCATGGAAAATGAGCCTATTCCTAGCAATCCATGTGCCCCAATGGACGAGAAAAGGGATATTACAGAGTTTTGTGGGTTGTGCATGGTTCCACCATGATTCCCAAGCCATGGAGGAGGAGGGACCATTCCATGTCAGATTGATATTCAATATATTTTTCAGTTGATTCCAGGGTGCAGTGGAGGAGGGACAGAAAAAGAATAAGTGTTCAACATCCTTGACTGCACTTCTACAAAATGAACACCATGTGGGGCCAAAGAAAGAACACTTCTGTAGGTTGACTCCAGTAAGAACCTTGTTTCAGAGAATGCACCACATGAAGATTTTGGATTTTGAAGGACATTTGAGTTTCCATAAAGGGCACCACCACCATTGCACATCCAAAAGCTGATGATCAACAAAAATGATAGGGTATCCATCCTTGGGGGAGTAAATACCATGCTTCGAGGAGGCCCAAATGAGTTCGTCAGCCATGTCCATAATTCTTACATTAGACTCGGCCATTGCATTAGTATAGCTAACCCATTCCTGATGCCAATGCGGAAGAATGTGAAGATAATGGGGTGATTTCCAGGCTTGTGAGAAGACAGTGGAATTAACAGGATCAACAATGTGTTCAAGGGTGGAGATGCCAACATCTTCCATGAATTGAATGAGCTCGAGAGAGAGAATGTGAGCATTAGACCATGGATCCCTCCCAATTCGAACCCGACTACCTAAGCCTATTCTCCAAGTCAATCTAGATCTAATATGATCAATATAGTTCAAAATGACCCGCAAAATCAAAGATATATTAACCTTGTTCCAGTGCATGCTCCTTATCCATTCAATGGGGAAAAGAGGGCTGATGTAATTTCGGATGACAACTTTGGTCCATAAGTTTTATGTCGTAAGGATCTACCATCCCAATTTCACAGAAAAAGCTTTGGAGAAGGTAGGTAGATCCTATATACCCCAAACCCCCCCATTTCTTGGGCAATGCCATTATATCCCATTTAGTCAAAGAAAATGTATGGCCCTCTTTTGAACCTTTCCATAAAATCCTGCAACATAACTATTGTATTCTGGAGAGAATACCTATGGGAATCCAGACTAGTGACATCCAATATACTAGAATAGCCCCTAATACAGATTTGATAAGAACAAGATGACTAGCACGAGAAATCCATCGATGGTACCAAACATTAAGACGACTTTCAATTTTTTCCACCAACCAAGTCCAGTCAGCGATTTTATAATTTGAGGGTTTAAGCTTGAAACCAAGATACTTGAGCCCCTCATCGAAAGCAATAGAGTTGTAAGGAAATATCTAAAGAGAAAAATGAATTTCATGCTGAGAATATCCCAATGATGACAAAGTGGATTTTGAATGGTTGTAGGACATACCTGTAGCTTTGCAAAATGAATTGAGCACTACATTGAATACTGAAGAATCACTAATAGTACCATTCAAGAAGATGAGGACATCATCCACAAAGAGGAGATGTGTAAGAATAAAATTCTCAACAATATTTATGACTTTTAGTCTTCCTTGGGGCTTTTCAAAATCCAAAAGCCTAATCATACCTTCCATAACCAATAAGAAAAGAAGTGGGGATAAGGGACAACCTTGTCAAAGTCCACGTTCAACATGAAAGAAATTTGATGCAGTACCATTGATGAGAACACTAAATGAGATAGATGATATACAAAACATGATCCAGTTGATGACAAATATAGGGAAACCCAAATGTGTAAGAAGCATTATCAGATATAGCCAGCTAGTCTGATCAAATTGCTTTGATAAATAAATTTTTAGAATCATACCCTTTATGCACTTAATGTGCATAGAATGTAGTCCCTCCTGTGCAATGCCAATTGCATCATGGATCTGATGATTTTCTAAGAACGAAATTTTTTCCTGTGAAATGTGATTAGAGATAATAGGCTTGATCCGATTAGAAATAATTTTGGATATAATCTTATAAATGAAATTTCAAAGGGAGATGGGGCGGTAGTCATTGAAAGTGTGAGGGTTATTAAATTTAGGGATGAGGGCAATGAAAATGGAGTTGAAGGCATCATACATTTGGCTAGTGATCTTCGATTCTTCAATCACACGAAGAAGATCATGAACCAATAATTAAAAAAGAAGAAGATAAAAATAATTCAACAGGCTAGCCATCCGGGCCCAAACTCTTATCATTTTTGAACCACTTGAGTACAACTTCTAATTCTGACATGGAGATGAGCAAGTTTAGTTCCTCTTCAGTACCTTCATCCACAAATCAAGGGAAGATGCCTGCTATTTTGATAATTTCATCTAAGGAAGCTTCATGGGAGCCTTGTAGATATGTCCAAAGTGGGAAATGCTCAAGGATTCCAGTTGATTGAAATATGAGACAAGTTGTCCCTCCTCATTATCTAGAGACCAAATAGTGTTAATGGATTTGTGTCCCTTGAGAATTGTTGATAGAATTTTTTATCGTCATCCCCAGCGTGCAACCAAGTAACTATGATTTTGAGTCTCCAAGTTAGTTCCTTGTCCTTGAGGATTCCAATTCTATCTGCTTCCAACTTGATGAGCCGGTCCTTAGATTTAGTTGATGAAAAAACACCATTATTAGGTTCATCGAGCCTAGCTAGTTCCTCTTAAATTAATTTTAATGTTGTGTCATCCCGAAGACACTTGGCCTTAGCCCATTCAATCGTTTTATTTTTGATGTAGATGAGCTTGTTTGCAAAAGATGAAGTAGCAGATTGATCAAGTGATGTTGGAGCTGCCCTCCAAGTATCATGAATAAGCTTAATATAAGTCTCATCTTGGAGCCAGGTCGAATTGAATTTGAAAGGTGCCAAAGGTTTGGGAGAGATGCCAGATAAATCTAAGTAGATCGGGGAGTGATCCGATATACCCCTGACCCAACCCATTGTCTGTACAGATACAATTTATCAAGAATTCCTTCCTTAATGAGAAAGTGATCCAATCTCCTAGCAAGCATTGCATCACCAGTTATCCTATTACGCTAGGTAGGCTGGAGGTGAGGCATCGAGATATCAATAAAGTGGTGTTGATCCCATAATTAACCAAAACAATTAGAGTGGGTGTCCAATTGTGCATGTGAACCCCAATATTTTGCATGTCCAATGGAAAAATTAAGATCACCACCCAGGATGATATTATCTGATTTCATGAATTATGAATTGAAGACAATTTCCCAAAAGACCTGTCTGTTGTGGCAGGGGCCATAGATATTTACCAATCTAATCTCAATCCCAAGTTTTTGAGAGAATAATTCAACCACCAATACTCCTTCTCTACCCAAAACATTTAATAATCTTAATACCCTAGGATTGATGCCATTAGAAACTCCTGTTGATCGACCACGAGCATCAAGAGCGTGGAAGGTCCATCCAGGTAATAATGTGGCAAGTTATGGGATTATATGATTAGAATCACATAGTGTCTCTTGAAGGAGGATTACATCCACCCTATCTACAACAAAGAGTCTCTTAATGGCTAGTCGTTTTGCAAGGCTAGCTAACTCGTGACAGTTAAAAGATAGACACTTCATTGGTAAACCAACGATGGGGCATTTCTTGATCTAAGAAACCCTAAAATAGAGTGTTGTCTACCTTCTACTACTTCAATTCCATATTTTTCGATGGATTTGGAAATGTTTGAAAGTTTTCCACAAGATAATTTGGGGATTTTCCAGGGTGCGGTAGCACCCAATCCACTACCAGATGCCAATGTCTTAGGGTGGGGGTGAAGGTTATATAGGTGATTGGAAATAGAGTCAAAATATTCCCCCATAGCAGGTGAGGAGTTTTGGTGGAAGGGTGGGATAAATGGAGGAGGGGAGGAAAAAAAATTCGGGGAGGTCACAATGGGACAAGTAATCAGAGAGAGATGGAAATAAGATACATTTACTAATTTTATGTGTGATCATAGATTTACAGATGACACAAAATAAACAAAGGAAAATAAGGTATAGGAGAGGAACCAGTACCCGAAGGAGGACCTTAAGTCACAAAGCGAGATCTGGTGACTCTTGGAGAAAGTGGCGGGACATTGGCATGTGGATTCATTATTGCAGAAGCATGCGACGCATGAATGCTTGTCCCATCATTCTTCTTCTGTCGATATAGTGATACTGATACTCTAGTTATCCCAATGTTCTCCATCAAATTGACCTGAGGAATATTGTCTCTAGAGAGCAGAGGAAAATCCTTGAATAAATGTCCAACTTTGTGGCATCAACGACATTGGAAGGGAACCCCTTCATAATCCAACAGATGTAATCGAGTGGTGTTCCTCCACTGAAATTTCAGATTTTCCTCCAGACCTTCATGAGTGTCAAGACTCGAGATGAACCAAGATACAAGCGAAAGCCATCTTCCCTATCTCAACATAAGATCTGTCATTATCAAGATAAGTCCCCAAAATGTTGCCAATATATTTAAAAATTTCCTTAGACCATAAGCGCAATGGTAATATGAGAAGTCTAACCCAAATGGGTCTTGCACCCAGATTTTCTTTGTCTGGATCAAAGAGGGGACTCCATCACTTGAGAAGAATTGGTGCCATTTCAATGTGCCAAAACTTCGAGAGGACCCAATCAGCATGATCTTTCCTGTGAAATTGAAGAGCCAACCACCCTTTAGACAAAGTAACCATAGAAAGGAGGGTCTCCATGATCTGACCCCAAATCTCTGAGATCCACTTCCTCAACCACGAGGCAGAGTAATTCCTACCACACACTCTACCAACCAATACCTTTTCAACCGTGCTAATGACTTCTGCCATGCAAAGACCCTCCCTAAGAATAAGATGACTACCTTTGTTTTTTACCTTGATACACTTTGATTTATTCCCCCCTTTTTATGTAATCTCGATTTTGTAGTGCCAAAATCAACTGAAGGTTATTTTGATGAGGTACTAACCCTAACCGCAACAATCGGGCTATCAGGTTGAGGAACAGGTCCACTAGTGAAGCATTTGGACGAGGGGCGAATAGATGCAGGGAAATATTGAGGAGGAAATGAAGATGGAGTAGATGTAGCAAAAGATGACAACCCTAGATGGTTCCGACCCGGATAGGGTTCCAGATGGTGCCCTGACATAACTAAAATGAAGGGTCTCGACATTGGAAATCTCTGGAGGAAGAGGCCCAAGATAATGTTCGAGGAAATGAAGAGATGATGAAGAAGGGGTTGGGTAATCCTCTGGGGCGAGGAAAAATTGTTCAGAAAGGGAATTGAGAAAGGGGTTACCCTCGGATACAAGACCAATTGCCAGAAAGGAGTCAAAATCTAGAGGATTAGGACCAACAGAGGTATATTCTGATGAAACCCTAACTGCTTCTTCGATAGCATGCGAGGGATACGTTGAGAAAAAAAAATCCATACCTGCAGACAAATGTGGAGGTGCAGTCCAGATGGATGCAAAGTCATAGGGGTCTTCAAAGTAGTCGATGAGCTCTTCGTGCATCTCAAAAACCGAGGAGTGTGGTCCTTAACTGTAACTGTAGGCTAACCACGAAAGATGTCGATCCCTGTGGAATATGCGCCCAAACCCCCAAGACAAGAAGCTGCCATGATAAATGATAAAGTGAGGAATACAAGGGTGATAGAGCAATGGACCTGCAGGCAAGCGATGGCCTTCAACCAAATTTGAGCACGAGTTGTAGGGTCGAAACGACGGAGGGCTTCAGAGCCACATCTTAATAGTCAAGCATAGTTAACACATGTTAATGTATAAATTAATTTATAATTAAGACATTATAAACACGTTGATTAATATATTATTAATGTGTCATTATTATTATATTAAAATATTACTAATATAATTTAAGTGATATGACCATCCGCTATGCTTTAATATAATTCAATAGACCATGATATCCCTCGTAAGCATGATTCACCATAATAGTCATGTTGGCTATTGTTTACTACGATGTCCATCTTGACTATAAGTGACCATGTCAACAATAACCAATCATAGTTAACATGTATTAATGTATACATTAATTTATAATCAACACATTATAAACATGTTGATTATTTATTATTAATATGTCATTAATATTGTATTAAAATATGATTAATAATATATAAATCTTATAGTACTATTTTATACATGTCATAGTTAAATAATATTAATATATGAAATATTAAATAAAAATATATTTATTATATTTATTATATCAACATCAATAGATCAACATATTTTAATTAGCTATTTAAGTGACCAAATATTAATGATGTGATTAATTTGAAAGACATTCATCTGTATGGATCACAAAAGTCTTAGATCTAACATCAATATTAATTAATTAAATTATTATCATTTGATTATTGTTATTAATTTATAACATTTTAATTACTATTTTATTCTAATTGATTACTATTAATATATTTCAATTATTTTAATATATCAATATATTTCAAATATATGTAAATATTTTAATTAATATTAATTATGTACTAAACAATTATTATATTATTCATGTATTAATATTTTAATATATTAAATTTGTGTTAAGAATTTAATTAATTAATATCAATATTAATTAATTATTATCATTTGATTATTATTATTAAATTAATAATATTTTAATTAATATTTTATCCTAATTGATTAATATTAATATATTTCAATTATTTTTAATATATCAATATATTTTTTTTGAAAGTCAAAGTTTCTATTAATCAAAAGACATATACAAGGATGCCAAAAAGCATATGGTCTCACCTCGACCAGGTTTGTTGAACAATGCGATAACAAAAAACATACAAAAAACAAAATTGCCAGCTGAGAGGTCGAGAGCCTAAGAGGCCTAACATTCCAGAAAACTAAAAGAATAAGAAACACACCAGTGAACATAATCAGTCATCAGAGGTAATTGAGGCAGGGTTGTCCAAGCCAGTACCTAGGAGAGGTGGAGGGTGATACATGTAGTTGATATGGTTCTCAAAGTGGGCAAGCAAAGTTTCTAGTTTTTTAACCTTTTATGTTAGAAAATTGTGCTTGCACCATACCACTGCCACCCTCTCACGAACATGGCACTAGAAGTACTGAAGTTGCTCAATTTTGGCCATGATGACCTCGTGCTCCTCCTTGCGGGCTTGATCAAGGGCATCCAGACAAGCAAAGACAGATTGAACCAGGTTGAGTATCGTCGAAGAGAGTCTTGTCCTCCTGGACGATGTCTGACCCGAAATCCTAGAAAGTCCTTTGCTGGAGTGACCCTGAGTCACCAAAACACGTTGATGTCCTTGCCCACGGCCACCCGCTCTTGCATCGCTACCAAATTACGTGACCATCTTACTACAACAACCCACCTTGGAAGAAAATATCGAGCTACGACCCCCACGGGTATCGCGACCCCCATGACCAGATACAACCTCACCTCGAGACTCAATGAGGGGAGTAGAACCTTTCGGCTTCATCAGGGCAATTATGCGCGAGTAAAGGGGTTTGGGTTTCGTAATGGAGCTCAGAGGGAAACTACAAAGCTGGAGTAGAGTTACACCCAGAGAGTTACCGCCTGCCACCTGGAACGAAACAGGCCCAACCACAGACGAGAGAGAAGAGGGAAACCAACACCAAAGTCCTTGCCACCAGGAATTCACCACTGAATTATAGAAAAGACGAGTCGAAGAGGAAGAAAGAAACCTGAGGGGAGAGAACCAAATAGAAATAAATGAACACCCGAGACATAATTGTAAGGAAAATCGAACCCAACACCAGAGTCGAAGCAGAGCAACTAGGGGTGAAATTGGACCAGGAACCCCATAAAGCAAGAGCCAAGATGTAAGAAGACCCAGAGACCGGCGCCACCCTTGACTTAGAACCACCACCGCGAGAGATACAAGACCACCCATGAACCCAAAACTGTGAAGGCAATGATCAAAGGTCCGACACCAAGCACTCGAGAACCATCCCCCAAGCGACCAAGGAGAGAAACCTCGAGAGAAGAAGGCAATTAAGTCTGGAGCCGACCAAAACCGAAGAAGAAGTGTCCGCGAGAGAAGGCCTAGGAAGGAAAGTTTCTCAGATAATAGGAGCAAGAGAGAGGACGACACTTGGGGCATGCCTTAAGCGGGCAAGGTTGACCACCACCCTTAAGCAGAAGCGGGCACCCCTGACCAACACAAAGAGGCATTAGACAACCGAAGAGAATTGTCGTCGATGGAATATAACCAGAGGAAGAGCGGCTCCATCACGTCAATACAAATACACATAGGAGAGAATGAAAGGTTCACACATAAGGGCTCATAAATATTAATTGTAGTGTGGTGAAAGAGATGATGTCCTGCCCTCCCTAGAATCTGTCACGTGACCAGTGACTATCACAACCCGACACCCCATCAAAAAATATATCAATATATTTTAAATATATATCAATATTTTAATTAATATTAATTATACTAAATAATTAATATATAATTATCATATTATCATATATTAATATTTTAATATATTAATTTTGTGCTCAAATTTTAATTAATATACTAATATATTAATACTTCGTATTTTTCTCACTATTTGATAAGTATTTCCATTAATGAGTGTAGATGCTTGCATTCATGTCTTCCCATTTCAATTTAAATATTAAATCCCATGAGTGAGTGTTACTTACGGTTGGGTGATAATAACGGAAGTACCCTAAAGATGCGACATTTTAACTTCCTCCAAGTATTTATTACACTTGCTTTCCGCCCAGATCATTCCGTTGCAAGTTGGCAACAAATTAAGTATTTTTTAATTAATGCTTAATGTTATTATTAAACATTAAATTAATATTTAAAAATAATCTGAACTTGGAATCAAACAGTGAATGCTTCATCTCATTATTGATAGTGGTGGTGTATATAAAGGGACTACTCTCATTATGAAGAATAGAATTCTGGTTATTCAGAATTTTACAAAATAATTTAAATAATAATAATAATAAATATTTTTTAGATTTTTTTGAAAATTTGTTAGACCAAATCATTTGCACTTTTATCATATCAAATTAAAATGTAATTTTTCATTAAATTCATAATTACTATAATTTAATTTCATTAAAATGTACAATCTTAAAGATTTATATATCTACAAATTTTAAAATTTTACATATCAATAAAATTTATTGATATATCTACAAATATAATTTTGAATTATAATGCATCATTTTCCCATCATATTTTCTTTTTTAGGAAGGTAGGAAGAGTAGAATCTATTAAATTAAAGAATCATTGCTCACATAATTATGAAATTGCCCCAACAAACTTTTCATTTAATTATGTATTTTCCTTTTTATATAGTTTTTCTCAATAGTTCAACCTCTTCTACAATCAAATAATTCTTCTCTTCTAAGCATTGTTTGGAATAAAATCCACAACGATAAATAAATAATCTCCCCTCATGCTAGGATTTATAAAAACGACCCTTACAACCAATATAGTTGGATTGAGATTACTGACATTAATGATAAAAAGACCTACATAGCAATATGTTATTCCCCCCCCCCATTAATTATAACTTCTATAAGAAAAAGAATCTAGATAAAAAAAGTCCTTACAATGGTTTAGAGAATGATATTTCTAGCCTAAGGAATGAAGGCAATATCCTTTTAATTGGTGACTTTAATGCTCGAACTTCAAGCAACCAAGCTATTCTTCTAAGCAATCATTCCAACCCCAATCCTCTTTGGTTAGACAAAGACCTTACTCTAGCTAGCCGATACTAAAGGAGCTCTAAAGACCTCGGGGATAATTTGTTTGGGTCGGAGCTAGTCAAGCTCTGTAGTGCTCAGGATCTCATAATTTGCAACAGTCTAAAGAAGTGGCCCAATTCTAGCCAGATGACCTGAATCCACGGGCTTTCAAGGAGCGTGGCAAACTATGTTATTTCTAATCTCCCTTTATACAACGAAATAATAAATTTTGACATCTTAGACAACCACGAGCCTGACTCTGATCATAGGCCTTTACTCATAACTCTCAAATTTTTCATGCATAGAGATCTCATAGAAGATAATCCTTATAATCAAAAGAACTTAATCTTTGATAGAAATAAAAACGATCTCTTTCTAAATGAGTTAAAAACTAATTTTCTTCCTTTATCTATTATAGACAACATAGATGACCTCTATCATAATTTTACTACAACACTCTCTTATTCTATTAACAAGTTCTCAATTGAAGTCTCAAGTAATAAAAGAAATAGCAAAACCAACCCATGGTATGAAAAAGATTGTAAAAGTGCAAGGAGAGAAATTAAGGAAGATGTTGATGAATCTCTCAAAATTAACAAGATAAAAATCTACAAAGCCCTAACTAAAAGGAAAAAAAGGCAATATATTCGTAAAAGGCAAGAGAATCTCTTACACCTCTCTAAGGTGGCTCCTAAGAAATTTTGGAGGCAGATTCTAACAAGGAAAACTAAATATAATAATAAAATTACTTTACACGACTAGAATTCCTACCTTAGAAAGCTTTATGAATCTCCAAATGCCAGGGAAAACTTTGAAACCCTACTCACAACGAAAGAATTTTTCTCATTAGAAGACATTGATTTTGGGGTTAAACGCCTAGCAAATGGGAAAGCTAAAGACATTGAAGGTTACCAGGTGGAAATCTTAAAAACTGGAGGTCCTGCCCTCATCCCCCACATCCACAAGCTTTTCAACCAAGCGATCAAGCAAGGGTTCCCTAAACCTTGGACTCAGATCCTCATTATCCCTATTTTTAAAATTGGGGATACAAATAATCCCTCTAATTATCAAAAAATTATGATCAGCCCTCTCTTGGCCAAGTTATATGGTATTATTTTGGAAAATAAGTTGAGCATTTGGCTTGAAAGTGAAGGTAAGCAGGCTAAATGCCAAGCAGGATTTAAAAGGCATCACTCAACAACGGACCACCTCGTTATGCTTAGGATCATTGTGGAGGAATGTTGCAATGATAAATCCAATCCCTTATGTTGCTTTGTGGACTTTAGAAAGGCTTTTGATACGGTTCCTAGAAACAACCTATGGAATAGATTAGAAGAGCTAAATGTTCCTTTCGAGCTAAGAGCAGCCACTATAAGATTATACGGGAATGTAATTGCAAAGTTAAAGAGCCATGAGGGGTGGTCAAAAGGTATTAAGTGTAATATTGGAGTTAAACAAGGTTTCCCTCTCTCCCCTACCCTATTCGGCATTTACATCAACAAGCTAGAAGGTTGTTTAGAGGAAGCAAGATGTGTTGGCACGATCTTAGCTGGGATAGTCATCATCCTTCTTCTCTATGCTGACGACATTGTTCTTCTTGCAAGGTGCCCATCGATCTTGATAAGCAACTTAGACTTCTTAAGGATTTCTGCTCTACCATGGGTATGTTTGTTAACACTGACAAAACAAAAGTTATGATTATCAAATCCAAGAAGGAAACTTAGGCTAATTTTATGTATGACAATAGTAACTTGGAGGAAGTGTCTTCTTATAAGTACCTAGGAATTGATATTCATCACAAGCTCAACTGGAACTATAGCATTCAAAAAAGGATTAATGGAGGGTGGGAAGCTTATTTTGGTCTTGAAAATAATTGTAAAACGAAAAACCTCGTAATGTGGGATAGAAAGAAGTTCCTCTTTGAAAATTTAGTCACTCCTGTTATCTTATATGGATGTGAGGTTTAGCTCATAAACTGAAGCCTCTTGTAGGTCGTACAGACTCATTTGTTAAAGATTATGCTTCTTTCGTTAATGAGTTAAAGGGCATTAGATTGGATCCTGAGGACAGGTTTTTCAGTTTTGATGTCATTTCTCTTTACACCAATATCCCCATAAAAGAGGCTATTGATGTCATTAATTGCATTACTGACCCTGATATAGCCCATTTAGTTGGGATCTGCTCAACCTCCACTTTCTTTAGCTTTGAAGGCGAATTCTATGAGCAAACTTGTGGTGTTGCCATGGGTTCCCCCCTTTCCCCGATTGTTGCTGATTTGTTTATGGAAGACTTTGAATCCAAATCTCTTTCCTCGGCTCTTTTCCAACCAAAGCTTCGGAAGAGGTTTGTAGATGATACTTGTGTCGTATGGCCGCATGGCGAAGATAAGTTAGATATTTTTTTTCGTCACCTTAATGATCAATCACGCTCCATAAAATTCACCATGGAGCATGAAATAGATGGAAGCATTCCCTTCCTTGACGTTCTTATTTCTAAAAAATATGATGGCTCTTTCTCCCATCAAGTTTTTCGAAAGAAAAATCCTACTGAGCAATACCTTCACGCTAGTTCACACCATTTCCCTGCTAAAAAATTGGGTGTCCTAAACACCTTGGCCACAAGGGTGTTGAGGATCTCTGATGAGTCTCACCTTGAAGGGGAAAAGTCTCATCTATTAAGTGTCTTTTGTAAAAATGGTTATAGTAGATCGCAAGGCCTTAAAACTTTTCTTAAAGTAGCAAAAGTTCCTCTATCTAAAAAGAATAAAGACCCTAGTCAATGGTCCCGTAGTGTGCGTCTTCCGTTCATTCAAGGAACCACTGATAAAATTGCGAGGGTCCTTAGGAAGCATAGGGTGTCTTCATTTTTCAAGCCCCTTAACACGATTCGCAGCTCTCTCAAATCGGTTAAAGACCCGATTGACCCTAGGGATGGGAAAGGTGTCTACATCATTCCTTGTTCCTGTGGGATGCCTTACATTGGTGAAACTGATCGATCTATAAATCAAAGAATTTCTGAACATGCTGTTGACATTAAGCATGGAAGATCCCACTCGTCTGCCCTAGCTGAACATGCAGAAAATACTAGCCATCATATTTGCATTGAAGAGGCGAAGGTCATTGCTAGGATTGACCATTTCCATCATCGTAAGTTAAGAGAGGCCTTAGAAATAGAAAAAAGACCCCTTAATCTCAACAGAAATGATGGTTGGAACATCAACAGGTATTGAATACCTGCCTTGTGTCCCTGATTTTCTTTACTTTTGCCTTTTCTTTTTTTTTAAATAATTAATTAATTAATTAATTTATATTTATATTTATATTTATTTATTTATTTTATCTTTTTATTTTTATTTTTATTTTTATTTTTTATTTTATTTTTTTATTTTTATTTTTTATTTTTTATTTTTTATATATTATATATTGTATATTTTTTATTTTTTATTTTTTGAAAGTTTGAAAGTTTGATATTTTATTTATTTATTTATATTATTATTATTATTATTATTATTTTATTTTTTATTTTTATTTTTATTTTTCTCTTTTTATTTTTATTTTTTACTTTTTTATTTTTATTATTTTATTATTTTTATTTTTCTATTTTGTTATTTTTATTTTTATTTTATTTATTTTTTATTTTTATTATTATTATTATTTTATTTTTTAACCTCTTGCTTTAATTAATAAATAAAATTGATATATAAAAATAATTATAACTAATAAGTTTATTAATTTATTAACTAAGCAAATAAATTTATTAAATGGTTTAATAGTAGGAGGGAACTAGCCGTTGCTAATTAAAAACATTTTAAATTATTAAAAAAGTCAAACTAGTCATTTAGAAAATGGCTAGTTTAACCATCTCTACATCTGTTTAAGCTTATTGATTTGATCTGATCTTTCAACTAGTCCTGATGATGAACCACACTGGTTGGTTCGAAACGCGTGGACAACGTTCCATTATATGTGATTATTACCGAAAGAGATTTTACAATCTCTAAAGAATCCTGGAGAAAGATTGAGCAAATCCATAAGCGTTTTATAACGTATAACCTTAAAATTAAAAGCAATACACCCTATCCTATTCTCCTTATAGAAGTGGGTCTTTCCCCTATCGAGAGCCTAGCTATGACTAGGCTTCTGTTGTACAAGCACAAGCTCAATAGCATAGGAGACCATAGACTTCCTAAGCTAGCTTTAAATTCCAGCCAAAACCACCTAAGGCTTAAAAGAGGTTGGTATAAAGACACAAGGGCTTGGTTAAACCATTGGGAGATCGACGAGAATGTTGCATTGCAAAACATTAATAACATTTAAAAAATTGTTACTTCTAAGTTCAAAGAAAATATGTGGTGTGAGAAAGATCTAGCAGCTAAAAGAAAATTAAGATATTATAAGGAGGTCATCAACCCCACCCTAAAAGATCAAAAGTATCTCTTTGTTTTAACTAGCTCAAAGAAGAAAATTAATATAGCCAAGATTAGAACGAACTCTCATGAGCTCCATAGTGAAACAGGTTGTTGGACAGTTCCTAAAACACCATGGATGGAAAGGATCTGCCATTTCTGTGAGAATATGAACATCGAGGATGAAAATCACTTCCTCTTAGAGTGCCCCGTGTACAACCACATTAGAGCTCAATTTCATAATCTTTGTTGCAATACTAACCTTCCTAGATTTTTAAGATGTCAAAATTATAGTGAGCTCGAGAGACTTCTCTCCAAGCTTTTCGAGCATAGGAATAAAATCTTAAATCAAACTAAATAACTCTTTTATTTAGGCCCGATAGACCAAATATTGGTCTCAATAGACGTTAACCATTATCATCATCATCATCAATAAAATTGGACCAATTTGTGGACATTTTAGTATAACACCTTTTCCAATAATAAAAAAATCTCTAACTATTCTTTACAAAAGTTAGTTTAATTGATATTTTCATGCATTTGTCATTCAATGAAATCTCATATTTCTTTGTGCACCTGGAAATTCAACTATAAGATGTGTGACTATAATGGATATACCATTAGTTGGATATGAATATAGCTATAATGTATTTCTTTATGCACTTAAAATTTATTATCATTTTTTAAATTAAAATTTATATATTGTTTTGTACACTTGGAAATTCAACTATATGATGTGTGGCTATAATGGATATACCATTATCTAGATATTAATATGGCTATAATGTGTTTCTTTGTGCACTTAAAATTTATTAACTTTTTTTAAATTAAAATTTAATTTTTAATTTGATTGGAGTCCCAGGGAAAATTTTAAGGATGGAATTTTATCCTAAAGTTTAGAAACATTGGTGAATATTACTAGTCCTTAATATCCATATTTTAAAATGTTTGATGATAATTTGTAAAAATGTTTAGATTTATAATTATTTTATATTATAAAATATATAATATTGGCAATTTTTAAGGTAAAATAATTTTATACTATAAAATTTGGGCGAATTCATTTTTAGAAAAATAAAAATTGGCGAATCTTTTTTTTGGAAAAAGCTTGGAATATTAGCCCACCTGCGAATATTAGCCTCTAAAATTTTCCCTAGATTAAACTCTCTTCAATTCAATTTATAAACATAAATCTACCACCATATCTTTTTATAATAAAAGGATATTAAGATATCGTTTCTCAATAGAAATATAACATTGACACATAAATTCACCAAATCTTTTTATAATAAAAAGTTATTGTTTCTCAATACAAATAAAGCATTGACAAGAATAATGCAATACCTAAATTGATATCAAAAGTAACAGAATAGACATCCAAGCTAATGGCAAAGCCAAACTTGTCTTCCTTTGAAAGCTAATGTGTAGCACTAAAAACCCATAAGAATGTATGGGCTATGATTGATAGACAACATCTCTGACAAACTGGAACTTGACATTGAAACCTTATTCTAAAATCTTAATGTTCTAAATCCCATGGTATTGTCCAAAATGAAATTGGGTGATCTATGGCCTGCCCCTTTTTAATTCCTTTAGCCTTTCTGGTTATGCAAACATGAAAACTGGGAGGGAAACACAACCACAATCTTGTAAATATTTTGCAACATCTCACTTATGAGATGAAAAAATCGAAATATTAGGTTTGACTATAAATAAATCAAAATATTATAAACAGCTTCTGAATGCATTAAAATGTAATGGACTGCTCAACCATTAAAATGAAAATATGATGAACTATTTGGAAAATTCCAATCAGACTAAAAATTTAATTAATGCTGAAAAAAAATTGTAGAATTGTCCATGATTTATGTCCAGCATTAGCGTTCAAATTTCTCATGGTCAGGGCCTTCGAGAGCCACTATATTGGTAATCTCATCTCTAGACCTACTCAACGTTAAGATGGATTGTTGGTTAATGAATCGAATGGATAGTGAATAGACGAATATTTGGATGATCTAAATTTTTTAAATGTAACATAGACATTGCAATCACCATGTTTGAATTTGGTTGCGTTTGCAATGTACGTTTCAATATATATATATATTTCATTTTAATATTTGGGTGATTAATTTTTTTGAAATGTAAAGCACACAATGCAAATGTCATGTTTGAATTTGGTCACATTTTTTTTTTTTTTATGTATATTTTAATATTTTATTTTTAATTTTATTTTATTTAATCATCATACTTGGTTATGAATAACTAGTATAATAAATTTTTAATCAAAATTTGGGAAAAAAATTAATTTAAACAGAGTTTAAATATTTGATTTAGATATGTAAGGTAGTTATTTTTATGCATTCTATCCATTGATATAGTGACGACGACGAGAATATGCTGACATTTTTCAATTTACACCATCAGATTAGAATTTTTAATTAGCAAAATGATTAAAGTGACCAATTCCAATAGGGGGATGTCTATCGACTTATTTACCATATTAAAATAATTGTCTATAAGGGCAGAGATGTTGTTATCTAAACATTTTGACTCCATTAAAATAATAAAAACATAAATTCTAAGGTTTTGTTTTTGTTTTTATTTTTTTAGGTACTTAAGAAAAACATTTTGGCTCGTAAAATAAAAATGCTATTTATTATTATTATTTTTATTATTTTTTGTTTAGTAGTCAAGTAAAATTGGTCAAGTTGGTTTTTGACCTCCAAGTTTATGAAAACCCATGATATTGACCTACGATATTAATATGAAATATAACCTATTTAAAAGAGGAAATTAGACCAACCTAGATCCATCTTAACTCTGGATCTACTAAGCACCGGGAGGAATCCAATCCCTTGAGATGCAAACCTCTTTTAGAAGGAAAAGAGATTTGATCGTAAAAATTATCATTTATATTTATTAAATGGACAATCTAATTAAATGAATTTTTTGTTGGAATAGTTAACTTTTGAGTAAGACTAAAATACAATTTTGAATACATAATTCAACACCCTAAAAAAACCCCTAAGTCACTTAAACTTCACAAATTAAATAGCTTAAATTCATAATTGATTTTTAAAATAAATAAAATTAAATAAAACAAAAAAGAAAAAAATGTTATATTAATTAAACTACATGTTAAATCATTTTTAAACATCTCTAATTTATTTATTTTTAAATAAAATTGAGTAGAAAAAATGCCAAAAAAATATATATATTAATTAAACTGCATGTTAAACTATAAATTATTAATTAATGTTAAAAATTCTAGAGGAGCACAATGGAATTAATGCTCAGTCATAATCATAATAATAAATACTTATGGTAACACATTTAATGTTTTGCATATTAAAATTTTAAATTTCATTTTAAAGAATAGAACAACGTGAAGTCAAAATATGAGCTATATATTAAATGTTGAATTGCAAAATGTACAATATTGTTGATTTGCAAAATACACAATATTGATCAATGTTAAAAGTACAATGGAGTTAATACTCAATTAATTATGAGAGTGTTTTTTTGTTTGGTTAATTTCAAAGTTGATGCTTAATTTTGAAATTGTTTTTATTTTTATTTTTAAAAGTTAAAATTTTATATTGTTTAATATATAAAAATTAAGTGACTTGAGAGTTTTTAGGGTGTTGAATTAATTTATGCATTTAAAAGTACATTTTAAATAATAATAAATCTTATTTTTACCAAAAATTGTATTGTCTTATTCTGACTAAAAAACCATATCTTATATTAGTAAGACTACACCTTAAAGTTTATCCTATTAGATTTAGATCCTTTTAAATTTGACAATAGAAACTTGGATAGAGAGATTATCAAATGTTATATAATTGAATGTTTATTGAACATTTTTAATCATAAGTTAGTGAAAATAATAATAATAATAATAATATGTTTTAGTCTCATTGTTCGAAGTTTTTTTTTTTCTTTGGACATTTTTCCTAGTCAATTTTGTTTAAAATCAAACAATGATTTTTTGGAATCATATGTTTCAACATTTTAATTTACAGAAATAAAGTGCTTAGAGGTTTTTTTAGGGCATTGACATTGAAAAACATATTTTAAATAATTAAAATTCATGACATGTGTGATATATGTTTGATTCCAACCACTACCACTATAACCCCTAGGTGCGTCAATTCTGATTATTGTCACTATAACCCCTAGATATGTTGATTGTGAATGCAACCACTATAACCCTTAGGTGAGTTGCCACCACTATAATCCCTAGGTAGGTCCTCACTGATCCAAGCACAAAACCACAAGTTAACATATAAATTTTTGAACATGAAACCTTGTACGCATGTTTTACTTTACATTTTCATAACTTTATCAAGTAGGCTCCTCATAAGGACTAACAAAATATGTTATATATTATTTTATATATTCATTAAATTGCATATACATATATCCCATCAAGCTTAAAATATCAAACAAAAATAAAAACAAGGAATTCAAAATGGTAATATAAGAGAAGCAAGGATAGTTATAGAAATAAATCAAGTTGAATTGTAAACCTTGTTATGATTTTTAGTATCATCCTTCCGCATCGAGGTTATGTACTGGATTAGTTGTTTGATGAATATAATTAATTTCCAAGGATGGGTGAGAAATTTTTAGGGGTTAATATTCGCAAGTGGGCTAATTTTCCATGCTTAAAAAAATTCACTAATCTCCCTTTTTTTTTAAAATTATATCCAAAATTTTATAGGATTAAATTATTTTACTTTAAAAATGGCCAACTATTCTTAGAAACGATGCAAAACCATTAGAACTTTCAATGGTTTTACAAAAATATAACCAAACATTTTAGAGTGTACATATTAGAGACTAGTAAAATTCACCAACATTTCCAAATTTTAAAATAAATTTCTATCCTTGAAATGATCTTACAACTTGATTGTAAAATAAAATTTCATGATCCTAAAATCACGAAACAATTTAATATCATTTAAAGATAATTCCAAATTAGGTGAGAAGTAAGAGATTAAGTGTTAAGAATATAAAAATATGAAAATTAAGTGACAAATAAAAATTTAGGTGTTGAGAATATAGACATATGAAGATATTTATAATTTATTTTTATTTTTTGGAAAGGAAAAATAGGATAAGTTGGATAAAAGGGATTAAACAAAATTTATTTAATAAAAATATAGCTTTGTTCATTATTATAAGAAAAACGTTTATAAATCTTATGATTTCATAAGAGAAAAGATTATAAATTAATTTAAAAAAAGTTTATATAATTTTTAAAATGTGTTAAATATATTAATGTTAAAAAAATTAAAATAAATGAGTCTAAAATATGTTAAATGCACGAGGATATTTTAGTTTGATTTATAGGTATTTGGATTTTTTATTTTATTATTTAAATAATTTTTTATAATAGGATGATCATCAATTAAACTACTCTAGAAATTTAGAATTAATAATTTAAAATAAATAAATTTATTAATTATATATTTTTTTATAAAAAATAAATTCAAATTATAATCCTAGAAAGTAGAAGATATAAATGTTGAAAATGTCACAAAGAAAGATTTTAATTTCATTTTCTCTTGAATTAAATTAGAATAAAATTGTAATTTCACATCACATGACAATTTGTACGAGTTAATTAAGTTAGTTTGACTTAGTTGGTTCAATTAATTCGAGTTGAGGGTCTAACTTGGGTCATGTAGAGTGACTCCTACAAAATATGAGCCCTGGTTGAGTTTATTTTGAGTTGTAATTAATTAACTCAATTTAACTAGTTCCAACTGTTGGAGGAATTAGTGAGAGGTCAAAGTGTGGAACTTGAACTTGACCCACATGTAGTGATTAATCAGATAACTGATAAATCAACCATGAATAACTCATGCATGTCAGATTAGAGAAAGACCCAGTTGAGATTGGAGTTCAAGGGTAGTGTCCAATCAAATGTATAATCGTCCAAATTGTATAGGTGGTGCATGTAGTCAGAGGAAAACCTTATATGAATTGTGTATTTGTGGATGGGAATTTCTGTAATTAATAGGGGCTAATTAACCAAGGAAAAAACGCAAGGAAATAGAGATTCTGACAGGGAGAAAATTGGTTAAGTATTGACCTAGACTTGTTTAGGAAGCAGTGAGACAAATAGAGATAGTGCAAAGGTTTCTCTGGCTTGAGAAAAGCATTGTAATCTTCTCATATTTTTTGACTAATGCAATATATAGATAGCAGGGTTGTTAACTGAGGATTTCCCTAGGAAATAATTGTATAATGTGTGATTGAAATTCTTTCTCTTGTATGCTTTCTCATTTCGTGATCGTTTATTGGTTTCCGCAATTGGTAGAGTAGATTCAAGTCTATTGTTTTAGCATATTACAATTAGCAGATTGAATCTACATGGGTTTTCTACATGGTATCAGAGCTTAAATCACTATAGAAGACAAGAATACGAGTTTGTACTTTCACGAAGAACAAGTTTTGCATATTTCTTCTCTAGAGCTAGCAGTAGGATTGTGATGGCGTTCTATGGTTTGAGGCTCAAGTATTCCCTTGAGGGTAGCTCTAATTACGTTTCCTGGAGAGACTGGATGGAAGTAGTCTTGGAGGACAATGGATTGAAGGAGTTCATTGACATGGAAATCCCGAAAGAAACCCCAAATGATGCACAGGACCTAGTAGAGTGGAAGAAATGCGTAGCAAAGGCCAAAATGATTCTACTGGAAGGAGTTAGAGATCATATTGTCTCGGACCTCCATGGAAATGAAACTCCATATTCAATGTGAAAGGCCTTAACATATTTGTTTCAAAACAACAGTGACCATAGGAAGCTGGCACTAAAGGACAAGCTCATGATAATTAAGATGGAGAAGTGCGACATAATACCAAAGTACTTGACAAGGTTCACCCGAGGTCGGGATGAGCTTGGAAGTGTTGGTGTTACAATTGTTGAAGATGATCTGGTCAACCTAGCAGTTCTAGGCCTTCCCAAGAGCTTACACAGCTACCAAGATTGAGTAAATGGGAGGGAGGAGCTACCAGAGTGGGAGCAATTGTGGTCTGACTTGGTGCAGGAAGAGATTCGTCGGAACACTAGAGATGGATCTTCATCCAAGCACAATGATGAGGAGAATTGTGCCTTGGCTGGAAAGGAAAATAAAGGGAAATGGAATTCATCCCATTCCAAATCAGATTATGGTCAAGCAGGAAAGAAGAAGGATTTGCTGAAGATTAAATGTTTTCACTGTCACGAGCTGGGAAACTATGCCACGAAGTATGTGCAAAATAAGGCTAATAAGAAGCCCTCAGGAGGAGTTGTAGGTGAAGCTCTTTCTTTAGAATTCAAGTTGTATTTTACCATCATCGCATGCATGGTGTTATCGGTGATGGGTAGTGTGTGCCACCTGGATAGTGGAGCCTCATTTCATATGACCTACAACAAAGAGTTCTTCAACGACATGGAAGAGAAGGACCTCCAGATGCACATAAAGATGGGAGATGATGGAAGGTATACCACGACCGACATTGGTACTATTACTTTTTAGAGGGAGTCTGGTTATCTTCTCACATTAAAATATGTCATGTATGTTCCAGGGTTGAAGAATAATTTTGTTTCAGTTTCTATGTTAGAAGACTATGGCTACGATGTGGTGTTTAACAAAGGAAAGATGTTCCTTCATCACATAGCCACGAGACAAGTGAAGAAGATAGGGGTTCGGGTAAATAACCTCTACAAATTGGATGTAGAAGATTGAGCTTCTTTGAGCATGAAAGAAGAGAAGTTGTAGAGCCGAGACATCAATGAGTTATGGCATAGAATATTAGGCCATCTACACAACATGCTTTGAAGATCATGCAACATATTTCTACAAGACTTTCCAAGGATGCACTTGAGTAGTGTGATACATGCAAAGGGTGTACATTGGGAAATTACACCAAAGACACCTTTCACGATAAGTACAATCGAGCATAAGAGATCCTTGAAAGAGTTCATTCAGATGTGTGTGGACCGTTATCGACGGGCTCCACGACCAAGCACAGGTATTATGTGATTTTTGTAGATGGTTTTTCACGCAAGCGTTGGACATTATTCATGCAGAAGAAAGACTATAGTTTCTCAATATTTTGTGAATTCAAATCACTTTTTGAGAAAGACACATGCAGGAAAGTAAAGGCTCTCAGGAGCAAAAACAATGGATAGTATGTGTTGAATGAATTTAAGAACTTCTGTGCATCAGAAGGCATTCAGCGAGAGTTAATATCACCCCATAGCCCACAACAGAATGGTGTCATAGAAATGAAGAAGAAAAGAATTGTGGGAGCTGCATGAACGATGTTACATGATCAGGGCCTACCATTGCACTTGTGGGCGAAAGCATGCAACATAGTTGTGTATGTGCAGAATAAGAGTCTTCATCATATCCTTAGTGATATGAGTATGAATGTTAGTTTTGTTGTGCCAATTTCACCTTTAGATATAAAATTTATTTGTTGATCTTATACTTGATCTACATAGGTTTCCTTGTTGTTTATGTGTGTCAAACATGTAAATTAGCTGAGTTTTATGAGTGAATTCAAGAGCATAAAGAAAGAAATAAATATGTTGAACAACATAAAAAACAAGAATAACAAACCATCACAATTGATCCATCAACATATAGTTTTGACGAAGGAGTTCACCCCTCCTGGGTTACATCTCCTTAGTCAAGCTTCCATGGCTTGGGCCTCTCTATTAGCTCAAAAGTGCAGAAAATGGTGTTTACATTCACCTATAGCTCATGAAACATGCTTCAATGAGTCCAAAATGTCCAAATCTATCAGAAATGACTCTTCTTTCTCTGAATATGGTCTTCAGCTGATCTAGGCATAGCCTTCCCTCCTGGTGGCCCTGGGCTTCTTTTTTCTTCAGTGAAAAAAACACTTTTATAATTTCTCCTCTACCTTTGCAACCTATACCAATGGATTTAGAACATAAAAATTTGCTAGGAATGACTCTTCCCGAGCCAAAATTGGTTGAAAATTTCTCCATATATGCTTCATTCAAATTTGCCTAGTAAACTGCCTCTAACACTGCAAAAGACTCCAGTTAAGGTCGCCAAAGTTGGAGGCTACTCAGAATTTAGGGATTCAGCTGAAAATCCCATCGGATTAAACTCAAGGCTTAATTAATTTAGGTGTGTTTTAATTGTGATAAGTGAGGATTAAATACACATAAACACATTTTAATTTAATCCTGTACTAAATGAGGATTAATGTATTAATCATGGTTTAGGGTGCTTAACCCTCATTAAAATTTTTAATCCCGCACTTATGAGAAATATGACCGCCTGTGGTTTTGGTAGAGTGGTCATATGGGGAGGGGCCTGGCCCGTGGGGTTGGCCCCCTCCAAACCCCTGCCAGTCGAATCACTGTAGTTTAAATACAAGTTGCGACCTAATGTTGTTAAGAACTATAACGTTTGCATGGTGGTAAGGAGTATAATTGACACGGGGGGAGGTCATGGGTTCAACCATGACCTCCACCCATATATTTTTCTCTAAAATAAATACGTGCCAATAACATATTTTAAAACCTTGGTATATATATATATATATATATATATATATATATATATATATATATGTGCAGATTTTTCATATAATTCGTATAGTTTCCCAAAAATATATATTTTAATCCAACCGACCTTTGGATATAAATTAATGTGCCCATATAAAATATTTAATTCGACCTTTGGTATAACCTTTGGACTATGAATATAATTCATATGATTCTAACTTTAGAATTGTAACATTTCGACCATTGGAGAGGGTGCCCCGAGGGGGCACGTGGCAGCCCCTGGCTGCGGGTGCACCAGAGGGGGCACGTGGCAGCCCTTGGCTGCACCACGTGTCAGCCTCTGGTTGGGCTATCCCAAAACATAAAAACGTGGCAGCCCCTGGCTGCACCATGTGTCAGCCTCTGGTTGGGCTATCCCAAAACATAAAAACGTGGCAGCCCCTGGCTGCACCACGTGTTAGCCTCTGGTTGGGCTATCCCAAAACATTAAAAAAAAAAAAAAAAAAATCGATTTCAACCTTAGGAGCAAATCCATAATTTTTTTTTTTTACATTCAAACCAATTCAGCGAATACTGCTGTGACACTTGTCATAGTTTCACTGGGAAAACTTTAAGAATATTCCCAGGATATACCCTGTATGCTGACTGGGTTGCCATGTCATCAACCTGTCACTGTTCTGCAAATTTTTTTGTTGTTTAGGGAAACAAGCAACAGGCTCTATCTTCTTCATCCAGACTTTGTTTTCGACGAAACGAGTTGCGACAGATTCCTGGTGACGAGATCTTCGCTTTCGTTCAGTTTCAAATAAAGTCCAAGCACTTTCATGTTTGAGCTTTTACACTGAGCACCTGATCATTCCTCCCCACTAGAAGCCTTTTGGAACCCAAAATCTCTTTGATTACTGATCATGTGGATTAGGGTATTTTTCCCTCACCCTTCCAGTCTCTATCCACTGAAATTTTCCCATTTTCATCAATTGGAGCTTTTGACAAAAAAGTTAACTTTTTCCTTGACTCTTGCGACCTTCTCTTACTGCCATTGATGTCGTTATGCTGCAATTCCCATGAATTTGTAGAGAAGAAAGCTATTCTTGTAGAAGCCATATTGTTCCTACCTTGGTCATTAATCAAAGGAAACTTAAAAATTGTCTCACCTTGCACAATGTCATCATGGTGATTCTTAATTGATCTTGCTTTGTACTTGCTGTTAGGGTCCTATAACAATAGGATTCATACTTTTGAATTGACTTTGATTAGTCTTTAAATATGTACATACTTTGCTTTCTGCAAATTGTTTTCCCATATTAGAAATTAAAAAATGCAAAGAGGGTAAAAGTCCTAAAAGAACAATCAAAGGACAAAAAGAATCAAAGATAAAAAATAATAGAAATATGAACCCCACCAAAATAGATCATGAAAGTGTTGCACATTTAAATGCCGCTACTATTAGTTACTTTTGAAAAATAATATTATGTGTAGCTTGTTTAAAATTCCATAATCCATGATAAGTCAAATAGCTTAATCTTGACTTTTTCATGCTTTAAAATTTCATGTTGTTAGATAGAGAATAAAGACCTAGCCAAATAGTTTAATCTTGGCAGATCAGTAGTTAAGTAGAGAAATAATAAGGAGCTCAACAATAATCCGAGCCCTTGGAATAAATAAGGATAGAATTAGTTAGTTTGTTGTTTTAAAAGAAAAATGATAAGGGTTTGCAAGCTCAAATGCACCCATGTAAATGAAGAAAAAATGTTAAGGTAGTTGATGGGAAGGCAAAAGAAGTTTTTCACAAGCATGGATATGTAGAAAATTGGTCATTTCATTTATTAATTTCCCTATAAAATCATTCCCCTTGTAAAAATACCCCTTCCATTCATTTTTACTCTTTCCCATATTTCACTCATTTTCCCTTATAAAAACCCCTTTACTAATTTCCCTTTTCATTTAAAAGTACATCAAAAACCCAAAAAAATACTTTATCCTAATTCTAAATGGTTTAAATTAATATCGGGACCCACTACAAAAATCCTACCCTGATATAAATTTAGAATTTTTAACTTAGTGAAATCCCACATATGTATTAACATTTAACCATATTTATTAATTCCCATAATACCCCTATCCCGTATATATTAAAAACCTTATTGATATTATCCCCATCCCTTTATTTATTTAACTTAAATACAAATATTTTTCCTCGCATGTGATATATCTTGGGCCCACCATATATTAATACCCCACATATTATAAAGTTTCCCTAACCCGACAATATATATAACTCCAATGCATAAGTGTAAAGCCTCGAGTCTCGCGCCTTCAGATCCCGTGACTCCATCGCATCATCTCAGCTGTCCAATCTAAACCGACCAGATCTAATGTTCATCAAACCATATCGCAAATCTTATAGCGCGATCGTTTAACACCACAAGACCTTGCGAAATGAGCGGTTTCACATCCCTACTTCCCTGTTACGTGTCAATCTTTCATTCCATCGCATCGCTAAAGAAAAAACCATTCACCACTTTCCCGTAGTGCGAAAACCACCCAATAGTTTATCCTGTCCATTGTGATAAACCACCGGATTATTCCCTGCACAGTGCATTAAAACATTCATCCATTGCGATAAGCCACCATTTCATTATGCACTATGCAATAAACCAATGTGAAAACCCCAAGTTACTATGGTAACTCCGACAATGTGCGAAAAGCCAAAATTTGAGTCATTTCCGCAGATTTGCGAATAAAACTAGAACATCATTGCCAATGCCAAATTGATACCCCATTACCATCCTGACTCCTTCCATGAAATTCCCTATTCCCTGAAACCATTATTGCGCCCCATACAGGCCTTTGTTTCACTAACTGTTGTTTTTTTTGCAGGTATATCAACAAATTTGATAAACAATTGATACTAGTTCAAACTGTTTAATCCAGATTCTTGAGATTTAAATTCGAAGGCTTCACTGAGCAGAAATTTCATACACAAGAAAAATCAAGCTATAACCAAAAATACAACAGAAAAAGGATAATTTACACAGTAAATTGGTTTTAAGGGAGTAAAAACATCTACATCAGCAATAATGAAGTTGTTCAAAGTAACTCTCCAGGACATATTTTACTCACTGTTACATACATCTTATTGTAAAAAGGTAAAAGTAAAAACAGAGAAGTCAAGGTAAAACAATAAAAGTAAGCATGGAGGTAGTAATGGTTAAACAGAGATGAAAACACTTTCACCAGCAACAATGAAGTTTATCCGAAGTAAAAGTAAAAACAGTTAAAAGAAGAGACATTTTCCAGAAATTTCCTATTTAAGTCATAGTTTTGAAGAAACTATTGTGGCCAATCCAAGATGAATTTTGAAAAACAGGAGGAGGTTTGTGTTCCTAAGAGGCCAATCTACAAAAACCTATCTCATTTTTTACACAGGTATTGCAGAAGGAGAAATACATTTACATCTTCACAACCTAATTTTTAGATTGTGCAAAATCCCGTTTTAGACATATGTTTGCAAAGTATATTGTGGACAGATAGAACTAAATTTTGGGAAAGTGAGAGAAATTTATCTCAAAAACATATTTATCTACAATAACCTCTTTCAATTTTTACATATATATCTCAGATTGAGATATACAAAGGTATCACTGGACCCAGATTTTGCAGAATTTCTGGAGCAAAATGCACAAAGGAAGGAGATAGTTAGTGACTTGGAAGCCTCATCATCAACTAAGAGTTGATATCAAATTCAAATTTCTCTTATTTGTCACCATAAATCAATAAATATAGTGCCAAATAGATTCATTAGTTTTGAGTGTACTTTATTTAAGTTCTATTTATGTAATACAGTTTGAGATATTTGTAAACCAATCTTGATATTTTTTCAAGATATTCTAGTTTTGAATTTGTATAAATACTTCATCATTTGAAGTATTGAGTGTGGATTAATTGTTGAACATTTATATAGCTGTAATATTCTGAACCCAAGGGTTTTTGTATCAAGTTTAAGTCAGCAGACTGGATCACAGGAAATAAAGCATAATATTACAGGATTCATGTGTTGGGCCACTGAAGTAAAGTATTTTCTCATGTTATTTGTCAATTTTATTATGTTTTCCATCCATTCATGAATGTGTTCTAAATTTTAATGTGAAATTAGGAATTGTTATTTCAGAATTTGTTAAAAGAACTCTGTTATTGATTGATTTCCATTTAAATGTTTTCTTCTGATATCCAGAAACCCTTAATTGTTCCCTGATTTCGATTGACCTCTGCCTTTTCACTCCTAATCCGGATTTAAGAACCCTTAACTGCTCTTTATCCCAATCAAAACCATTTCACCATCAACCTTTGAAGATCTGAAGTGACTCTGCTATCTTGCCCTGTAAACATTTACCTTTAGACATTGATCTCGATTTGACTGCTTGACACATTGACTCCATCTACCCAATGGAAAACATATTTATAGCTATCCATATGAGTAAGTGATTTTCCCACCAAACCAAATAAAAACCTCAAAACCAATTTTCCCTATATAAATATCCTAAAATCAAATATAATAAACAATGTTAAATCTTATAGAGAGAGCTCTCTCTGAGCATTAGGAAGGCTAGATCCTAAAGCTTAAAAGTAGGTTTGTGGTTACCTCTGATATTCTTTAAACTATAATAAAAAATCTCACAACTTTGAGAATCATTAGAGTGATAACACTTGCGTCGACTCTTGACCAAGTATCTTCACCATTGCCCTGTACCCTTTGGAAACCAAAAACAAGCATTTTTGGAACTCATGCCTTCTTTGTCAAGTTGCTTTGTCATTTTATCTTTGACCTGTTCACTCTCTTGTATCGGCATCTTGTTTCCAACACTGATGTTGACTGCTGCAAATATGCCACATGTTCACCTCCTTTCAAAGGAAACCTGTTAGAGTCTTGAAACATCTCATTACAAGCATAAGAAACCTTAATGAAATCAGCTTGTTCATTCGATACATATTTTTCAAATGTTTGACTCAAAAAATCCCTCTGTTTGATCATCAACAATGTCAAATTCTGACTTGCATTCACTATCCTCTTCATTTCTCCTGCATGTATAAGAGAAAAAATTGTCTTCTTCTTATGCGATCTAACTATGTACTCAATACCATTCTTAAACAAGTGATACTTATCCTCATGGTTATAAAATACTTCTTTCCTATCATAAAGATAAGGAATTCCCAAAACAATTCTTAATATCTCAAGCGACACCACATAAAGTTCAACTTCATCAAGAAAGTTTGAATTGATGGTGAATCTTAGTATGCACTTCCTTGTAACCTGCAAGTTTTTATTCTTGATCCACCCTAAAGGATAAAGTCTTGTATGTCTAACAGTTTCAAGGTTTAGCTGCTTAACCAAGTCTTCGGAAATCAAGTTAGCTTGTGACCCAATATAGAAAATTGTGTCTATCTTTATATGTTTAGAGACACCTCTAATATGGAAAAGTGCTATTCTTGCATTTTCATCTTGAGTGACATTGGAACAATTTGAAGAACTAGTGCTTGCTATATGCTTACCTTTCAAACCCATGGTTGTAACCTTTGTCTCATCTCCTAAATCTGACTCTAAATCATGCTCAACTATAGCAACAATTTTCTTCTTTTTTGGCTTTCATTTTGTTTGGCTTCAACTCTGGGTGAAATTTCCAACAGTGGCCTTCATCATGGCCATTCTTCAAACAATTTTTACATGTGAGTTGAATCTATTTCTCTCTCTTAACAGATTTATTTCTCTTTCCACTTCCATATAACTTGCCCTTTCCTTTACCCTCACTTTCACTTTTCTCATCTGGGTTATATTTCCCTCTTGCTTCTAAGTGTGTGGCTTGAACACAAACCTCATCTATGTTTGTCGGATTAAACATGAGAATAGTGTGCCTAAGGTAACTATGCAAACCCCCAACATAATTTAACAAAGTTTCTTGAGAATATAAATTAATACCCAAAATAAGAGCTCTTCTCCTAAATTCGTGAGTATAATCTTGCACACTTTTTCGTTTCAGTTGTCTAAAAATTTTCCAGTCCATAATGGCCTTTGCATGTAAGATAATGGATATAATTTTATTTTAATGGCAACAATAAAACTTGACCAATACATAGAGATCTTATCGTAGTTTTTAATCTCTTCTTGAGTCCTCGCTTCCCACCATACAAGTGTAGATCCTTCCATCCTCAAATAAGCCAATTGAATAGCTATGTAATCTTCATGAAGGTTCTGAATTCTGCAATACACATCCAATTGAAGTATCCAATTGTCCAATATTTCTGCATCTACCTCGCCACTATACATTGGAAGCTCAAATTTGACATCAAATCTGAGTAAGGGTGTTTTTCCTCTTGTGTCTTTTGAGTGAGTGTGGGTGGTTTTTGTGGTGGAAGTGGAAGATGATGGTGATGGTGATGATGGGGATGATGAAGATGGTGGAGATGGAGGTGGCTTTCCTCCACTACCCTTTTAACTCTTCTCTTCATCCTTCTTATCATCTGAAGTTCCTTCTCCATGTGGAGTCTTAGAACCTTCTCCTGCCATCGAAGCAGTAAATGCATCAAACATAATTTTAACCATCCTCTTTATGTCATTGAAGTCTCTCTTGATATCATCCTCTTCTGAATGACCTTCAGTTTCTCCAACACCTAACATGATGCCTATGGATTCAAGCTCAGGTTCTGGTGCTTGTACCTCTTCAATCTCAGCTTCTTGAGATAAAACTTGAGTTGCTTCAAGTGCAGCTATGAGTGGAACTTTGGGTGGAGATGGTGCCCTTATGGCTCTCCTTCTTTTGGTCCTAATCTCAGGACTTGCAACAAACAATTTCCCTTCACCTCTCTGTAATTTTAACCTTGTAAGCATCAACCATTAAAACACTACTCGCACAAAACTCAAGCAACTATCAAGAAAATAACCTTAGCAGCCTTGGGCTCTGATACCAACTTGATCTAAGTATGAATGTTAGTTTTTATGTGCTAATTCCATCTTCAGATTTAAAATTTATTTGCTGATATTATTCTTGATGTACATAGGTTTCCTAGTTGTTTATGTGTGTCAAACTGGTAAATTAGTTGAGTTTTATGAGTGAATTAAAGAGAATAAAGAATGAATAAATATTTTGAATAGCAGCAAAAACAAGGACATCAAACCATCACAAGTTATCGATCAACATAGATTTTTGATGAAGGAGTTCACCCCTCTTGGGCTACATCTCCTTGGTCCAACTTCCATGGCTTGGGCCTCTGTATTAGCTTAAAAGTGAAAAAATTGTTGTTTACATTCACCTACAGCTCCTGAAACATGCTTCAATGAGTCCAAAATGTCCAAATATATTAGAAATGACTCTTCTTTCTCTAAATATGGTCTTCAGCTAATCTAGGCATGGCCTTCCCCCTGGTGGCCCTAGGCTTCGTTTTTCTTAAAATTGACAATTTTTTTTTTATAATTGCTCCTCCGCCTCTGCAACCTATACCAATGGATTTAGAACATGCCAATATGGTAGGAATGACTATTCCTGAGCCAAAATTGGGCGAAATTTGCTCCAGATATGCTTCATTCAATTTTGCCTAGTAAATTGCCTCTAAAACTAGAGAAGATTCCAGTTAAGGCTGCCAAAGTTGGAGGCCGCTCCAAATTTAGGGATTTCGCCAAAAATCCCGCCCAATTAAACTCAGAGCTTAATTAATTTAAGCGCGTTTTAATTGTGATAAGTGAGGATTAACTGCGCATAAGCACGTTTTAATTTAATCCTGTATTAAATGAGGATTAATGTATTAATAAGGTTTAGGGTGCTTAACCCGCATTAGAATTTTTAATCCCGTGCTTATGAGAAATATTCCCGCGTGTGGTTTTGGTAGACTGGTTGTATGGGGAGGGGGTTGGCCCCCTCCAAACTCCCGTTGGTCGAATCACTATAGTTTAAATACAAGTTGCGGCCTAATGCTGTTAAGAACTAAAACATTGGCATGGTGGTAAGACGTATGGTTGGTGCAAGGGAGGTTGTGGGTTCGACCCCGACCTCCTTCCATAAATACGTGCCAATATCATAGTTTAAAATCTTGGTATACACACACACACACACACACACATATATATATATGCGGATTTTGCATATAATTTGTATAGTTTCCCGGAAATATATATTAAATCCAACCCACCTTTGGATATAAATTAATGGGCCCATATAAAATATTTAATCTGACCTTTGGTATAACCTTTGGACTATGAATATAATTCATATGATTCTAAATTTGGAGTTGTAACATTTTGACCATTGGAGAGGGTCCACCAGACGGGGCATGTGGTGGCCCCTTGCTACACCACGTGTCAGACTCTAGTTGGGTTGTCCCAAACCATAAAAAAAATTCGAATTCAACCTTAGGAGCAAATCCATAAAAAAAATTTCACCTTCAAACCAATTCGGCGAATCTTGTTGTGACACTTGTCACAGTGTTACTAGGCAAAACTGAAGAATATTCCTAGAATATACTTTGTATGCTGACTGGGCTGCCATGTCATCAACCTGTCATTGTTCTGCTAAATTTTTTTGTTGTTTAGGAAAACAAACAGCATACTCTATCTTCTTCATCCAGGCTTCATTTTCAACGAAATAGGTTGTGCCAGATTCCTGGCAATGAGCTTTTCGCTATCGTTCAATTTCCAATCAATTCTGAGCACTTTCATTTTTGAGCTTTTACACTGAGCATGATTTGGACCCAAAAATCTCTTTGATTACTAATCATGTGGATGAGGGTATTTTTCCCTCACCCTTCGAGTCTCTATACACTGAAATTTTCCCATTTTCATTAATTGGTGCTTTTCAGAAAAAGTTAACTTTTTCCTTGACTCTTGCAACCTTCTCTTACTATCATTGACACCATCATGTTGCAATTCCCATGAATTTGCAGAGCAGCAAGCTATTCTTGCAGAAAACATCTTGTTCCTACCTCGGTCATTAATCAAAGGAAACTTAAAAACTGTTTTACCTTGCACACTGTCATCATGGCCATTCTTAACAGATCTTGCTTTGTACTTGCGTCGACTCTTGACCAAGTATCTTCACCATTGCCATGTACCCTTTGGAAACCAAAAACAAGCATTTGTGGAACCCATGCATTCTTTGTCAAGCTTCTTTGTCGCTTTCTCTTTGACCTTTGCACTCTCTTGTACTGGCATCTTATTTCCAACACTGATGTTGACTACTGCAAATCTGTCACATCTTGTTCACCTCCTTTCAAAGGAAACCTGTTAGAGTCCCAAAACATCTCATTACAAGCATAAGAAAACTTAATGAAATCAACTTGTTCATTCAATGCATGTTTTTCAAAGGTTTGACTCATAAAATCGCTATGTTTTATCATCAACAATGTCTAATTCTAACTTTCATTTAGTATACTCTTCATTTATCCTGCATGTATAAGAGTTAAACTTGTCTTCTTATTCCATTATCAGGAATAGTGCATGGGAAGTTGTCCCAAGACTGGAGGACAAGTCAGTTGTAGGATCCATGTGGATCTATAAGGCGAAGCAAGGAACATATGGGAGTGTTGAGAAACACAAGGCTAGATTTGTGTCCAAGAGGTTCTCTCAGGTGGAGGGAATAGATTATGAGGAGACCTTTTCTCTAGTAGTAAGGTATTATTTAATCAGATCTATTCTAAAACTTTCAGCGTGGATGGGATGGAAAATACATCAAATGGATTTAAATCCAATGTTCCTCAACAAAGTGATTAAGGAAGAGGTGTACATAGAGCATCCAAAAGGATTTGAGACCTCCAAAAAAGATTCACATGTGTGTAAACTCAAGTGAGAGATGTATGGACTGAAACGAGCACCCCGTTCTTGGTACACCAGGATTGAAAACTATTTCACTAGGTTGGGCTTCACCAAAAGTGAATTAGATGCAAGCCTTTAGCATATTGTGGTTGAAGGTAAATTATTGATTATAATATTATATGTCAATAATTTAATTCTAACAACTGATGATAAGTTGATAAAATCTTGACAATAATATTTGGCAAGAGAATTAGAGATGAAATACATGGGTCTCTTGCATTATTTCATTGGTTTGGAAATTTGGAAAAGAGATGAGGAACTATTTGTCTCTCGGGGAAATTATGCCTACGAGATACTGAAGAAGTTTCACATGTAGAGAAACAAACCCATAGAGACTCCTCTAGTAGGGAATTGGAGGAAGGAAGGTGCTACTTCAGGCGAAGGCTTCAAACCTACACCTTTATTCTTCTCCTCAGATTTAAATTCCTTCCCTCTATCAAATGCACTGAAATTATTAGGAGGCACTACATTCTATTTGTTACCTATGTCTTGAGGTCTTGTTGTGCTTCATATCCCATTTTCCTTTATTCTTATCATTACCTTTCAAATCATGCTGAGTCTCAGATCTGGGTTTTGATTTATCATAAAAATGCTTTATATTATTAATGGTTTCCTCTAATGATCTAGGCTTGTCAAACTCAATTATGTCTTTGAATGCTACCGACAACCCACTGGTGAATCTCTGAATGTTTTCTTTCTCCTCCTTCAGATAAGGCACATACCTAAATAACTGCTCATCGATCATAGATCCCATCTTCATCTCATAGAATTAATTTTCCATGTCACCATAGTATCTCTCAGAGAGATACTTCTTCTTGAATAGTCTCTCGAACTCACTTCAATTCAACTCCTCTTTGTGAATACCTTTGACATTCTTTACATCTTCCCACCAGATGTCTGCTTTACCTTTAATACCGAAAGTAGTTATTTTGGCCTTCATGTTCGCTGAGTAATCATGCAATATGAAGAACGTATTCATTCCAAGAAATCAAGCTTCCACATCTTGTGATTTATTCATTTCTCCATAAAATTTAGGTCGCTTTGCTTTCTTAAACTCATCTGGTAAATATCCCCTATCATTCCTCTTGTAAGGATGATAACGATGACAACCATGATACATGTTTGAACCAGAACTAGAGTAATCCCATATCCACTTCTACTTCTATCAGGTGTATCCAATAATCTGACATCTCTGACTGTATCATCTCTATCCAACCTGTGACCACCATGTGGCCTGCTACCATATGCTCCATTAATCCTATCATCCTTCCCATGACTGATTCTAAGCGGTCCCTATCTCTGCAAATCCGAAAAGATCCGAAGAATAAATGCATTGACCTCTGCTTTTTTCTCCTATGCCCTAGAAATTATCTTTTGTGATTGAATTATTTTGTCATTATATGCTTTTCAACTCCTTATTTTTTTCTTTAAACTTCTCAAATTTTTTGCTATGTGAGGGGAGTACTTATCACCATGTTTCTCATCTGATCTATTGGGAGAATCTCGTGAACTGTAGTCTACCATTCTAGTAGCCATCTATGTTCTTCTTCCTGCAAGTATATCATGTCAGCTAGACCAAAACATAAGCATAATCAACATACCTCAGTATAGTTTAGGGGAGCATATCTCATTTGCAAGATGAACCAGATTAACACAAATACATGTATAATCATAATCATAATAGTATATAGATATCATCTGAATCGCTATCTAGTTACCATGCATGATGCCTCAACTACAATACCAAATAGACACAATGAATTCATAACAACATATGTACGACACACATGCATACATAATACACACAAACACTAACATGCATTCATGAAAAATTCATTCCGACAACAACACCATCAAATTTTTCATGACATCACAACGAAAACCATGACCACCACCATGCATACACAACAAGCACATAGACCAAAAGCATAAGGACACATATGCAACTGACATGTACATATGACAACACATTCATCTAAGGAGAACAGACGCCAAACATCACCCAAGGAGAACGAAACCATGCTCTGATACCACCCTGTAACCACTTCCTCCCACATTTACCCAAGCTAAGTGATCCATCAGGGTAAACATGTGAAGAAGAGTTAATATGATATGCTTCAACTTCCAAATTACGGTTAAGGAAGTGGAACTGACATGACAATACCAATATGACCTTCCACAAATGCTATAGAACCTTCAGGAGCCTACCAACCCTTGAGACAACTTCCTGTTTTGCTGAACTAGAGCCTTAGTCGCGCTGCTAAGAAGGCATCCATGTGACTGTGGCCTTTTTCATGCAATTTTGTGCTGGGGACCCCAAATTTTGAGCCACGTTTTCAGGCATAGGTCTCAGACCACTGCCAAAAACTTCATGAAGCTTCCAGAAATGATAAATAACATGATGAAAAGGTTAATAATGCAAACACCTAAACAAGGACTTGAATTGGCCCCCACTATCCATGACATGAATTTCTTCAAACATATCATAAACATGTAATATGCAGGTCATAACAACATATATAAGCATAGGGATCTCATACTTATCTGAGAATCATCAAGGAGGACCAATATATCCTCCAAATAGCTGCAATGTTATCTATTAGGTAATTCATTCATTAACATTTCATATACTAACCAAAACATGATGATAGCCATACATCAAGTTTGTCATAAAAAATGATTATAACCAACATAATAACAATGATAGAACAACAATTAGGATCACATAATAACAAGTACATTTACCCATCATATGTATTGGGAGAAGAGATCCTATTAACTTATGAAAAATGAAACCAGGTCACGTACCACTCGACCATAGATTGAGTTGAACCATATCTCTCTTTCAACCAATCACCCTCGTGCCATATTCCAATAATGAATGTAGGATATCGGGGTGTAAATCAAACAAAACCAAACCAGGGCTTCAGAGGCCAAGCCACCTCAACCCTCAACTAGTGATTCCACCTCACGATCGGACATCATTAACCATCACTAGATCGGTATCTACCCAAGCTGTCCAGGGCTCTAGAGCATTTGTTCCAACCAAGGCTTCCAGGACTAGTAACTCAACCCACAGCTGTTGTCGGGATTTTAGGGTGTTTGTCCAATGAAGCCTTCCAGGTCTAGTAACTCAACCCACCTATTATCTCTAAATTGGTACTGATGGGCTGCTCCACTAGACAACTTAAAGTAACTATTTCAACCAACTTTGAACTGAAGATTAGCCTCTTCAGTGTGAGAGGGCCCTATGAAAACTGTATTAGATGGCTAAATCTATGAATGTAACTTGATTATGATTGATTGTAGGTTGAAAATGGAAAGGACTTGATACCATTGGGAAAATGGAGTCAACATTAGAAAATTCAATGAAATAATCCTTCTTGTGGAAACTGAGGAAAATGGAATTTTCAATGAAAAAATGGTACACATAAAAAACACAAGAAGAAACATCAGTTTAGCATCTAAAGGAAGTCAGAGCATTCTTCCATGAGTTATGAGTAATTAGACATAAACTAACTGCAAATATTAAACATGAAAGATATAAGACATATAACTCATTGAAAACCTCCTTCGAATCTCAGGTGAAGAAGGCAAAATATCCACTATATATTACTGAATATGAAAGGTTTTACAAAGTAGCAGTATAATAAAATATTCTCCAACCCTTCATTCATTGAAATAATTCCTATTAATAGGCATCCAGTCTTTACATCGAATCTTCCAAATGGCTAGATCATTAAGTTCTTTTGCTGCCACCTAGTCTAACCATAAACTAGATACTTGGAATTAGAAACTGACACCTACTAACTTAGAAGTTAGAGTCCTAACATAACTCAACCACCTATTTATTAAATCTTTATCTAAAGGATAACCCAACTACATCAAAAGGAATCATGTGATTCAACAACACTGACCACAATCAAAACATAAATATCCTCACTGTCTTCATGAAATTGTTCTTCCTACTTTTGAGGAGATATCATGTTGATGATGTGGCAACATGATGAGTTGGCATCTCCAAACCACCCTTGTGATGAGTGTTTCCATTCAGAAAATCTCTCCTCTGATACTCTTTGAAATTTCATATGGTAAAAAATCTTGGAAAATTTCCTTATCCTTTGAATATTTCCAAAAACTTTCTTTGCTGCAAAAACAGAGCTTTTAGGCACTTTCACAACAAGATTCTGTAGCGAAGAAATTTAGGTCACCTATGCTATACATCTACTACTTCTGACCAGTGGATGGTGTTTAGTGGTCAAAAAAATTTAAATACAGGCTTTAGTGCTCTTTACCCAAGTCAAAATTGGTGGTTTTGAACCAAAAACATCTTCAGCAATTTCGCAGCGAAAACTAGGTTTCAAGCCCGGAACACACTGCGGAATTGCCTAATTGCCCACAAACTTCACATAATTTGGATTTTAGGCCTAGAAAAGGTCCATGAGCATACTTGAAGGTGAGATATGATGAAAAAAGACAAAAATATATGTTGTTCATTGTTACCTATTTATTTAGTAGCAGGTTCTTCATGAGTAACTTCAATAGGTTCCTCTACAACCTTCATTTTCAAACCCTTCTTCTCTAATTCAACCTTCACCTTTTCCATTTGTTCCTTCAATTATTTGACTTGTATTTTAAGATTCTTCTTTTTATGCCTGCAACCGTAAGTTCTTTTGCCTTATGTGTTTCATCATGATGCACAAAGGCTGGGTTCTTTTCAACAATTTCTTGGCCTTTGCAAGGGATTCTTCAAAAAATTTCACCTGATCAGTTACTCTCTTTTCCACCTCATCTATCAATTGTCTATCTTGTTTTTATTTCTCCAGATCCATCTTCGTTTCAATCAACTCTTCTCTAGCCTCCCTTAACTGTTCTTTAAGAAGCTTCCCTTCAGTTTTCTTCGTGACCTTTTCTTTACCTTTCCTCTGTTTAACAATTTCTTCTTCATATTTGAGTTGTTCTTTCAGTAAATCTACCTCGGAGTCCTTCTGAACCTTCCTTTTGGATTTACCTTTATTTACCTTTTAGTAATTTTTGTCTCAGTAGGTGACAAATCTATGATTTCTTCCACCAATGGATTTTTTCCTTTATCTTTCTTCTGCTACTTGCTATCATCTTTAACAAACTCAACACTCTGTGATCTGGTGAGAGGTTTTCTAGGTTTAAACAGAAAACCTGAATCTTCAGTAGAGAAATCTAACTTCTTGGCAGTGAGAACCTTCTTTTTAGTTTTGGATCCTTTTACCTCTACCGATTTCACTACAAGAGTCTATGCAATGTCTATTGCTTGTAAAATATCTTCAAGCCTACCTTTACTTCCAGTGTAGTCTTTTGTGCTTCCCTTAGGCCTTTTTGCAGCAGGTTTGGACTTGCTGATTGTAGAAGACTCTATAACATGCTTGCTAGATGTTGGCTGAGGTGCTGCCTCTTGAATGAATTCAGTCTCTATCTCCATGGGTTCAACTAAAGGCTACAAACCGTCTTGATGATCATCTTCTGTCTCTACAATGGTATCCATATTTTGTCTAGGAGTAACAGTCTTGGACTTAGGAGTTCTATTTGGAGTTGGAGAATCTATTTCATGGCCACTCATAAATAAAAAGGTTTCCCAATATCTGTTCAATTATTCCAGCACTAGCAATTTGATTAATCCATGGTGAAAAATATAAGTTTCACTTCTTTCAGGCCTACCCTGCACCTTATCTGACATTTTTCCAAGACTCTTAAAAATATAGAAAGGGATATCCATTAGCTGTTTACCTATGAAATGAAGCAGCAACTTGAAATGATATAGGTAGATTGTATGAAGCCTACCTTCGCATGTAAAGTACTTATGTATCACCAACAGTAGTTTAGAATAGTTGTCATTGAGACAAGTTCTAGGAATCCTAATAGTCATATTTATCCCTACATGCTCTGGTTTCAGAAAAACATCACAAATTTGTAAATTGAACTTCGTAGCTTTAAACCACTCTTCTCCTATCCTGGGGATTCCTGTTGCTTGGGAAATGCTATCAGGTGAAACTGGCAAATGGAGGATACCCACCTTTGTAGAATTTCCCTTTAAATTTAGTGAAAAATCCTGTGAAACCTGTATATCATGACCCTGTAGTCTTTGACAAAATTGCATGCACCCTGCTTTTGTGAAAGACTCCATGAAACTGGGATCTTCCATGATTAATTTTGGATTTATAGGCTCATATATGAATGGTATGCCTCCTTTAGTTGTCTTCCTTTGCGTAGCCTTCTTCTTTGTTTGCAGCGCTGGCCTCTTTTAGAAACTCACACTTGCACAGTCAAGACTTGATGACAACAAGATGTTGTGGGATTAGGAGGCTGGTATGACAACACCTAGACTCTAAATGAAGAACAAAGACATCGATCTATTTGAGTCGCATCTTACAAGGATGGAAGAGAAGAACGTGGAGGATGAAAGCTAAATAAGGAAAGATAATGAGAAGAAATTCGTAAAAGGACAGTAATTGATGAACAAACGTGCTCAAAACATTTATTAATGACCCTAATCTGACTAGCATGACCTAAAACCACTCATAATTTAACAACTCATAAATTTACAGAAACCGTTGCAGAAAAACATAAATCCGCAGCAAGTTCAGTTTAACAGGTGTTAGATTCACTGCAGATTTATTATGTGATTTCACAGCGAAATATGTTAATTTTGCACTAAATACGCTACAAACTCATGAAAACTCCGATAGGTGGCCAGATTTGACAAGTTTGATTGATTTGAGTATCAAATTTGGATTTTCCCCTTTGACATGACTTAAATAAATCCCCTAACAACTTAAGGTAACCAAAAAACTCACACCATATCATAAAAATTATCATTTCATGATTTTTATTAGACCCCTAACCAACCTACTTACAAACTTGACATGTTTAACAAACTAAAATATTATGGATGATAACACTAGCAATGGATTCCAAAGTGTTTGTCCAACCAAGGCTTCCTGGACTAGTAACTCAACCCAAGTTATTACAGGGCTTCTAAAGTGTTTGTCCAACCAAGGCTTCTAGGAACCAGTAAATCAACCCACAGCCATAAGGAACATGAGCACCAAGCAGAAAATAAAGGTAAACCCACAACACCATGGCTATCCAGGAAATGACAAGGCTAGGAAAAACCATTGTTAATTCAGGTAATCCTTGCCAATGGCAGATCATAACCAAGGTACCACATGCATGTGTCATGCATGCAAAAACTAGCAAGTAAATCATACATGAAACTTGGTACCTGCAAGAAAAACCTATTGTAGTTGTTGATCCCGATGTCCTCTTGCACTTTCCTGATTTTCCTTTGCCTTCTTGCTCCAAATACCAAGTATGCCACACTTCTCCAAGAGTGGTGTAAGAAAAATCTGTGTCCAAGAGAATGAGAGAAAGAGAATAGAATGAGAGCTCCAAAACTAAACTGACAAAAGGTTACAAACTTATCCTCATAAGCCTGTTTATTAATGAGGCCTCTATTTTTCTTCAATTTCCATTATTTTCCTTCATTTTCCTCCTCACAGGAAACCTATGACCTTTCACCTTCATTTTCTCCTATTTTCCATTATTTTCATAAATAAATTCCAATAAATTCCAAATTGCCTTTCCAAAGCCTTTTCCATTGCCTTTTCCAATTTCCATAACCATTAATTAATCAGAAGTGATCCCCGTCACTATGTTTTTGCCCAAAATTGAGCTTGAAATATGTGTCCCATGACCATGGTTATTATTTTTCCCTTATTAACTTTATTACATGAATTTTTAACCTGGGGCTATTACAGGCTCTAGTCTCCAGATAACCCAAGATCTACATCATCTAGAAAGAATTTTTATCCTCGCTAGTTGTTGTGGAATATGGGCTAGCACAAAAATTTGGGAATGGTGAAAAGCTGGAAATAGGCCAAGGTCTGTGGGTCAGATGTAATGAAATTTATCACCTTCCCCATAAAATGGTCTAACTACTTAATAGTAAAGGTAGGCACACTCTAAATCATGTTTCTAGTCCCCTTATCACATCCATCTGGGAACATGGATGTGCCAATGCTCATTAATTGAATTTACCTCCCGAATTTCATGGAGTATGGAATGATTATATAGTGGCTTTAAACATTGCATATGTTCACCTTAGAGAGGAAGTTGACACCCTACGTTGGCTTCATTCCCCGTGGGGGGATTACTCTCCTGAAGATGGTTATGTGTTTATATGCAATGATAGACAACTATAGGCTATTTTTTGGTGGTGGAAGAAGCTTTGGAAATTAAAAAGCCCCCCAAAGACATGTATTTTCCTTTGATGCCTGCTAGAAAATAAAGCATCAACTTGGGATAATATTCAAAATTTTTGCATGAAGGGTCATGGGTGGTGTGTTCTATGTAAAAAAGAGGACAAATCTATTGAACACCTATTCATTTCCTATCCTTTCTCAATGGCAGTTTATATTGCCATCAAGAATCGTTTGGGAGGTGTTTCGAACTTCAAGGTGTATCATTCTCAGAAGCATCGAAGGAATGGCGAGAGAATGTTTCTCTTAAGAAACTCAGAAACATGCCACCATTAGTCTGTTGGGGCACATGGAATTCAAGGAACAAAGTCATATTCAAAGAAAAATCCTCTATTTCAGATCGGGTGGCAATCAAAGTCGTTGTAGATTATGAACTTATCCCAGCTAATGAAGGTTCTCATGCTCCGCGAAATATTATCATTAAGGAGCTGGAAAATATCAACCTTGGGCCTTTTTTTATGGAACATCTTTAGAAAAAAGATATTGTGGAGGGGGGGTTGTTTTATACATCCAAAAAATTCATTTTTATAAACTACAAAGCAGTCTGGGGAGGTGAACTAATAATTATGCAGAACTTCCCAGCCTCAAACTCCTCCTCCTTTTTGTAATTAAAAAATATTTTCATACTCTACAGATTTTTGGTGATTCTATGATCATTATTAATTGGTTTCTTGAGCTCCAGTGTTGTCACATTCACACACTGAGTCCCATTCTTGAGGAGGTTTTACAACTCAAACAATATTTTAATCAAGTTTCTTGTCGCCATATTTACAGGGAGCGGAGCCACGTTACAAATGCACTCTTTAAGGATGGTTATGCACATGATTTGGGGGTATGGAAATTATTCGAGTAGCTGAACGGGGTCTCCACAAAATATTTTCATAGACCCTTCATTGAAGGGCTCCCGATTGACATTCATTAGTCCTAATTTCCGATTGATGGTTTTGTAACTCTTTTATTTTTGCTATTTTTTTATGACACTATTAAGGCTATAGTTATGTTATGTATTTCTTAAGATCACAGTCTGTTAGTATTTTAATTTCTTCTATTTTGGTACAACCATACATTTATGTATTATTTGGATATAGGAAAAACTATGCATGTTTTAAGTACACCATGTACATAAAAAATGTAATTTTTATTTTTTTAATAAGAATATTTATCTTTTCTTCAAGGAAAAAAAAATAATAAAGAAAGAAAGAAAAAAAAGTAAAAAAAGAAAAAGAAAAAATTGACAAAAGACAAATATTTTGAAAATGTGTTTTTAAAAAAATGCAAAACTTCAAGAAAAATGGAAAGACATAATCCCTTTTCCTAAATTTAAGTATGTATGAATCACTTAAATAAATTATTTTCATTTTAATTTATTATATTATAAATTTATTAATATAATTATTTGAATTTTTAATAATAATGATTATTGTCCAATAAAATATTTTGTTTACACCATAAAAGACAACTTATTCCTATTTATAATAATGCTAGTTTACTTTATTGGTTGATGCTGATTTTTAAAAATAGAATTGTTAAAAAATAAATATATAAAATTTTCACAATATTCATAACCATTATCATTATTATATTAAATTTCAATTAAAAAAATATACAATATAAAAAATAAAAATAAAAATTATCCCCTAAAATCAACGGTGTCTTATACAACTCCATATGATACAATGAATAATAAATGGATTTATCATCGTAGTTAATATAAATACAACGTAACCCATTTCTTGGAATGAAGTAGAGCATTTCTTCCCTTCATTTTCTTTCCTTTCTCCTATTTTGCATTTTCGAAAAAAATCTTTGAAAAATGTGTTGGAGTTGATGAACCAATTTTAATTCAATGCATTGCATCCATATTAGGTCATTACTTGGGTCTAGAATTGCAAATACCAGAACCAATGGAGAATTCTTAATTTCCCGTGCTTATTGGAGTCAGTGTATTCTTCATTTGATAATCACACTACAATTTATTAGTAACTACATTGGAGTGCCCTTTTCAAGTCTCTCATAACTGCATTGGAGTGCCTTTTCAAACTTTTAGGGGATGTTAACCATGTTATTTTGACAATAATGCAAGTTTCAACACTACAAATAACATACTCTTGTCTTCCATTTCTAATGTCAGCACACTCATCTTATTGAAAGCTATTGTATTAATGTAAGTTAATCTTATTTATATATTTCTATAGAAACTCTACTTGCAATTTTTATTATTTTAATGGAATGTTATGTAACATAATGTGACATCATTTTTCCTATATTGAATTTTAAAGTGTTCCTAGTTAAATTTAAAAAAATAACATGTATTTTATAATAAATAAAAAAAAGGTTTTTAATAAACACAAGGAGGGTGATTTTAGGAATTACCCTAGTCCCATATTTTTATCAGACCTTCCTAACAACCATCCCACTCCATGCCTCTTGGCATCTCCCTTGTCCATTTTCTAAAATGAGTGGGACACTCCTTTTAGTGGTGGATGAGGAAGATGACGGGTGACATGGTGTGGGGGTCACTATTCTCTTTAGTGCAAAATAAGGAAGATGCATGATGGAACGAGGGTGGAATGTGAAACAAGAAGGTATGTAGGGATGGAAGGGGGTGGGTGGTGCAATTCTTAGAATCACCCTTCCATCCATTTGTTAATATTTTTAAAAATCTCTCTATCTTTTTTTTTGTGAATTTGGTAGGTCCTTACTATTTTCTATTATCATAACAACAGGTTGCATCATATACAAAGTTGGTGGCCTCAACCTGCCCGTAGGAAACCAGGTCCATTGACCACCTTAACGCATTGAAAGCCATCCAAAATTGAAATTGTTTCCTTCTTCTACTTGCCGCAATGGCTAGTTTACTGTTTAAAGCATTAACTAAAAGACAATTAAAGACATAAACACTATCTGCAAAATTCATAAAACATAGGTTGGATTACTACCCATCTGAAGAGTCTATCGGTGCCGGATCCTTTGCAGTGGAACCAGGAATGTCCACTTGTTGCATCTGTTGAAGCTGCTTCTCAATTCAGTCTATTCGGGTTGTCATTTGGTATTGTGACACCTTGATTTGCTGAAGCTGAATAGTAATATCCTGAAAAAGTGCAATAACTGACGGTGTTTCATTCCCTTTCCCTGGATGAATACTTTGCATTGCTTTAGCCAGGACACATTTAATTATCCAATACATATGAATAGTTTGATTAAACAATGAGAGGCACCCTCTTGTATTGCCAGGATCAGTAATGAAATCCATTATTTCCTCCTTTGCCTCATTATCCTCCTCATTGCTTTGACTTTCCTTTTCCCATCCCTGGATTTTATTCTTGATCTGGGAGAGTTCCCAAGAGAATACGCTTGCGAGATATTCTATAATGTTTCTTGCTTTGTCTTCCTGCCTCGTTTACTAGTCTCAACCATGGGTTTCCCCATCTTCTGCGTCCCTATATCCTGAGCCCTGACCTTCCTTTTCTTCAACTGCCTCTTCACAATTGTTTTGTTATGACTTGTCTGGTTAAAATCTATGTAATTTATCTTAGAGCTTGTATGTCGGAAGAATAGAGATGTTACTGTTAAACTTTGCTTTGTGAGGGATAAATCATCCTCTATACATAATTCGCAGAGCGATTGTTGTAATTTCATTGACTATGGTTATTTACGAAGATATTTGGACCGCTAAGTTGCCGAATATAGAGACTTTGACAAAAGATATAGGCACATTTCCAAATATGACTACTACCTTTTATTCCTTCTGAACCTAGATCATATAATTTACCCGCACTGCAATGACCACTTGTATTCAAGATATGCTCGGACTGTGACCAACCCAGATATACAAGATAGTTACTGAGAATATTATGAATTTCCCCTATGGTTTTATAGATTTGTAAACAAGGGATTTTCAAGATTTTCCCCTGCCTAAAACAGAGGAAGCATTTAAACAGCTAACAAAGGCCCCAATTACTCCGTAAGGCATTTAAATTTTCCAGACAGAGACGGATAGATGAGCGATAAAACTTGCCAAAATCCTCAAACGAGGTCGCTTGCCTAATAAGCTCAGAATCAACTCCATGCATCTGCAAATTATAATAATTTGACAACAATTTCAATTGCCCATCAGAAGTAAACTTGCATGCATGCATGAACAACATGGGGGTTATGAAATGGAACTCCTTGACACTACAGGGATCACGGAAACAGGTTTAATGGCTTCCTATAATACTAAAAGATTTTATTTCTTGACTTTGCGACGGTTATTATCCAAATGCATTCTCCTCTTTTCAAATCCTTCACTATCCAGACTCATTTGACAATGAATAACTACAAATTTAAGGATGGAATAGAGAGTAACATACCCCTGAAACCACAGTGGAAACCGCTGAATAATGTCTGCACCGGTACCTGGCCTGTATTCACCTCGCCTCCTACTTCGAAATGGTTTCTGCCTATTCCCCTGATGCCTCCTTAAGCTTTCCTGATTTTTCATATTCCAATGCTCTCCTGACAGGCCAACCTGTCTTACTAAATGCACCATCATTTCAACTAATGCCGCATACCTGGAGATCTGTAGGCCGGCTGAGTTCGCATGCTTAAACCATTGTCCGGTCATTTAGATATCCTTCCTCCTATCGTGTGGCACTTAACCGCAAGCACCCCGATCGGGGTCTCCATCTAGATCGCGGTCTACAATAATCTGGAGTGGATGTAATTCTATATTCCAAATTCTGGCACTTGGAGTCACGTCCAACTGTCTTCCAACATTACGACATCCCCAATTGGCTAAATAGTGTGCTGCTTCATTACCTGTTCTACGCACATGTGAAGGAATCAGATACTGAATTTGTTGTAACAGAGATCCTATTTGTTGAATAATAGTAGTTGTCCTCCAACTCTTACTTATCCTTTCCCATGACGTCCCGTGCTGCAATTTTATTAACACACTTGTAACCATTGTAGAATCGCCTTCTATTATAATTCGATGATAATTTTCTCTTACTGCTATGTATAGCCCTTGTTTTACTGCTGTGAGTTCTACCTCATTATTTGTTGCATATCCAATATCTGTGGCATAAACCCGACAGGTTCCTCCCTGAGAGTTTCTGAAAATTCCACTAGCACCTGCCTGACCTGGGTTTCCTTTTGATGCCCCATCATAGTTCAATTTTATAAAGCCATTCTGTGGTACCTTCCATTTATCTTTGATATTTTCCGGAGGAGGCTTGAAATTCTAGAGAGTTCTTGACATCATTTGAGGTGTCAAGTTTAATCTGGCCAAGATATTAGATTCAATACCTTCGGTCTTACCTTCGGTCTTCCAGTCATCATTTGCCCATCTCTCAACTAATATGGTTTCTCGAATATTCTCTATAATCTTATGCCATATTTGAGTGTTGTCACTGGTTTCTCCTCTGAAGATACGGTGGTTCCTTTCTTTCCAAATACCCCATAGTATAAATCCTAAGGATAAACGCCATGCTCTATTCAAGGCTTCACTTTGAAAACCCCCCTTTCTCCATTTAATGATCGTTTCATTTATACTAGAATTATCTCTATCCGTTTGCATAAATAGCCTTGCATTACTATTCCATATAATTTCCGCTATTTCACATGTGTTTAGAAGATGTTCTATTGATTCCTCTATTTTCCTGCACATATAACAAAGAGAAGGTCCATGCATTCCTTTCCTTTGTAACTGATCCCAGGTCAAAATTTTTCTATGACTGAGAAGCTAGAGGAAATATTCCACTTTTGGCCGATGATGGGTTGACCATATTTTTCTCCATATTGACCTTGCTACTTTAGGGATATTCTGGGCCTGCACATTATATCCTTCCTGTATAGTAAACATGCATTTTCTTTGATATCCCCATCTAATTATATCACTTCCTGTTGTTGTAATTAATTTCCTTGTTTTCTATTATTTCTCGAGATTATTCCATTGTAGCATTTCTAGTGCTCCTGGCCAATGCATTTTTTCCTTCCATATTCTCCATTGACTGGTATGTTGCTGACACCAATAATTATTTATTGTTCTCTAGGAAGGGGTGTTTCTAAATAGGAATAATTCCCCTAGATCCAGTCTACTGAAATTTTTTTCTCGTTGTTGCCACGAATCCTCCCAAAAAAGGGTCAATATTCCTTCCCTAACTTCCTAGAAACTATGAAGACGGATTAAATTCCTGTTGATTGCTACTAGATTCCATATATTGGATCCTTTCGGGACAATATCGACTTTTAATTTGCCTGCTACTATTTGGGGCATCTCATATTTCTTTTCCCAAATAAGTTTCCATAGATCTTGTCCTCCTTGAAGCCATCTCCACCATAATTTTTCCCCCATAACTTGATTTAAAACATAAGGATCGCGAAGGCCCGATTCTCTCGCTGATTTTGATTTTATTAATTTATCCCATGACAGAAGTTCCCATTTCCTAGACTCGTTTGCTCCTTGACATAGAATTTTTTTAAAGATAGTAACCATTTGATTGCAAATATTTTTTGGGGCCACCCTCCCTGATAGTTGGTACACAGGAAGTGATTGAAGAACAGATTTAAGCAGAATCAATCTTCCTGGGGCATTCAGAACTCTAAATGTCGAGTTTTGTAGTTTTTTTTTCCAATCGAGTGAGAAGGTCTTTCCAATCTACAATTCTTAGAGTAGAAGTATTTAGAAGGACACCCAGGTATTTCATAGGGAAAGTACCAATATTAAAACCCAGCGTTCTAGTTAAAAACCTCTACGTAGCATCATTGACGTTGAAAAATTAAATATTGATTTATCTTTATTGACCTGAGTACTTGAAGCTTCCATAAAAAATTTTAAGACATTGAGAATTGCCTTTGCCTCCCGTACCGATGCCTAACAGAATAAAAAGATATCTTCAAAAAATTGTTGGTGCGTCAAAGAGAGAGCTGGTCCCCATAAGTTTAAGCCATGTAATTGCCCTTCCGCCAAGTGAGCTTTGATTAACCTTCCCAAACCTTCTGCTGCTAAAATAAATAAGAATGGCGACAAAGGATCCCCCAGTCGGAGACCTCTAGAAATATTAAAGGGTTGGGATGGAATTCCATTTAGCAAAATCGAAAAATTTGGAGTTGAAATAAAATATTGCAGCCACTGTATCCATCGATTATAAAAACCAAACACTCTTAGTACAACTATCAAATAAGGCCAACTTATATGATCATAAGCTTTCGATAGGTCCAATTTTAAAAGCATACCTTTCACATTAAGCGTCCTTAAGGAATGTGTTGCTTCCTGGGTAGTAACAATTCCATCTAAAATCTGTCTTCCCTTCACGAATCTTGTTTTCTCTGGAGAGATCAATCTAGGCAGAAGAGGTTTCAGTCTATTAACCATTATAGTAGATAAGATTTTGTAAATTACATTACACAATGCTATAGGTCTATACCCTACAGGAGTGTCTGAATTTTCATGTTTTGGTATTAGTTTTATGAAAGTGGCATTTAGTGCCGAACAAACATTCAGATTCCTCCTTGATTCCTCTATCAAATCCCAAATATCATGGCCCATGAAGTTCCAGGCTGCCTTGAAGAATTCAACTGTGAAACCATCCGGTCCAGGGGCCTTGTTTTTAGGCATATGCATGACTACTTCTTCTACCTCTTCCAAGCTTATTTCTCTCAAGAGGGCTAAGTTCTGATCTCTTGTTACAAGTAAAGGAATATGACTAGTTATTCTATCAATTGCAATCTTCCTATTCTGATCAAGTTTCGTTAGAATGTTTTTAAAATGATCAATAAGTACCTTTTCCATATCCTCATGTTGAAGCAGATGATTACCATTCTAATATTTTAATGAGAAAATTCTATTGTGTTGTCTCTGCTGTATCATGGTTTTTTGAAAAAAATTGGTGTTCCTCTCCCCTTCCTTCAGCCATTGAATCTTGGATTTTTTCCTCCACAAGATCTCTTCTTGCTTCCTACGTTCTTCTAGGAGACTAAGAGTATTTACTTCTTCTTCTGCAAGAGCCTCTGTTCTTCCATTGAGGATCATATTCTACTGGATATCTTTCATTTTCTCTCTCATTTGAACTTGATCCTGATGAATATCTCCAAATTATGTTCTATTCCATCGTTTTATTTCTATCTTCAGTTGTTTCAATATGAGCTGAAAGGAGTGCATTTTATTTCTTCGTCTAATCTGATTTGTTTCCCACCAGTGCTTTGATTTTTCCAGAGACCTAGGGTCTCTCAGCCAGAATAATTCAAATCTAAAGGGTCTATTCTTTGGTCCTTCTTTAATATCTATTTCTATGCTGATCGGCCAGTGATCCGAGCCAAGCGTTGGTCAGATCGATGCTTCATAGTACATGTCAAGACTTACTAAAGCCTCATAGGCTACAAATTTATCCAATCTTGATGCAATTTGATGTGTTTCCCCACGTCTATTATTCCAGGTGAACTTCCCATTCACTGTGGGTATACTACCAATCTGAGATCTGTCAATAAGTCCCGAAATAGCTCCATCTCTGGATCCTCTCTCCTTATTCCTCCTTTTTTTTTTCTTACAGATTTAATAACATATTGAAGTCTCCGCCTAGGAGCCAATATTTTTCCTGATGCATATCATTTAAAGTCCTGATACTTTGTAAGAACGCCTCTCTTTCTCCTAGAATTGGGGGTCCATAAACTGCCGATGTAAGGATATTTTCTTTCGTTCCAATTTGTCGAAACCTCCCTGTTAAGATTCTCCGAAGACCTATCCAACCTTATACTATTATTTATGTAAGATTCCATAAAATAGCTATGCCTCCTTCCATTCCTCTCGAATCTATAGCCATAACCTCAAAATGAGGTTTGAATGATTGAACAATATTTTCAAGTTTCTGACCAGAGACTTTAGTTTCTTGGATCAACATTACTTGAGGTTTCTCTGTTTTCAGCCTTTCCTTAAGATATATTTGCTTACCTTTACTATTAAGACCCCTTATATTCCAGGAGACTACTTTCATTGGTTAACTTTGGGAATTTGTTGGAATACCATTGTTAACGACAATATCCTTCCTGTATTTATCAACATTTCTCCAACCAATTGTATTGAGTCATGCAATGTCCTTCTACCTCTTTTCTTAGTTCCTTTTTGCTGTTGATTTAGTCCCTTGGGGCCAATTTGTTTAGATTTACTTACCTCCTTTTGCGCTTGGGCTGTCAAGTAGTGCTCGAACGTTTCTTTATAGAGTTTCTTCTGGTCTTCTGGAATGAATCGATCATCCAGATTCCTCCATTCATGCAATAGTCGTTTGCATACCCTTTCTTCTGCACTTAAATCTTCTTTATTGCGTTCTATATCCATTGGTGTCTGCTCTACCATATTACTATCTCCTACATCAATTGTTTCCTGAGATGCTTTTCTTTTTCCTGCTTGAGTGTTCTGCATTACCGGCTCTTGACCTATTCCAGGGTTTTCTTCCTCTACATGCGAAGTTTCCCCTTCTTCTTGCAAAATGTCATAATGGTTTGCTGATATTTTCTGTGCACACAAACTCTGCTGATTGGTATTCAATTTGTTATTTCTTTTGTTATTTGTAATTGTTATAAATCCATCCTCACGTTCTCTCCCCTGCTCAGAATTAACCGTTTGACGGTTAGATTGTTGTTCCATGATGTTGAGAGGACATGCTTTGTAAAGATGACCATACTCATGGCATATCCGACATCTGAAGGGGATATGTTCATAGTCGAGGAGCTGTTGCCAGATTTTGCCTTTGTATTCTAATTCAATAGTTTCAGGCAATGGTTCAGAAATATTCATATATACACAGATTCTTGCAAAAGAAGTATATCGGCCCCGACGTGTAGTTTCTGCTATTTTAACAAAACTGCCTAAAGAATTTCCTATAACCTCCAAAATGTTCGGATCCCAAAAATCCATAGGAAGGCCGAACAGTCGTACCCATACTGGTGCTGCTAGAAATTGCTCTTGATCGAGGTTGTAGAATTCTTCCCATTGTCTGAGAAAAAGCCGTGCATTGTTATAAAAGTATGGCCCCCCTTCAAAAGTTTTTTCCTTATCTGATAAGTTAGTAAAAATTACAGTAAAATATACTTTAGCCCCAAACTTCAAATCAATGTGACCTTTGGGTTGCCATTTTATTTGTATCCATTTTAATAAGTATTTCTCTGTAGGCCAAATACCAATAAACTTACATATAAGGGCGTGATCCTTCATATAGCTCCTGTTTTCATCCAATTTGTTTGCAGGAATTTTAAATCGGGGTTTCTTCACGGCTCGCGGCAAGCATTGTCCCTTTGTCTTCGCTTGCCAGTCCGCCCCCAAAACTGGTACTGTTTGCTGATGAGAGCCTCCAGATGTTTGCTGCGATCGACTCCTTTGTTCCCAGTAGTTACATTTCGATAGGAGGGGGCATTACCCCCCCCTCACCCGATGCCGCCGCCATTCCAACTCCAGTCGCAGTGTCGGTGATTGTCCTCTCTACGCTACTAGCAGATTGCAGATCTCTAAAACCCTAATCGTTCGCTCCTTTCTTGGAGCTCATTCTCCTAAAATGCCTGTATATAAAATAATTATTTTTAATATATATGACAATTTTTTAATATTAATTTTCATTTCCAAATATTATATATAATTTTAATTTTTTGTTATTTAATTTATGTCTTTTATAAAATTTGTATTTTATTTTTTTCTTTTCTCACATTTTTTAATTTTATTTTACCATTGTTTTTAAAATTTTGTTGTAAATTATTTATTTATTTATTTCTTTTCTAAATAAAGGTTGATGGAGGGTTTCATTTTATTTAATTTTTTATGTCATTTGTGGAGAGATCAGTGACATGTCCATAAAATATTTGTACCAGGAAAATTTCACCCAAAAGGATCACTTCCTGTCAGGCCAATATTTATAACAAGAAAATTCATCCGAAGGGATCACTTCCTGTCAGCTCAACCATAGAGCCTAACCCTGAGGGTGTTGAGAGAATTGAACCCATGACCGCTAAATAACAAAGGTGTTTTAACAATGGGAACTCGACCAATTTAACTAACCTTTAGAGCTTTTATTTTTTTATTTAAAATGTATGTTTATTTATTTTTTTAACTAATTATTATTATTATTATTTTAACACAACAATGAGGATGTCGTAAGACATTAATTTGAAACTATTGTAAGTTTAAATTAAAAAACAATGAGAATTTCATTAATGAGACATTTTTTGTTTTGTTTTTTGTTTTGGAGGGATAATTCTGGCATTTTCGCCACAACATTGTTAGTTGTAAAGACCATGGTTTCAAAAATGTTGTGGTTTTAACTTTAAAAAAAGAGAGAGAAAGGGGATTGTTATTGGAAACACCACTTTTTGATTTTAGAAGTTGATTTAAAGATTTTGGTTGCAATGATACTAGATGTTCAGGTTATTGTGTTAAACAAGTTATAATTCCACCTCTTAAGAAAAATGGTGTTGTTAGTGGCACCACTTTTGAATCCAAGAATTGATTTTAAAGTCTTGACGAGCAACATTACAAAGTTTCTGATGCCACAATTGCACAAGGTTGTAATTTTTAACTCGAGAATGAAAAAGATGTACCAAAAACACCATTTTTTGAAACAGAATAAAATAGTTCCCAAACACAACCCTAAAAAAATGAAAATTCTGAATTTTTTCATTAAGTCAATAACTATATATTTAATTGAAAGATAATAAAAAATAACATATTTACAACCCTTCAAAGTCGTAGTAAATTTGTATTGAGAAACTCCTTCCTCAAATATTTGTTGCTATCCCTTCTCATATTCGTTAATAGACAAATAAGTTAGCAGATCGATTAGCCAATGAAGGATGAGTCGCCCACTCTATGTTCCCTCACTCGTTCCGGTCGTCCATCCTTTCTTCTTCATTAAATCATGAATTCTAGGAAATTGAAATTGTAGATACCAATACCCTGATGGGTGTGTCATTAGTGATTTAAGTGGGGTTGGGTCTTGATGCGCCCTCTTGCTGCTACCCCTTGCACATGTCATTCACTTGAGGCACATTTATGGGACCTTTCCTTCCTAGGAGGGAGGTCGAGGTACCTTAGCAAGCTTGTTGTATACACATTTGTCAAATCTATGAACTATCTAGTATTTCCTTTGTCCTTGGCTCATGGATTGAGCTTTTCTTCCTCTAGTATTTCCCTTTATTGTTGTCTTCGTCCACCATGCACCTGGACTCTTGCTTGGTGTCTTGGGTGGGTTTCCTCCTGTCATTATAGTTGATTTCCCCCCTTTGTTATCAAATTTTTCTGAGCGAGAAGGTACGGTTCCGAGTTTGACGCTAGTGTAGCATGACAAGAAAATAGTTATGGCATCTCTCTTTCATGGCCGCCTCATGCAACTCCCCTCCCATATTAGCCCTAGTCCATGCAACGTTTGTTGCCTTCGGTATCCATGATGCATCAGAGAGCTCATTGTCAGCATAAAAATAGTGGAAAATAACTTATTAGTTTTGGACAATAAGTTATTTTTTTTAGTTTTTTACTCTTTGCTTTCTTGTCTCTAATCTAGTTTTTAGGGTAGTAAGCCAAAAGCAATAACCTTATCATATTTGATGTAAATATTTATTATTACAATGAAAAAATAACTTTTAAAATAAAATCCTACTAAATTTCAATAACCTTATTCAAAATTATGAATCAAAACTTACAGAATATAATTTAAAGATGTCAAACTAGACTAGTTCACTCCATTATCATATGTTACAAGTTTGTTTGTTTTTAGCCATAGTGGATCAATAACTCCTTGGACTAATTTAGGCAAGGCCCAAGATCAAACCTCCTGGCCACCACTATAACACCAAGAGTATATCCAACAACTTGCAAGCGAGATATATCATAAACTTATGATTTAGCAAGAGCCAAGACTCTAAGATAAAAAGAGTCTACTCCTTGAGCCGATATCACAACAAACCATATGCTCAATAAAATTTGAACCACAGTCTTAGTGGTTTTACCACCAAAACTTACTATTAACCACATATCCTTATATTGTTAAATTTTTATCCACTTGAAAAGAAAGGGTCATTAGCTTTATCCCACTATGCTCCTACAATTTTGAGTTTGCAAAGATTGAGAATACCATGAGAACTTGTGTTCGATCATCTCACAATTGACCTCTAATGGTTATCATTCCATGATAAGCATGCCCCACGTTACAGAGTCTTGCCATACAAATTGATAGGATCCACACGCTCGTGCAAGGTCATTATGATGCATTAAATCACATATCAAAGTGCATCAAATCACATCAAAGTTTATTAAAGTGCATCAAATCACATTATCAAGTTTCCACACATATGATGCATTAAATGACATATCAAGTTTGTTATAATGCATCAAATCACATTATCAAGTTTATTTAAGGAACAGAATCATTAATAATGTCACAATCACCAAAAGGCTGATGTGTTATTAAGTTTGTTTAAGGAACGAAATCTTTAATAATATCACGACCACCAAAAGGCTGATGTGGGGGAATAATGTGATGACATCATTTAGCAAAAAAACTGATGTGGAGAGTTACGCGATGACATCATCCATTTTAAACACTACACACCTAGTCACTTCATGGGCTCTTAATGCATTCAAAACTTGAATGATGTGTAAAAACATTTGAGTGCATTGAGTGCCTAAGATTTAAGTTTCAAATCGCTTCATTCTAACTAGATTAATAAAACCAATTCTTATACATTATTATAATAATTTTCCCAATATATTTAATACAAATATAAATTTGTATATTTTATTATTATATAAGGTTTTGTTGTGGAATGTTGTTAAGGATTTATGTTATTGAGAAAAATATTAGGAATGATATTAGTGTTTTTTATGTGGACAAGATACTAGAAGTAATGAAAAATAAATAATAAAAGATAAAATATAATGATTTAATAAGTTTAAAATGGTTACATTTAAAGACTAAATGAAGATGATGTCGACATTGATGTTAATGAGGTTGGTAGTCTTACTTAAAAAAACAAACAACATATCAAAAAATTGTAATAGATGTTTTCCATTTTACTAATAATAAGTGAATTATTGATTTAGGTAAAACTTTTTTAAATTATAAATGAACAAAATCTATTAATGTTAATGAAGAAGTTGTGTTTAGCTCTGATTATCACATTAAATGTTTTAAGGGAAGTGGGAAATCATAATGTTAGACGCTAGTCTAGATGATGGTGTTATCAAAACAACACAAGATACTTGAATTATTGACAAAATATTATTGATGTGATTATTGTCGAAAGATTTCTCAATAATTCAAGTATGGATCACAAAATCCTGAATTCAGAGAACACAAGATATTATTCGAGATCGATTTAGGAGGAACAATTTGATTAAAAATGACCATATGTTTTAATTGATTATGGAAGTGGCTTCATAGACCCATAGAGGGCTAAGAGTAATATCAAGTAAAAAAGTCACACTACTTGCATATTGACAACTAGAAAAAAAATGATGAGGCGTAATCCATATGCTCATGTAGTTGATTTCTTGGTTCTCATTGACCCAATAGAAGTTCCTAGTAGAAATGCATTTGATTGACCAAAATATTTTGATTATAAATATTAAGTAATTTGGGGATATCATTCTACAATTGCTAGAAAATAATTGATATACAAGTGTCCCAATAACCCTATTTTTGAAATAATCAAGCGTATAATTTATATGCATTTAACATATAAAGAAGCAAAGTGATTTGCATGGGATGATAACATATATAATTAGTATAATATGTTCCTAACATTATTTTAAAGGGTAAGAATTATCCATAATGAATTTCATGAAATATGTCGTGGAGTCATATCGAACATTGATGTAAGCTTTTGAAACCAGTGTTGTATATAAACATGCTTTCTAATTGACAAGGAAAGTGTGCCAAAAACAAAATCACAAAATAAGTGGTGCATTTAGAGTTGTAAATAATTTTTTCAGTTGGGATTTCAACATGGATAAACATAATATTTGATTGATGGTATTCTTATCTTGTGGGAGAGTATTAGTATAAAAATTCAAAAGGTTAAAAAGTGCAAAACCTTAGTATGTAGCACTAGTAAGACAAATATTGAGATCAAGAGTTTTCTATAATAAATGACTATAACACCTAGGAGGTTTATGCAAGGAGTGAAGAATGAAACACTTATCATGGCCATATTATAGCATTTAAGGTTGGGTGAACTACCAATGGAAAAAATGTATAATGAGATTTAGAAGCAAGTTTGTTGTGTTTATTTTTTATATTAATGTTAGGTTTATATAAAATGTATTTTTCATTATAACATATTAATGCTCTAAGTGTTTTATTATAGATATTATCCATAAACAAAGGACTTATAACCCATTCACTTCACCAACATGTATCTTATTTGGAATTAAAATTTTTGTTCTCTATCTTAGCCTTGTACAACGAGTTCCACCTCTAGAAATACTATAAGCCTCTATCATCTTCCCTATACAAGGATATTTGTTCTTTTGATGTTTGCAAGGCGTGTTATCCATGTATCATTTTATTTGGATGACTCGTTGGCTCTTTCTATGTGTACCATGTACACAAGTATCTAGATAATAATTCCATGGAAAATAATTCTTGGTTCTAAATGTGAGACTTTTAGTGGGACTAGAAGTTTTTAAAAATGCAACAAGAAAGACTCAAGTTGACTTTGCCTAGGTCAAATTGAGAAAAATCGAATTTCCACATCAACAGAAAACTTGGATGGAGTTAAATTGTGTGACATGGCTCTTGTCACTCAGTTAGTTTCGTAAATTCGAGTTAGAGGAGTTAGAGTTTAGTTGAGCCTGTGTGATTACTAATTTGTAGTAATAAACGTCATTTATTTCAAGTTTTTTGCAATTAAACTAGTTCTAATTGTTTGGGGAACTAGTGGAAGGTCAGTTGTGCAGTGAGACTTCAATATAACTCAGTGATCATCCATTTAACTAATCAATCAACCCAAAATAATTAGTGCATGCAGATAATTTGAGTTCCCCAACTGTGGTGGAGATTCCAAGCTAGTGTAACATTAGTTGTAGACTAGTCTTGAGTGTAGAGGTGTTGCATGCAGTCAAATGATCAGCCTTGGGAATTGCATAATCATTTTAGAGGAAATTCCTAAATAGTAGGAGCCTAATATCCTCATGAATTATGCAAGGAAATAGGGGCTCAAGTAGAGGAAAAAATTGACTAAGTCCAGGTCAAAGCTTCTCAGTGAGCAGAGAGACAGATTATTCACTTGCAAGTTGAGCTCAGTTTGAGCTAGTAGTTGTAATACATCTCTTTTCATCAGATTAATGCAAGCAGTCGTAAGGGGTTTTTAGCAGTTTCTTTCCCCTCGAAAAATAATATGTGCATGTGTGTTACTTCTCATTGCATGTTTGTGATTGATTTTCTAACTTGTGAATTGAATTTCACAAAGCAGTAGAGTAGGATTGTGTATTTCGATTTAGATTAAAATTTCATGATCAGTTACAATTCTACACCATACTTTCTACAAGAAGGAAATGGGAATATTCCCTAGCAACTAAATGAATGGTTAATTTATTATGTGTGGTGGTATTTAATGGACTGTTGAATCAACCACAAGGAGATGGGGCTGTAAATATGTGCTCCTTGGTGATTTGTAGTGACCAATTTATACAAAGTCTAAGATATTTATTCTCTGCAAGTTTTCCCTTGGAATATTGACTATTTTTACCAAGTATTTTGTATACACTTCCTATCCTTAATAGAAAATATGAGTGTTCATCATTGTGTCGAGCCTTTGTGGTATTCAACCTAATCTCTACTTGATACAACCGCTTATCTTTCTCTCAAACTCAATAATGTTTTCACTATGTAAGAAACCCACTATTGTCTAGTGTAACATGAAATGGATATGCTCACCCTCATCATAGTTCATAGCGTTGGAGATATTAGAAGCTATAATTCAATGGGCATAATGCATTCATTTTCTAGGTTGTAGTATATCTTAATTGTATAGGAAAACTTCCTTTCATATGGTAAACGACTTATAACTAAGTTTTCAATTGAGAAATCACCTAAGGTATTCTATAATTAATATTACTCTGTTCCATTATCTTATAGAATGGCCACTCCTATATTAATTCACATATATTATGGATACATATTCTTAGAAAAAATATGGCTCCAATTGAATCATGTAGGTGAGTGAGGATTCAAATGAACGAATGTTAACCTTTGTATGAGTTTCTTATGCTATTTTGGCTATCCATAATGCATCCCTTATTATGGCTACATTGGTAATTTGGTAACAGGCTAGCGGAAATATATTGCACTAGATGGAATGTTGGCATATATGAATGACCTCTCTAGGAAAATATATAAACATCACAAAGAGCCTAGTCAATAATATAGAAGCTATAGTCAACCAACAATTGAGAAAACTTGATCAACAAAGGAACCTAAAAACTACAGTTGAGAAAAATTATGGAGTAATAAATATTGACTAGGTAAAAGAATTAGAACATCTATGCATAGTTCATACCCCCTGCCAAAAGTGAAAATCACCTCTTAGAAAGAGATAATAACCTAAATGAAAATTTAATTATCCAAACTAATGAGGAATTGACCCAGTCAAAATGAAATTTGTCTAGAAAAGAAGAGATCCATCTCAAGCAATGCCATTATAGTTCAATGAGAAGGAAAACATAAAATAGCAATAATTTACCCAATGGTATGAGGAAATCAAACACTAAAATGTAGGGGATGTTATTTATTAACCCAGTGGGGAATTGAAATTAGGAATGAGAAATATTTTATGACAACCTTCAATATACCTAAAGAAATTAATGTATGGTTTATGTCCTATAGTTGTTGCAAGTAGGAAATAATTTGATAGGATATTAATTCCAACATGAATTCACCAATTATACATCATACTGCTCTCTCCTTTGAACAATCACTAATACATATGGGAGAAAAAACTAACACTTCACTTTGATACTACTGATAAAATCAACCATACTATCAGATTTTATTTGTATTTTTTGTATTTTTTTTAAAATCCCTGAAGTGTTGGATATCCGACACAATACATAAATGTGTCAGATATCGGGCGGGTTCACGAGATATTTGATACGTTCTTATCATGTCAAATACTCGACGTGTATGCGACATTCATCGGGTTTCTGACATTTGATCGTGCCATCCATAACACTGTCGGAATACTGACATCAAAGTGGTCAATTTTTTTTACCATTATACACCAACTCCCCATAATCTATAGACATTGGAAATTCAACAACAAAGTTTATATATAAGGGTTATTTTTTTTTTCATAAATAATTTATTAATTTCATTATAAATATTTAAACTACACTGGTTGATTTTTGAAGATAATAAATATTGAGAGTTTGGTAAGGAAAAATGGGTGATGGAAATGTTATTTCTCTTGTAAGAAATGCAGGGGCTACAAGAAGAGGAGACATTTAATAAAAAAAATAAAAAAACATTGTAGAGAACTTGGACACCTTGAAGGTGGATATGAATATCTTCCCTTGGTAAGTTATTCATTATGTCTCTTTATATTACAATATATTTTTGTAAATTAGGGGTTTATGGTTTAAGAGTTTTGGGGTTAGGGATTAAGGGCTTAGGCTGACTTCGGGGTCAATAGTTTAGAGGCTTAGGGGGTAAGGGGTTATTGGTTAAGGGCTTAGGGGTTATGGGTTAAGGACTTAAGAATTATGGGTTTCAGGGCTTAATTTGGAGGAATGAGGTTAAGGTGTTAAGGATTAAGGGGATAAGATCTAAGGGGTTAGGGATTGTTGAGATTCAACAAGATTATGATCCTAGTGAAAATTAAGCACCTACACTAGGTGGGGCCCACAAGCTATTTTTAGGTTTATGTCTATTTTTAGAATGTTGAGCAAATTCTATTTATAGCGGGATTCTATTTTTAGAATGGTGAGAAAATTATATTTATAGACGATTTTATATTTTTAGATGCATGGTCGAAGTCTATTTATAGATCTCATGTCTAAAAATAGAATGCATGTCGGTTATTATTATCTCTTAATAATAATTGGACAATAAATAATAATCTATTCTCTTGAAGCACTTGATTTTAGTTAACTGATGTGGAAAACCAATTCGCTGAAGGAATTTCGAGTTCTAAAGTTGATTGGTGGGACATGCAAGTTGAATTAGTTGTAATTGAGTGATTCGAAGTTGTAACAGAGTTGGATGTGTAGTCATGTGAGTTGTAAAGTAGTTTAATTCAGTTAAGTGAGTTAAACTCAGTTGTGCTAGTTGTAACTAAAGATACACTAGTGAGAGATTAGTGGATTAAAAATTAAATTAATTAACATGGAGTGATCTCACATGCAACTGAATATTTACTATTGTTAACTACATGCATGTCAGATCCAGTGGAGACCTAGTTGAGAGATAGGTGAAAGGGACAGTTTGACTATCTGTTGTGACATTAGTGGGTGCACTCATGCAACCACACACACATTGGAGATGCCAATGAGGATTTCACAGTCAAGGCAAGGAAATATCTCATTCATTCAGGGATTGTGATCAGTAGGGATTGCGCAGTGGAGACAGTAAATTAGTGCACGTATTAGCCAATTTTTGTATGACAAGGTGAGACAATTGTATATTGTATTGAGAGCTCTTGTATTTGAGTTTTGTATGAGATTGTTTCATAATCCATGATATATACATAATATATGATAATGGGGTTTTTAGCTTTATGATTTCACGGTAAAAGCATATGTGTTATGTGCGATTGATTTTTCTTCATGTGTTTGCAATTAGCAATTAAATTTCCGCGAAGATTTTAGTAGAAGGATTCTGTATTTAACAGTGGCATATAATTGTTAGATCAGGAGAATCCAAGAAATACATAATTGTATTAAAATTTCTACATAGTATCAGAGCAAAGAAGATTGCAATATTGAAGCAGTAGTTGAGTTTGTTGGTGGAAACAATTCGAATTTGTTGCAAGAATTTCTTGGTGCGACAGTTGATTAAACATTGAAATGGCTTTCAATAGTTTACACCTAGAGTATGCACTCAAGGGAAACTCAAACTACAGTGCATGGAAGAACAGGATGGAGGCGGTGCTTGAAGTTAATGGCTTGAAGGAATTCATTGACAGTGATGTTCCTAAGCCCACTTCGACAGATGCTGCATTACTTGACGCATGGAAAAAGAAAGTAGCGAAGATGAGAAGGATTATGTTGGAAGGTGTGCGAGACCATATTGTCTCAAGCCTTCATGGGAAAGCCACTCCATATGCTATGTGGAAGGCTTTGACATATCTTTTCTAAAGCATCATCGACCATAGGAAATTAGCGCTGAAGGATAAAATCAAAAAGATCAAGATGGAGAAGGGCGACAATATTCATAACTATCTCACAAAGTTTGTCCAATGTTGGGATGAACTGGGAAGTGTGGGAATCACAGTTAATGATGATGATTTGGTGAGATTGGCTCTCTTGCGACTTCCTAAGAGTTGGCATAGTTATCAAGACTCTTTCAACTGATGGGAAAAACTGCCGGATTGGGAACGACTGTGGTCGGATCTAGTGCAGGATGAGTTTAGGTGGAATACCAGAGATGGCTCTTCATCAAAGCATGATGATGAAGAGAATTGTGCTTTGGCTGCCAAGCCAAGGAAAGGGAAGGGGAAGAAATTCCACTCAAAATCCAAGGCTAAAAGCAAGAAGCTGGATTTGTCCAAGGTGAAGTGTTTTCACTGTCACGAACATGGGCATCTCACCACTAACTTCCCATAGAAAAAGAAGAACAAGAAAGATGCTGGAGCTGCAGCTGGTGAGGCCCTTGCCTCACAATTTGAACTTGATTTCTCTTTGATCACATGCTTGGTTTCACATGACAGGAGATAAGGAGCTTTTCAGTGACTTGGAGGAGAAAGATCTCCAGATGCATATAGATATGAGCGATGATGGATGATACAGTGCGATGGACATTGGTACCATTACCTTTGAGAGGGAGTTTGGTAAACCATTTCAATTGAAATATTTTATGCATGCTCCAGGTCTGAAGAAAAACTTGGTCTCAGTCATGATGTTGGAGGACAGAGGCTATGATGTTGTTTTCAGCAATGGAAAATCTTTCCTGTGACATAAAACAACGGTTCAAGCCAAGAGGATATGGATTCAAGTCAAGAATATCTACAAGCTAGAGGTAGAAGGCTGTGCTACCATGATGGGAAAAGTGGAAAAAGTGGTGAGCCGAGATGAGGGCGAATTATGGCACAGGCGATTGGGCCATCTTCATCATGGAGCTTTGAAAGTCATGCAACAAATATCTACTGGAATTCCAATGGGAACACTTGCTCAGTTAGATTAGTGCAAGGGTTGCACCATGGGGAAGTATGTAAAGTCCACCTTTCATGAAAAGGAGAACTGTGCTTCGGTGATCCTGGAGAGAGTTCACATAGACGTGTGTGGACCATTCTCGGTTGCTTCAATAGCGAAACACATGTATTATGGTATTTTTGTTGATGAATTTTCTCGTAAATGCTGGATCTTCTTCATGAAGAAGAAGGATCAAACATTCTCAAAGTTCTGTGAGTTTAAGGCATTGGTTGAGAAAGAGTCGGGGAAGCAAGTGAAGGCTATATGAAGGGATAATGGTGGAGAATACATCTCGAATGAATTCAAAGACTTCTATAGCAAAGAATGATTTCGAAGAGAAATCATAGTGCCTCATAACCCATAGAAAAATGGGGTCGCGGAGAGGAAGAACAAAACAATCGTGGGTGCTACACAAGCGATGCTGCATGATCAGGGCCTACCAATGCATTTGTGGGCGGAAGCATGCAACACTGCGGTTTATGTGAAAAACCATTGTCCTTATAGAGTACTTGGCATGAGTACACATGAAGAAGATTTTACTGGTAAGAAACTGGATGTTTCTCACTTTAATATTTTTGACTCATCTGTTTATGTGCATGTGACCAAGAATTCCAGGAAGAAGCTGGAGTCGACTGCTGAAGTTGGGATATTTGTGGGTACACAGAAACACCCCATAATTATCATGTGTATTTTCCAAACAGTCGAATTAATGTGGTGCGACGGGATATAAAATTCAATGAGGAGAAAGCCATGAAATTGTCACTTGAGAGGGAGCTAGACTTACATACGGAGGAGGAACTGTTGGTTCCCAAAGATGAGTCTCTAGATGTGGATCAACCATAGGAGGAGGTTCATGGAGTGGAGGAGTCCACTCACACAGAGCGAAACATCAGAATTGGCAGAAGGCATACCACTGAAGCTGAGAGGCTGAAGCTTGATGCAACACAGAATGTAGGAGTCCCTACTTCACAATGCAGACAGAGACAATCTCCTGACCGATTCACTAGATACATGGCTCTCATGAGAAAATGTATTGTGACTGAGCCATATTCCTTTCAGGAAGCAGTGCAGGAGCCCACATGGGTAGATGCAATGGTGGAGGAGTATGACTCCATTGTCAGAAACAGTGCTTGGGAAATTGTTCCAAGGTCGGTTGATAAATCGGTGGTAGGTTCGAGATGGATCTACAAGGTAAAGCAAGCTGCTGATGGGAGTGTTGAGAAATACAAGGCCAGATTTGTGGCTCGTGGCTTCTCATAGATCGAGGGGATTGATTATGAAGAAACCTTTGCACCTGTCACACGGTATTCTTCCATAAGGACCATCCTTGCTATCTCAGTGCAGATGGGTTGGCACATTTATCAGATGGATGTGAAGACTACGTTCCTTAATGGTATCATTGAGGAAGAAGTGTACATTGAGAAGCTTGAAGGATTTGAGATCTTCAACATCGAGTCACGTGTGTGTAGACTCAAAAGAGCGTTGTATGGGCTGAAGCAAGCACCCATGATTGGTACACTTGGTACACTCAGATCGACAATTATTTCACCGGACTTGGCTTCATGAAGAGTGAGGCGGATGCAACTGTTGAGATTCAACAAGATGATGAGCTTGGTGAAAATGAGTTGCCTTCACTAAGTGGGCCCGCAGGCTATTTTTAGGTGCAAGTCTATTTTTAGACTATGTCTATTTTTAGACATGGTGATCATATTTCAGAAGTTGCAAGATGCTATTTGTGGATGGTTGGTCAAGTTGGAAAAATAGATGAAATTCTATTTTTAGAATATTGGGCGAAGTATATTTATAGATCGTCGATCTAAAAATAGAAGTATCGATTATTATTAGCTCTTAATAATAATCAGACAATAAACAACAACTTATTCTCTTGGAGCACTTAATTTCAGTATACAGATTTGGCAAATCAGTGGGCTGAAGGAATTACACAATTCCTAGGGTTTACTGGTGGTTCATGCATGGAGGACTCAGTTATAACTGAAGTGGAAAAGTTATGACAAAGTTGGAAGAGTAGTTCATGGAGTTGTTATTCAGTTTAACTCAGTTAATGGAGTTAAACTCAGTTGAGCTAGTTGTATCTAGTCTAACTGAATGATACACTAGTGAGAGTGGAGTGAATTAATTAGTTAATTAATTCACAAATAATAACTCATTAATCAACTGAACAAATACAACAGTTACCTATAGTGCATGTCAGTTCTAGTGGAGACCCAGTGGAGAGATAGGTGAAAGGGCAATATAGACTATCTGTTGTGACTATAGTGATGCATTGATTGCACCACACACACATTGGAGTTGCCAATGAGGATTATGCAGTCAAGGCAAGGGTAATTTGAATTCATTCAGAGCTATTTTTCAGCAGGGATTGCGCAGTGGAGGCAGGCTATCAGGTGGCAAGAAATCAGTGCATGGATTTGCATATTTCTTCTTATTAGTGTGTAACGATTGTATTGTACTAAGAGCTTTATGTACTAAGCTTTGTATGAGATTGTTACATGATCTCCATGATACATAATATATGATAGTTGGGGTTTTCAGCTTTAGGCTTTCCCATTAAACAACTGTGTTATGTGCGATTGTTTTTATTGCTTCATGTGTTTGCAATTGAATTTTAAATTTCCACAAAATATTAATAGTGGAAGGATTTTTGTATTTAGAAAGAAGATAAATATTGTTAGATCAGGAGAATTTGGATATATACATGCATCTTGTATAAAATTTCTACACAAACCTATACCAGATTTTCGTGGAGGGTAAGATTTTAATCGTTGTTCTTTATGTTGATGATTTAATAATAATTGGTGATGAGAAGCCGATACACTCATGCAAGGAGGACCTTGCAAAGGAGTTTAAGATGAAGGATATGGGCCTCCTTCATTATTTCCTTGGATTGTAAATATGGCAGCGAGATGGTGAACATTTTGTGTCTCAAGGAAAGTATGCGAGGGAGATACTGGGTAAGTTTCACATGGAGGGTTGCAAACCCATGGATACTCCTCTTCTAGGAAACTGGAGGAAAGAGGACGCTACATCTGGAGAGGTAGTGGATGCTACTGTCTATTGACAATTAGTGGGTTCGCTAATGTATTTAGTAAATATAAGACTGGTCATATGCTATGCGGTGAACCAACTTAGTCAAGCGATGGTTAAGCCTACCAAGCTCTTTTGGAAGGCTGGCAAGCATGTATTGAGATATCTCAGGGGCACATCTGAGTATGGATTATGGTACAAACAGATGGATGAGGTGAATTTGCATGGCTTCACGGATGCAGATTGGGCTGGTAGCCCAATGGACAGAAAGAGCACATCAGGAGGGGTCTTCAGTATCAGATCTACAATTGTTTCTTGGTACAGCAGGAAACAAAGATCCATGGCACTCAATTCAGTGGAAGCAGAATACATGGCAGTAAGTCAAGCTACATGTGAGGCTATCTGGATGAGAAATATCCCGATTGGTTTGTTTGTTTCTCATTTAGATCCTATAGTGATTCATTGTGATAATCAGAGTTGCATTAAACTCTCAATTAATCCTGTGTTTCATGATAGATATAAGCATATAGATATTTGGTATCAACATATCAGAGATTGTGTGTAGCGGAAGATCATGTTGCTTCAGTACATTCCTGCAGAGGATCAAGATGCAGATATTCTGACGAAGGTGCTCACAAGGAGAAAATTCTAATACCATAGAGACAGGATCGGGGTGAAGGATAATCCATTTCTTATTGAGAGGGAGTGTTGAGATTGAACAAGATGACGATCTTAGTGAAAATTAAGCACCTACACTAGGTGGGGCCCACAGGCTCTTTTTAGGTGTATATCCATTTTTAGAGTGTTGAGAAAATTCTATTTATAGCGAGAGTCTATTTTTATAATGGTGAGAAAATTCTATTTATAGATGAGTCTCTATTTTTAGATGCATGGGCAAAGTCTATTTATAGATTGCATGTCTAAAAATAGAATGCATGGTGGTTATTATGATCTCTTAATAATAATTGGACAATAAATAATAATCTATTCTCTTGAAGCACTTGATTTCAGTTAACTGATGTGGGCAACCAGTTAGTTGAAGGAATTTCGAGTTCTAAGGTTGGTTGGTGGGACATGCAAGTTGACTTAGTTGTTACTGAGTGATTCGAATTTGTAACATAGTTGGATGTGTATTTATGTGAGTTGTAAAGTAGTTTAACTCAGTTAAGTGAGTTAAACTCAATTGTGCTAGTTGTAACTAGTTGTAACTAGAGATACACTAGTGAGAGATCAGTGAATTAAATATTAAATTAATACACATGGAGTGATCTCACATACAACTGAAGATTTACTACTGTTAACTACATGCATGTCAGATCCATTGGAGACCCAGTTGAGAGATAGGTGAAAGGGACAGTTTGACTATCTATTGTGACATTAGTGGGTGCACTCATGCAACCACACACGCACTGGAGATGCCAGTGAGGATTGCGCAGTCAAGGCAAGGCAATATCTCATTCATTCAGGGATTTTGATCAAAAGGGATTGTGCAGTGGAGGCAGTAAATTGGTGCATGTATTAGCCAATTTTTGTATGATAGTGTGAGACGATTGTATATTGTACTGAGAGCTCTTGGATTAGAGTTTTGTATGAGATTGTTTCATGATCCATGATATATACATAATATATGATAGCGGGGTTTTTATCTTTATGATTTCCCGGTAAAAACATTTGTGTTATGTGTGTTTGATTTTTCTTCATGTGTTTGCAATTGGCGATTAAATTTCCACAAAGATTTTAGTAGAAGGATTCTATATTTAACAATGACATACAATTGTTAGATCAAGAGAATCCAGGCAATACATAATTGTATTAAAATTTCTACAGAGATTAAAGGGTTATGGGTTAATGTTTTAGAGGTTACCTAAGGGTGGGTTAATGGTGTGTGTGTGTACTTTAAATATTTTTAAGTGGATATATAAAATTAAAATTTATAATTCTTAAAATTTAATAAATTTATTTAATAAAAGTTAAATTTTCTTAAGTAATAATAAAATATTATTTTTAATAAAAAAAAATACTATATATATATATATACACTATTGTTGTCCATTTTTCCATATATATTTCTGTGTGAGTTTTTTTTAATTAAAATTTATAAATTTTTAATTATAAATATCAAATTTGAAATAATATCAACTAAAAAAATTACCTAAAATGTATCATAAAATTATCTCTTTAAAAATCTTAAAATATTCAAATTATAAAAATTTCAACTTCAGATTATAAGTTAGGATTAATGGTTAATAGGTTAAGGGGTTAGGGGTTAATAGGTTACGTCTTAATTTAGGTTTAGGGCCTAGGGGATTTATAGGATAATGCGGTTTTAGGGAGTAGGGTTTAGGCGTTTATGGTTTAAGGGGTTTAGGGTTATGGATTAAGGTGTTAGGCGACATGTAAAGGGTTAATAATTTAGGGGCTTAAGGAGAAAGGGGTTATTGGTTAACGATTTATGGTTGAATGATTTATGTGTTAAGGGTTAAGGGATCGAGGGTTAGCATTTAAGAGATTAATTAGAGGGAATGGGGTTAAGGTGTTAAGGATTAGTGGGATAGGGTCTAAGGAGTTAGGGGCTAGGCTAGATTAAATGGTTATGGCCAGTTAATGGCTTAGATGTTAAGGGTGGGTTAATGGCTAGGGATTAGAGGGAAAGTTGCCATCAAATTAAAATCTTGCATGGTCACCAAGTGAAATCAAGGAAGAATATGACATAATGATGAAGGTGAAATAAGAATAGGTTATTTTTGTTGGTTCTGACTATATATGTCACAAAGTGTCTCTCTTTCTACATGAAATTTTTTCCTAAATTTTTTCAACATATTCCATAAACATATTGATAAATTGCACAAGCTTCATCATTGATTTGTTGTTTTTTTTCCTGCTCTCACATGAGCTGATTGCTCCATATAGACTACCAACCCTTAAGTACCCCTAATGATTAGATGTCAATAACCTCTTAACCCCTAATGCATTAACCCCTTATCACTTAGCTCTGAACCCCTTATAAATTAAACTGTGGTCTCCAATTAGCTAGGCTGGGGAAAGTTTCCATCCACACCAAACTTGTGGTATCCAAGTGAAATCAAGAAAGAATATGACATAATGATGAAGTTAAAATAAGAATAGGTTGTTTTTGTTTGTTGTGAGTATATATATCACAAAGTGTCTCTCTTTATACATGTCATGAAAAATAACAATTTTCCTATATTTTTTCAACATATTCATAAACATATTAATAAATTGCATAAGGTTCATCATTGATTTGTTGTCTTTGTTTCTCACTCTCACCTAAGTTTTCTTTGTCATTTTATTTGTTGTATTTGTTTTTTATATTATATTTTTAAACATTTGTGTTGTTTTAATATTTGTTTTACAAACTAATATTACTTGATTCCTTGTAATTATAAATAAGTAATCCCCTAGGGCACTGGCCATGGATCAGGATGACATGACCGTTATACAAGTGCTTGTTAAGGAAAATGGAAAAAATATTTAAGATCAAGTTAATGATCCTATGGAAAAATATGATGATGTTAATAACATAGTTGAATAAGAGGGGAAAAACATATTGATCCAAGAGTCATTTAATAGTGTTGGAATGGATGATTATGATGGCAAGCTAGATGGTGTTTTTGATAAACCTCTAATTAAGAAGACAACATAACCTCTTCATGAATTAGGCTCCAAAACAAGTCTTCTCTTTTTTTATATTGTTACTAATGAAATTAAAGGTTATAAATGGTTTGTCAGACACTTATGTCACATAACTCTTAAGGTATGTAATAAATATTGTGACATTTAGTACATGATGATAAAGGTTTTCTTTTTTCCTCCATTTTTATTGTTAGTTGATCATCTATAAAATTTGGATGCAATATGTACGATTAGGATTCTTTACATTAAGTAATATTTATTTTTTAATTATTTTATAAATTTTTAGGTGAATTTTTATCACCATCACCAAATGTTTTACCTTTGACATACCAATATTTACATGCCATTATGAAAGATATTGGAAGGGAGTATCAACTTATTCATGCATGTCCTGATGATCATATTATGTATTATGGAGAACATGTGTTGAAATAAGAATTTATGAAATGATAAATTAGTAGATATCGAGCTGATCAAGTAACAAAAAATGTGTCTCACAATGTTCTTCATGATATTCCCATAATTCCACGTTTGCGACAATTGTTCAAGTGAAAAACCATGGCACAATTTATGAATTACCATGAAAAGAACATAAGTAAATATGGTGTTATTCTAATGCCTGCATATGGATCTAAATTTAATAAAATAGAGGAAATATGGCCACATTTTAAAGATGAACCTTGTAATCTTAGGCTTTCATTGGAAATTGATGGAGCCAATCCATCTAGAGAGCTCAAATCTACTTACTCGGCATGGCCTGTTTTTGTTATCAACAATAACATTCCTCCATGGATGTAAATAAATAGGGAAAAAATAATGTTGGAAATGATTGTTCCAAGTGTTTTTTTCGAATAATTATTTTCAACACTGTAACATCTCATTTGTCTTGTTTATTTCAAAAATGTCTTATATGTTTGGGGGTGAAAATGTGAAGTTGGGTTACATTTTTTTCCCTTTTTTGGGAAAAAACTTTCATTTTTTTCGGTTATTCAACTTTCTGCAAGCTAAAACAAATTGTCTGTTTCGAATTTCGTTTTGCGATAAAAATAAAAGTTGTCAGAAATTTTGTTAGCTTTCTATTACTTATTTTTTTGAATTTTTTTATACGCATTTGATATGTCAACTTAGCGTTTCTTTGAGTGTGTGTTTTTTAACAATCAATGGATTCATAAGAAGTCATATTAATATGCAATGTTGTATTCTTTGAAAATTTGTGTTTTTGAGAAACAAAATGTGTTACAACAATATAGATAGGGTCTACTTCGGTTTCGTCATATTTACAAAGCCAATGGATGCATATCATAATTACTAGAATTTTTTGAACTGGTCCAATATGAAAAACTGCATATTTTGAATATGTTTTGCGACGCAAGCAATTTCTTAACATATAAGTTATAAACTAAAAATCTAAAAGCTACCCATTAGAGATGACGGACCAATGTAATGTACCATAATTTTTTCAATTTTTTTTACAATTTATTTTGGAAGATACAAAATTTTGATTTCACTGAATCACAATGACCTTCAAAAATTGTTTGCATCCGTTTTATTACAAAATTAATTAAAATTTGTAAATATTTATGAAATTCCATAAAAGTTATATTTCCTGGAAGTAGATTCAATTCTGAAAATTCTTGTCTTGGTTCCGACAGTTAATTCAGAAGGTTTCATGGAGTTTAATCAGTCCAAAGTTGCAGAAACATATTCAGGGCTTGGCTCTGCGTAACTGGTGACGCCTTAGTTCGGCCGAACTCTTAAACAAAGTTCGGCCGAACTGTTTTTTGCGCCGACGGCCCGTTAAGTCAAACGACAAAGTAGTTTGGCCAAACTATTTCTAAAAATTTCGACCGAACTTTTACCTAACTTTCCGTCAGCCGATAAAGTACCGCTGAGCCCCTCCAAAAAAACATTTCGCGGCAATATAAATTGCCAGGAAATCATTCATTATTTTCGCATATTTTCGCACATTTGGTCTAATTTTACAAAAGTGTTGATCTGATTTTGCAAATAATTGTTTTGGGTTTAAAGACTTTTCTTGGAGGTACATTCAAAGGACTTTTCTTTGAGGCATATTATTTTCATACATTTGATCTGATTTTGCAAGGAATTTTTTTGGGTTTAAAGAATTTTCTTGGAGGTACATTCAAAGAACATTTTTGAAGACTTTTCTTGGAGGTACATTCAAAGGACATTTCATGGAGGTATATGATACAGTTTTTTGGATGTTTTTTGGGTTTCATTTTTTTTAAAAGTATGGATTTCGGCTTAAGTTTCATTATTTTTGAAGGTATGGATTTGGGCTTAATTTCGAAAGGACATTTTTGGTTTTGGGTTGAATTAAATCTTTTATAATGATTTTTTAAGATGAGTTTTTGTGTAACTTTTTAAATGAAATTTTTTTGTAGGACTTGGAAGGAAATATTATGAACTTCGTTTCATTTTTATAAGACATTTTTTCTTGAATTTTTTAAAGTAAGTGTTTTGGATTGGAGTATGTATTTTTTGCAAAAAATTTAAAATGAGTTTTTTTTTTTTTATAAATTAAATCTTTTGTGATGTTTTTTTTTAATTGAGTTTTTGTCTAAATTTTTGAAGGAAATTTTTTTAACTTCATACTCTATTATCATGGGAAATTGAAGGAATTGTACGAGAAAATATGATCGAAAAAGAGACCCTGAGGAACGTAGAGAAGAGACGAGACAATCTCGCAAAAGAAAGATAGAAGCACTCTCAAATATTGAAGGGGAAAGTCAACCTCAACTAGAAGTTGAAACATGTATGTAAATGTAAATAGTATGATTTTGATATATTTAAAATTTTCCTAGTGTAAAATGTGAAGCTTAATTTTTATTTGATGAACTAATTTGAAAAATATTTTGCAATGTAAACAGAGAGAGATATTCCTCAAAAAATTGATGATGAGATACAAAATTTTGAAAGAGAAAGTGAAAGAGATATTGAACCAATGATTGAAGATGGTGAAAATGATGAAAGAAATTCAAGTGAAGAAATTGAATCACAAGGTATATATATATATATATCTATATATATATATATATATGTTGAACACATGCACGTATTATTGAAATTATACATATATTTATTAATTTAGTTATTTATTGAATATGTAAACTTATTATGTACTATTCATTCGAATATGTATAGATGAAATCAATGTCGATGATGAGATGTTAGAAAATGTTGACACTCACACATATGGAGATAAAAAAGCTGACCATTATATACGATATCGTGTTAACCGCATTTTTGAGAAGTATTTCATAAAGGAAAAGGTGACAGTTCAAGCCCAAATGTTGAAAGGTCTCCTATCATTAAGGAAATTAAAAGAAGCTACGACTTTATTGGGTATTCAAAAATCAACCAAAGATAAAAAAAATGAAGGAAAATGTGATACAAAATATAAATAGTGCTATAAATTCAATTAGAAGATCTAGACAGAAAAATGTTTCAGTTGTACATAGAGAAATACATATGGCAGTGGTTTCATCAAGTACTAAAGAGAATCACTTGGTAAAATCTATGGCACGAGCATTAGGAACCTCACGAAAAACTTTGCACAAACATCAGAAATTTCGGTTGCAAATAGATGTAAATGATGAACTTGCTTGTTGGAGAGCTATTTGTAGGCAACCATACAAAGATATACTTGGAGAAAATGTTAAAAAAATAATATATGAATATTGGAAGAACAATTCGCGTGTTTCACCAACTACAAGACATGTGATGCGAAGAAGAATAGCACGAAATCAGTACGAAGAACATGAAAAACATCTCTTGGAAACCACTCAGATAGAGTTATTCAACAATTTCAAAGAAGAGAATCATCAAATTCATGTTTCACTCAGTGCTTTTGTTCAACAAAAACCATGGTATGTAAAACCTATCACCGTACGTGACACTTGTTGTTGCCATTATCATGTGGAATTTGAGTTATATTATGACACATTCCTTGATTTTGGTAGAAAATTTTGGAAGGATTTACCTCCTCCTTCCACTATCTGTGATTTCATATCTCAAATTCTATGTGAAAGAGAAAGCGATGAACTATTTTACGAAAAGAAATGTGTTGGTGGTAAAAAATGCGATGATTGTGGAAATTTGACTAAATTTCAAAACAAATATCATACTAATATAAATTATCAATCATTGCCCAACATGAAAGTGAAATGGAAGAGATATAAATATATCCATACATCGATTCAAGGTGCAAATAGTGTTAAAAGAATTGAATTACGAGAAGAAGAAATTTTTGTGATAGAATTTTTGAGAAAGTTTGAGGCAGAAATTTACAAATACACCAAGCATTCCCATAGAGCTCGATGGCAAGACTTGCAATTCAAAAAATCCCGTGAATTTTTTCCACCAGGGACCATTTTGTCAGTAATTGATTTTGCAGAAAACTACACATTTGTTCCACAAAAAGAAATTCAGAGTCAATACTATCATTCTGACCAAGTGTCCATGCTCGTCCATATTCTATATAGACATGCTGAACAAAACGTCGATCATATAAAAAGCACCAGTGAAAATCGACATATTATTAAAGAATATCACTTTTCTATCAGTGACGATCGTACACATGATACATTTTTTGTACAACATTGTTTTGGAAAAATTTATGATTCCTTGAAAAATCGTGGAATAACATTCAATGAACATTGGATATGGTTAGACGGATGCGCAGGTCAATTCAAATCTGCACGATCATTCTTTTGGTTGTGTTGTCTTCATAAGAAAACCTGCATTAAACATTGTTGGAATTTCTTTGAGACCAGCCATGGAAAAGGAGAACATGACGGTGCAGGGGCATGCATAAAACAAGCACTTCGAAGATATCAAATGAATCCCTCTGCAAGCTGACTTGTGGACGCAAAAGAAGTTGTTCAATGGTGCATCGCTGCTCTAAGCCATGAGACTAACCGATCAAGGGAAGTGCGAAGGTAAATTCAATCCAATTTTTATTGGATATCTAATTTTAAACAGTGTACATTTATCACAATGATTATCTTTGATTGTATTTTGATATCATATTTACATTCTTCTTTAAATTTTCCATATAAAGGTTTTTTTGGCATATTGGGATTGAAGACGTAGATAGATCAATTGGAAATGATGTTGAAACAATAAAAGGGACTCGAAAATTGCATTCAATTAAAACAAAGTCGTCCAGAAATGTGTTTGCATTGGATAAAATAAAATATTCTTGTTTTTGTGATGTTTGCATAGACAACACAAAATCCAATGACGTTTGTGAAAACAAAATGTATGTAAAAGATTGGAAACATACAGAGCTAAATACAAAGGGCAAAATTTCTGTTGTAATGTTTGAAGAAATGAAATCAAAGGATACTACAATATCATCTGATGGTGATCGAGTTTCTGATCTTGTTAGAGAAGGTAACATTTGAATTGCTTTCTAATGATAAAGATCTAGAAATAAATTTGAATATGTATAATTTTGTTAAGTTTGTTTTATTATGCAGGAGATGTTTTTGTTGTAATTGCACCTACTGACAACGATGAAAATGTGAAGTATTATTTGATGCGTTGCACTGAACAAAAAATGAAATTATTAGAAGACTATAATGATCACGGATTTCCATATGAAAGAGGATCTATTATACTGAAAGGTTATTTTTTCAGACAAACTAATCAAAGTGGGAATTTTGTTTACTTTGAAGACTATGAACCTGATTTCATAAGTTTTCAATATAGTCACTTGGTGTGTGCAGCATGCATAAAGTTGATCGAGGTTCAATCAAAGAAAAAAATGAATATTGAGAAATGGAAAATGTCAAAATCCGATCATGAACGGATTATTGAAGATGGCATTCCATTGTAATTTTTTTTATTGAACTGCCCAACAATTTATTCTCTTTGGATTATATGTTCTAGAACTTCCAGTACTTAATTAAAAATTGAGTTGCCTTGTTATGTTATCTTTGCAAGTGTTTGCACATGTACAAATTGTTTTGGTACATGCACACTCTAGTATCAACTGAAATTAGCTTTTCTATACATACATTGATGAAAAATGTTGCATACATATTGGATATATATCTATATATATATATATATATATATATATATATATATATATATATATATATATATATATGTTCTAGAATGCAATGAACTATTCAAGTAGTTTTACTATGTGCATTGATGAAAAATGTTTCACATACTTAATATATATGTTCTAGAATGCAATTAACTGAAAGTAGTTTTTCTATGTGCATTGATGAAAAATGTTGCACGTATTGGATATATACATGAACTCAATACACGCCCAATTTTTCTTGTGGGTTTTTTTGGTAAAAAGTATCCACAATGTAAATAAATCATCCATAGTATAATTTTGTACGAAGATTCCTTTTAGACAAGAGATTCGAAGCACTTCTCCGCCTTTTGGTGGGATTTGACCCAAATCTCTATTTCTGATTGAAAATCTAGTACAAAATTTGTCTGTCCAATGGTCGGATATGTTCTATGTGCATTGATGAAAAATGTTGTGTATGTATTGGATATATATATATATATATATATATTCTAGAATGCAATTAATTTTTCAAGTAGTTTTCCCATGTGCATTGATGAAAAATGTTTCACGTACTGAATATATATATTCTAGAATGAAATTAACTGAATGTCATCAATTTACCAATTTATAAATCAACAAGGCTACCTAGTTGAGTGCATTAATGACATTGACCCTAATTCAACAAACATATATCTTCTTCTTATATTTCCAATCAAAATTAAAGGATTTATATGGGAAAGATGTAGAACATATAGCCCATGAACTACTTTTTAGAGGTCAATGAAGGTATCATCATGTGGGAAAATGTTTCAAGAACACTTGATCATACTTAAAAGTAATCTTAAGATTGTTTTTGATCTCTACATACTACATATTATTGTTTGAGTGAAAAAAATTTCCAATGAAAAGAATATAGCTTTTCAATCCAACTAACCATATCAATTGAGCTCTATTTCAAAAAAAAATAAAAAAAACCAAAAAACCAACAAAATAACATCCTTGGTTGTTATTTTTATGGAAATAACTAAATCATATTAAGGATTATCTTCATTGAAATTGTTTTTTGATGGAGAATCCTTAAAATATGATTTAGCTATTCCAACAAAAATGACAACCACGAATGTTATTTCGTTGACATGTTTTGTGGCATGTTAACTTTTCTGTACTCTTTTTTCAATTAGAGCTCAATTGATATGGTTAGTTGCATTGAAAAGCTATGTTCTTCCCATTGGAAATTTTTTCACTCAAACAAGAGAAGAGTATGTAGAGATCAAAAGCAATCTTAAGATGCCAAATGTACTTCAACCATCCAAAACTTGAATTTTAAAAACTTTTTGATTATATCAAAACAAATTACTTCACATGTCATGCCAATTGTAGTTCAACTATCCAATAAAAACATTAAACATTTAACATTATATCACATGCCAAATGTAGATTGAAATGATATCCAAAACTTAGTTTTAAAAACTTTTTAATTATATCACAACATTACTTCACATGCCTAATGTACTTCAACCATCCAAAACTTGAGTTTTAAAAACTTTTTGATTATATCACAACATTACTTCACATGCCATGCCAATTGTAGTTCAACTATCCAATAAAACCATTTAACATTATATCACATGCCAAATGTAGATTGAAACCATCCAAAACTTAAGTTTTAAAAACTTTTTGATTATATATCACAACATTACTTCACATGCCATGCCAATTATAATTCAACTATCCAATAAAAAGATTTAACATTATAACACATGCCAAATGTAGATTGAAACCATCCAAAACTTAACCTTTAATTTAACAAAAAATTATAGATCACAACATTACTTCACATGCAAAATGTACTTCAACCATCCAAAACTTGAGTTTTAAAAACTTTTTGATTATATCACAACATTACTTCACATGCCATGCTAATTGTAGTTCAACTATCCAATAAAAACATTAAACATTTAACATTATATCACATGCCAAATGTAGATTGAAACCATCCAAAACTTGAGTTTTAAAAACTTTTTGATTATATCACAACATTACTTCACATGCCATGCCAATTATAGTTCAACTATACAATAAAAACATTTAACATTATATCACATGCCAAATGTAGATTGAAACCATCCAAAACTTAATCTTTAATTTAACAAAGAATTATAGATCACAACATTACTTCATATGCCAAATGTACTTCAGCCATACAAAACTTGAGTTTTAAAAACAAAACAAATTATAACACATCATTACATAACATGCCAAATGTAGTTCAAAAGCAAAACATTAATTTATAGATGACAACATTACTAGTAGTTCAACTATCCAAAACTTAAGTTTTAAAAACCAAAAAAATTATATAACAACATTACTTCACATTCACATGCCAAAAGTACTAAAACCATCCAAAACTTAACTTTTTCGAACAAAACAAATTATATTAACAAAATAAAATATGTCCAAAAATTGTAGATCTCACAAGTATCAAGTGTATATATATATATATATATATATATATATATATATGACTGTGCATCTAGATAATATATAAAAAAATAAATTTAAGACTAGAAATCTCAATCAAATCTACAAATCATGTCCATCAAATATAGATGGATGTAGTATCTTTCCTAGCAGAGTCTCAATCCGCGTGCTATCTTGCGAAGCATGGGGAACCTGTACACAATGCACATACAAACATTAAAATTTGATGTTTTAAAAATGAGTGAGAATATATAGAACTTCATGTAAAAAACAAAATATAAAAAAAAAATCATGCAATAACTCATGAAGTTCCCTCTCCATTTGTTCGCCTGCTACAACTTCCCCCATGGGAACATCTCCAACAGTAAACTGTACAATATACATGTATATATATATATATATATATATATATATATATTAAAAAATTTCAGATGAAAATGCACGTGTATATATAAATTTATTTTCAATAATATTAAAAAAAAAGTTAGACAACTTGTTCAAATGGTTGAAATGGTGGGATGTTCCTATCTCTGTCGCTAGAGTCCGTGGACTAAAGAAATATTCTATAGAAACCTGAAATTCAAAATTTTAAAAGTAAAATTTATAATAAAACTTAAATAAAATTCAATTTATAAATTATAATTTAAAAAAAAACATATATATATTTAAAAGTGAAAAATTGAATACTTCTGCAGGTGAATTTGGGACATCTCCTAAGAGAGGCTCCAAAAGAAAATCTCCAAAAACCTAAAATTCAAAAAATTTAAAATAACTCAAGATATAGATATATATATCTCAATTTTTAATGGAACTTTTTGAGGTGGAATCTATATATAACTTAAACATAAATTTTAAAAGTGAAAAATTGTCCATAATTGTTGTGGATGTGGCACATCTTCTAAGGAAATAGAAGGTACATCTCCCAAGGAAGAAGAAGGCACCGCCATCCCAAAAACATCGAACGGAAGCAGAATCTGTTAAAACATTTTAATATTATATATGTACATGTACATGTGTGCACTTAAAAAACACTAACATTTATCAACATATCTTGATGGTGAGACCCATCTTCATTGTTTGAACTAGAGGCCTCGAACGTGATATTAACATTTTCGTCATTCATCATGCGTGACAATTACAAGTGGTGTTTTAACATATAATGATATATTTTTGTTAGATTAATGTACATACAAATAAATGTATACATGTACATACACATATATTTATTACAAATTGTACACATGTATGTGTTAAAATAATTGAACCCTAATGTCATTAACACATACCGTTTATGTGCCCTCTTCCTCATGAAGAATTAGGTCTTGCCAACCATTGCGACAATTCTTTGCATATATTTTGAGATCTTCAACACTCATGTTTTCAATCTCTTCATCTGTACAATACAAAAAATTGGCACATGCATTCTCACGTGCTCTTTGTCGATTTAGACAAACATTGATTCCACCCAATCCACTGTGAACATTGTCGATGATGGCATCCCTTGCTTCTCGAATTATTTGAGAAGTCACATCCATCTTTTACTGCAAAGTTTCAACTCGAAAAGGTTGACTCACCAACGGCGGCTCAGGGAGAGGTAACTCCACATCTCGCCTAGCACCCCTACGGTCACATAATCGACCTTTCCCTGGACCAAAAAATTCTGACGAAAGGTCATTGTAATTGTGTTTCATTTCCAAAAAGAATTTTGCGTAAAACAATTTTTCAAAATAAACAGGAACCTCGACGTTCCATGGGAGTCTTCCATAGGCCGCAAGGTGCTTATCATACAAATAGTGAGCTATATCGGGGTGCTTGAAATATTGCCCCATCAGCATTTTTATTTTTGGCCCTTCCTTGAAATTAAACATTGACTTCTCCATTTATTTGGTAACTCTTTGTTTTACATCCTCCCATTTATCGAGACCCATTACTGTTTCCTTTCTCTTTCTCATGACTTCTACAAATGTATCAGTCCTTGGCCCAAGATTTTTGTACACATTTACTAGTTCGCCCAATGAATGTGTAACTATTTCGAGGCTTTGTCGACTCTCAGTAGGTAGATTCAAAGCCACGAAATCTCTCTGCAATTTTGCATGAAGTTGTTGACACCTTTTTAAGGTGAATTGTGCCATGTTTCTTTCCCATGGTATATCAGAAATGTCGGCCGGATAAGTTGTGGTGGGTAGAAAACCTTCTTCTTAAATGTAGTGTTCTGCCCTGCGTCTATTTTGACCAACATTTGGAGCATTTTCAACCTTTGCATCAATATATATGTATATAATTTTGTATATTAGAAAAAACACATGTAAACAAATTTGTACAAATTGAATGAAAAAAATATTGAAATTGATGGCAACCTCGACTTGGTTGGCTAACATCTTCTCCACCCTGAAATTGTTGAGAACTAGAATGACCTTGCTGAGAACCAACACCACCAGCCGTTGATTGGCCTCTGGGGGAATAAATATCACCACCTTTACGCAACTTGCTACCACTTATTTATGGCCCTCTAAGGGGATTTGAACCACCACCAACCTCTCAAGAGGAGAGAGAAGCTTCATAAACAAATACGAATTTATAATAAATTGAAAAATACATGCATACATATAAATACACGTGTACATATTCATTGATTAAATTGTGTTCAAACCATACCACGACTAGGTGAAACATGGGCATCCATGGATGGAGTAGAGACCCTTCTCTTCTTATTAGCTCCTAAGAAATAAAAAATGAAACTTATTAACAACTAATTTAACTCACAAAGTTGATAAAAAATCAATTCCATATGTACACACATGTATGGAGATTTAAGGTTATATTTAAATTTACCATAAACAGCTCTCGATCCCTGATCCCCCCCTCTCGTAGAGATATGGGATTCTTTTGATCTTCGTCGTTCATCCTAAATGATATATATATCTACGGTGGACATTTACAATTATTTTTTTTAAATAAATAATTTAAATTAAATTCAAAATAAATTTCAGAAAATTAATGTAATTTAGTGAAAACAAATTATGTAAAACACAACTTTCAAAGCACTAATTGATGTGTGAAACTCAATTTAAGCAAAAAAAAGTTATAAAAATGATAAGTTCACCAAATTGTGTTTTACATGGTGTGAACACACTTGGTATAAAATTGAAAAAAACACATTGTCATTAAAAAAGAAGTGAAACTCCATTTAAACAAAAATTTGTTGAAGTCCTCGCATTTTAATTTCTTAAAAATGTGAAGTTCACCACTTGTTGCAAATGTGAAGTTCACCAAGTTGCGCTTTACATGGTGTGGTGGGAGCACTCTTGGTATATAATTGAAAAAAGCACATGGTCATTAAGAAAGACGCATTTATAAGTACACAACACACACATATCCAAGATATGTTACAATGTTGATCAATAAATTTTGAAAGAGAACGTATCAACACTAATTTATCTTTGAGAGATGAATCTTGAATTTTTGAAGAAGAGCGTCTCAAAACTAATTCATCTTTGAGAGACAAATCTTGAATTTTTGAAGAAGAGTGTTTCAAAACTAATTCATCTTTGAGAGATGAATCTTGCATTGGCATTGCCCCGTATAATTCTAATTCATCTATTAATTCATCTTTGATAGATGAATCTTGAATTTGCATTGCCCCACGCAATAGATCAAAAAACATCTTATTCACATTTGTACAATGCCTTATACTAAAAAATTGAAATTGGCTAAAAATATTGTTTGCTATTCCATGCAGTTCTTTTAGCCTCTCCTTCTTAACTTGGTACACGCCATTCATTTGGTTGCACACAAGTTCAGAATTGGTGAAAACTAAAATTACATTTGATCCATACTCCATTGCTGTTCCCAAGCCTTCTATCAATCCAATATAATATGCCTCGTTGTTTGTTGTTCTTCCCGGTATATTCATTTTCCTTTGGACGACTTTGCTAGTCGCAATATTGGAAAGCACATATGTAATCACTGCTTTCCCTGGATTGGGATAGCAAGAAACTTGTATGAATAATTTCCATTTTTCAACCATATTTAATGGTTTTCTTATCCCTAAAATAAAATAAAATTCAATAACAATATATATTAAATTGACATTTATTGCAAATGCATGGGAGAAATGAAAAACTTCTATTTAGATATATTCCAGAGATTAACTGTAGGGGCATTCTTGGATATGTCACCTTTCATAAAAGATGAGATCCAAAGGCTACCTGGCCCTTTACACCATGGATATGAAAATGAAAAAATTCTATATTTCAAACTATTCCAGAGATTGATTGACTGTAGGGTAGGTTAAAACCTATGTTTTGTATCAAATCACTTTTTGTTTCAATGGGAAACTTTTATGGCTAATTTGTGTTTTAGATGTTGAATATAAAAGGTTTTTTTCTCTCTCATTGTTTGAAACCATGGATATGAAAATAGAAAACTTCTATTTACATCTATTCTAGAGATGTGGCTAATTTGTGTTTTACATACATTGAATATAAAAGGTTTTTTCTCTCATTGTTTGAGACCATAGATATGAAAATGAAAAACTTCTATTTAAAACTATTCCAGAGATTGATTGTAGGGGCATTTACTCTTAGGTTAAAATCTATGTTTTGTATCAAATCACTTTTGGTTTCAATGGGAAACTTTTATGGCTAATTTGTGTTTTACATGTTGAATATAAAAGGTTTTTTCTCTCTCATTGTTTGAGACCATGGATATGAAAATGAAAAACTATATACTTGGTTAAAACCTATGTTTTGTATCAAATAATTTTTTTTTCTAAATAATATATACATGTTGACTGTAGGGGAATTTACTGCAGGGGCATTTAGATCTATTCCAGAGATTGACTGTAGGGGCATTTACTAGATATGTCACCTTTCATAAAAGATGAGATCTAAAAGCTACCTGGCCCTTTACAGACTCTGCCTATAGAACTACCATGAATATGAAAATGAAAAACTTCTAATTATATTTATTCTAGAGATTGAATGTAGGGGCATTTACCCTTAGGTTAAAACCTATGTTTTGTATCAAATCACTTTTGGTTTCAATGGGAAACTTTTATGGCTAATTTGTGTTTTACATGTTGAATATTAAAGGTTTTTTCTCTCTCATTGTTTGAGAGGTCATGGATATGAAAATGAAAAACTTCTATTTAAAACTATTCTAGAGATTGACTGTAGGGGCATTTACTCTTAGGTTAAAACCTATGTTTTGTATCAAATCACTTTTCGTTTCAATGGGGAACTTTTATGGCTAATTTGTGTTTTACATGTTGAATATAAAAGGTTTTTTTCTCTCTCATTGTTTGAGACCATGGATATGAAAATGAAAAACTTCTATTTAGATCTATTCTAGAGATATGGCTAATTTGTGTTTTACATACATTGAATATAAAAGGTTTTTTCTCTCATTGTCTGAGACCATGGATATGAAAATGAAAAACTTCTATTTAAAACTATTCCAGAGATTGACTATAGGGGCATTTACTCTTAGGTTAAAACCTATGTTTTGTATCAAATCACTTATGGTTTCAATGGGAAACTTTTATGGCTAATTTGTGTTTTACATGTTGAATATAAAAGGATATTTTCTCTCTCTCATTGTTTAAGACCATGGATATGAAAATGAAAAACTTATATTTAGATCTATTCTAAAGATGTGGATAATTTTTGTTTTACATACATTGAATATAAAAGGTTTTTTCTCTCATTGTTTGAGACCATGGATATGAAAATGAAAAACTTCTATATTTAAAACTATTCCAGAGATTGATTGACTGTAGGGGAATTTACTCTTAGGTTAAAACCTATGTTTGTATCAAATCACTTTTGGTTTCAATGGGAAACTTTTATGGCTAATTTGTGTTTTACATGTTGAATATAAAATGTTTTTTTCTCTCTCATTGTTTGAGACCATGGATATGAAAATGAAAAACTTCTATTTAGATCTATTATAGAGATGTGGCTAATTTGTGTTTTACATACATCGAACATAAAAGGTTTTTTCTCTCATTGTTTGAGACCATGGATATGAAAATGAAAAACTTCTATTTAAAACTATTCCAGAGATTGACTGTAGGGGCATTTACTAAGGTTAAAATCTATGTTTTGTATCAAATCACTTTTGGTTTCAATGGGAAACCTGTATGGCTAATTTGTGTTTTACACGTTGAATATAAAAGGTTTTTTCTCTCTCTCATTGTTTGAGACCATGGATATGAAAATGAAAAACTTCTATTTAGAACTATTCCAGAGATATGGCTAATTTGTATTTTACATGTTCAATATAAAAGGTTTTTTCTCTCTCATTTTTTGAGACCATGGATATGAAAATGAAAAAATTCTATTTAGATCTATTCCAGATATTGACTGTAGGGGCATTTACTCTTAGGTTAAAACCTATGTTTTGTATCAAATCACTTTTGGTTTCAATGGGAAACTTTTATGGATAATTTGTGTTTTACATGTTGAATATAAAAGGTTTTTTCTCTCTCATTGTTTAAGAAGTCATGGATATGAAAATGAAAAACTTATATTTAAAACTATTCTAGAGATTGACTGTAGGAGCATTTACTCTTATGTTAAAACCTATGTTTTGTATCAAATCACTTTTGGTTTCAATGGGAAACTTTTATGGCTAATTTTTGTTTTACATGTTGATTATAAAAAGGTTTTTTTTCTCTCTCATTGTTTGAGACCATAGATATGAAAATGAAAAACTTTCATTTATATCTATTCCAGAGATATGGCTAATTTGTGTTTTACATGTTGAATATAAAAGGTTTTTTTCTCTCTCATTGTTTGAGACCATGGATATGAAAATGAAAAAATTCTATTTAGATCTATTCTAGAGATTGACTGTAGGAACATTTTCTCTTAGGTTAAAACCTATGTTTTGTATCAAATCACTTTTGGTTTCAATGGGAAACTTTTATGGCTAATTTGTGTTTTACATGTTGAATATAAAAGGTTTTTTCTCTCTCATTGTTTGAGAGGTCATGGATATGAAAATGAAAAACTTCTATTTAAAACTATTCCAGAGATTGACTGTAGAGGCATTTATTCTTAGGTTAAAATCTATGTTTTGTATCAAATCACTTTTGGTTCCAATGGGAAACTTTTATGGCTAATTTTTGTTTTGCATGTTGAATATAAAAGGTTTTTTTCTCTCTCTCGTTGTTTGAGACCATGGATATGAAAATGAAAAACTTCTATTTAGATCTATTCTAGAGATGTGGTTAATTTGTGTTTTACATACATTGAATATAAAAGTTTTTTTTTCTCATTGTTTGAGACCATGGATATGAAAATGAAAAACTTCGATATTTAAAACTATTCCAGAGATTGATTGACTACAGGGGAATTTACTCTTAGGTTAAAACCTATGTTTTGTATCAAATCACTTTTGGTTTCAATGGGAAAATTTTATGGCTAATTTTTGTTTTACACGTTGAATATAAACAGTTTTTTTCTCTCTCATTGTTTGAGACCATGGATATGAAAATGAAAAACTTATATTTAGATCTATTCTAGAGACGTGGCTAATTTGTGTTTTACATACATCGAATAAAAAAGGTTTTTTCTCTCATTGTTTGAGACCATGGATATGAAAATGAAAAACTTCTACTTAAAACTATTCCAGAGATTGACGGTAGGGGCATTTACTAAGGTTAAAACCTATGTTTTGTATCAAGTCACTTTTGGTTTCAATGGTAAACCTGTATATTTGTGTTTTACAAGTTGAATATAAAAGCCTTTTTCTCTCTCTCGTTGTTTGAGACCATGGATATGAAAATGAAAAACTTCTATTTAGATCTATTCCAAAGATATGGCTAATTTGTGTTTTACATGTTGAATATAAAAGGTTTTTTCTCTCTCATTGTTTGAGACCATGAATATAAAAATGAAAAATTTCTATTTAGATCTATTCCAGAGATTGACTGTAGGGGCATTTACTCTCAGGTGAAAACCTATGTTTTGTATCAAATCACTTTTGGTTTCAATGGGAAACTTTTGTGGCTAATTTGTGTTTTACATGTTGAATATAAAAGGTTTTTTCTCTCTCATTGTTTGAGACAATGGATATGAAAATGAAAAACTTCTATTTAGATCTATTCCAGGGATTGACTGTAGGGGCATTTACTGGATATGTTACCTTTCATAAAAGATGAGATCCAAAGGCTACCTGGCCCTTTACAAACTTTGCCTATAGAACTATCAAATCACTTTTGGTTTATGGTTTGTTGATTGGCTAATGTGTTTTTCTCAAATCAATTGGATGCAAGTTATGTGCAGATGATGGATGATGAATGAGGTGATGTTGATCATAACCTTTACATCTATATGATAGGAAGTTTGATATACATAACAAGGTTTAGACTAGATATAATTTTGAAATTTATATTAGTTGGAATATTTCAATATAATAGAGTCATCTATTACCAAAAAACATATATTAAGATACTTGAAAGAGACTACAAACAATGGACTATAGTACCCAAAAGGTGAGAAATTTAGATTGAAAACATAGAGAGATTCAACTAGGCTTGCTCAATGGATGACAGTAAGCACAAGTACAATGTGGCTTTTGAGACTCACTGTAAGAGTTTCCTGGTTGCATGTTCAAGCAAGAAAGAGTCATTACTTGGACAATGTATAATTCTACTTAGAAGAGTTCTAAGGTATTGTCACAAGAAAGAGTCATTACTTGGACAATGTATAATTCTACTTAGAAGAGTCTTTGGTTGCATGGTTAAGCAAGAGAGAGTCATTACTTTCTATATCTAGAGTAGAAGTGGAATACATAGTAGTTACTTCTTTTAAATGAATATGGAATGAATCTAAAATGAATATGGAATAAATCATTGTACATTATGATAAATATTGTATTCAAATGAAATTTGATCTATGAATAATATGGAATGAATCATTGTACATTATGAAGAGTCATGAGATCCACATTTCCACCATACTATTTGCAAGTTCTATATGAAGATATGTAGTCTAATAACTAATCAGTTATGATATTTGTGTAAATATGAAAACGGTTCTATGATATAAATGCCAACAAGGGATCGAACTGTATAAATTATATGCACTAAGGATGCATATGTGCAAGATCCACCTGATCTCACACTATTTAACTTTATGCAAGATACTGAATCTATTCCACTTGTTAATCTTTTGCGGAAAAATTAATTGTACACACATGTGAAGCATAAACAAAAATTATCAATCGCACATAACACAGTTTTTAACCGAAGCCTGAAGCTGAAAACCCCAACTATATATTATGTAACATGGATATCATATGAAAATCTCATACAAACATACAAAGCTTATCACAAGCTCTCAGTACAGTACAATCGTCATACACTATACAGGCCTAATCTTGCAAATCCATGCACCGATCTTTGCCACATGCTAGCCTACCTCCACTGCACAATATCTGCTGAAGAATGGCTCTGAATGAATTTGAAGTACTCCATCCTTGACTGCGCAACTCACCGCATCTGTATGAGAAAATTGAGGTTGACAACCATCATCAATATATTCACAAATGTATAGCTTTCATTTTGCTCCTTTTCACCTATCTTCTGCACGGTCTTTCACTGAACCGCCATGTAATCGTAGTTAACCGATTTATTGTTCAATTTGATTAATGAGTTATTATTTATGAATGAATTAATTCAATTAACGACTCCACTCATCGATCGTATCAATCGTAGACTCGTATACAACTAGTCTAATCGAGTCTAACTGAGTTAAACTAAATATAACTCCATAACTACTTCTTCCAACTGTGTCATAACTCTGCCACTTGAGTTCTAACTGAGTCCTCCATGTATTAGCTCCAGTAAAACCTTAGGAATAGCATAATTCCTTCTGTCAGTTGTTGTGCCACATTTGTGAACTGAACTGAAGTGCTCCAAGAGAATAAGTTATTGTTTAAAATTTGATTATTATTAAGAGCTAATAATAATCGGCATGCATCTATTTTTAGATTGACGATATATAAATAGAATTCACCCAATATTCTAAAAACATAATTTCATATATTTTTCCAACTTGATCAACCATCCACAAATAGCATCCTGCAACTTCTGAAATATGATCATCATGTCTAAAAATAGACTTGCACTAAAATAGCCTGCGGGCCCACTTAGTGAAGGCTTAATTTTTCACTAAGCTCATCATCTTGTTGAATCTCAACACTCCCTCTCAACAAGATAGGGATTATCTTTCACCCCAATCCCGCCTCTATGGTATTCGAATTTTCTCCTGGTGAGCGCCTTTGTTAGAATATCTGCATCCTGATCCTCCATGGGAATGTACTGAAGCAACATGATCTTCTGCTACACACAATCTCTGATATGATGATACCGGATATCAATATGTTTAGATATATCATGAAACACAGGATTAACCGAGAGTTTAATGCAACTCTGATTATCAAAATGAATCACCGTGGGATCTAAATGTAAACCGAACAAACCAACCAGAATCTTCCTCATCCAGATAGCCTCACATGCAGCTAAACTTGCTGCCATTATTCCTCTTCTGCTGAACTGAGTGCCACAGATCTTTGTTTCCTGCTATACCAAGAAACTGTCATAGATCCGATACTGAAAATCCCTCCTGATGTGCTCTTTCTATCTGTTGGGCTTCCTACCCAATCTGCATCCATGAAGCCATGCAACTTCACCTCATCCGTCTGTCTGTACCATAAACCATACTCAGATGTGCCTTTGAGATATCTCAGGACATGCTTGCCTGCCTTCCAAAAGAGCTTGGTAGGGTTAACCATTGCTTGTGAAAGTTGGTTCACTACATAGCATATGTCCAGTCTTGTATTGACTAAATACATGAGCGAACCCACCAACTGTCGATAAAAAGTGGCATCCACTACCTTTGTCGATGTAGCATCCTCTTTCTTCCAATTTCCTGGAAGAGGAGTGTCGATAAGCTTGCAACCTTGCATGTGAAATTTCTCCAGTATCTCCCGGGCATACTTGCCTTGAGACACAAATAGTTCACCTTCCCGCTGCCATATTTCCAATCCAAGGAAATAATGAAGGAGGCCCAAATCCTTCATATCAAACTCCTTTGCAAGATCATCCTTGCATGAGTGTATCAACTGCTCATCACCTGTTAGTATCAAATCATCAACATAAAGTAAAATGATTAAAAGCTTACCCTCAACCACAATCTGGTACAAGTTTTTATCCGCCTCACTCTTGGTGAAGCCAAGTCCAATTAAATAGCTGTCGATCCGAGTGTACCAAGCATGGGGTGCTTGTTTCAGCCCATACAACGCTCTTTTGAGCCTGCACACATGCGACTTGCTGCTGAAGATCTCAAATCCTTTAGGCTGCTCAATGTACACCTCTTCCTCAATGATCCCATTAAGGAACGTAGTCTTCACATCCATCTGAGGAATGTGCCAACCCATTTGCGCTGAGAGAGAAAGGATGGTCTGTATGGAAGATTATCGTGCGACAGGTGCAAAGGTTTCTTCATAGTCAATCCCCTCAATCTGTGAGAAGCCCCGGGAAACAAGTCTTGCCTTATACTTCTCGACGCTCCCATAAACAACTTGCTTTACCTTGTAGATCCATCTTGATCCTATAACTGATTTTCCCACCGGCCTTGGAACAATATCCCAAGCACTCTTTCTGACAATGGAGTCATACTCCTCCACCATGGCATATACCCATGTGGGCTCCTGCGCTGCTTCTTCAAAAGAAGATGGCTCTGTCACAATACACTTGCTCATAAGAGCCATGTATCCAGTATATCGGTCAGGTGACTGTCTCTATCTGCGCTGTGATGTAGGAACTCCTACATTCTGTGCCGCATCCACCTTCAGTCTCTCAGCTTCTGTGGTACACTTCCTGCCTTGTCTGATGTTTGGTTCTGCATGAGTGGACTCCTCCACTCCATGAATCTCCTCCTGTGGCTGATCCACATCTAGAGGCTCATCTTTGGGAACAATAATTTCCTCCTCTGCATGCAAGTGTAGCTCCCTCTCAAGCGACAAATTTATGGCTTTCACCTCATTGAATTTTATATCCCGTCGCATAATAGTCATCCGACTGTTTGGAAAATACACACGATAGTTGTGGGGTGTTTCTGTGTACCCCACAAATATCCCAACTTTTGCAGTCAGCTCCAAATTCTTCCTAGCATCCTTCGTCACATGAATGTAAACAGGTGAGCCAAAAATATTCAAATGAGAAATATCAGGCTTCTTACTAGTAAAATCTTCCTCAGGTGTACTCATGCCAAGTACTCTATGAGGACAACAGTTTTGCACATAAACCGTAGTGTTGCATGCTTTTGCCCACAAGTGCATCGGTAGGCCCTAGTCATGCAGCACCCATGATCGTTCTTTTCTTTCTCTCCGTGACCCCATTCTACTGTGGGTTATGAGGCGCTATGAGTTCTCTTTGAATTCCTTCTTTTCTACAAAAGTCTTTGAATTATTCACCACCATTATCGCTCCTTAGAGCTTTCACCTGCTTCCCCGACTCCTTCTCCATCAATGCCTTGAACTCACAGAAATTTGAGAATTTTTCACTCTTCTTCTACATGAAGAAGATCCAACATCTACGAGAAAGGTCATCAACAAATATCACATAATACCTGTGTTTCGCTATTGAAGCAACCGAGAATGGTCCACACACGTTTGTGTGAATTCTCTCCAGGATCACCGAAGCACGGTTCTCCTTCTCATCAAAGGTGGTCTTCACAAACTTACCCATTGTACATCCTTTGCATTGATCTAACTGCGCAAGAGTACCCTTGGTAAGTCCAGTAGAAATTTGCTGCAAAATTTTCAAAGCGCCATGGTGAAGATGGCCCAATCTCCTGTGCCATAATTCACCCTCATCTCGGCTCACCACTTCTTCTGCTTTGCTCACCATTTCAACGCGGCCATCTACCTCCAGCTTGTAGAGATTCTTAATTTGAACCCCTATCTTCTTGGTTTGACCCGTTGTTTTAAGTTGAAGGAAATATTTTCCCTCACTGAAAACAACATCATAACCCCTGTCTTCCAGCATTGCGACTGAGACCAAGTTCTTCTTCAGACCTGGAACATGTATGACATTCTTCAACAATAATGGATTGCCGGACTCCCTCTCAAAGGTAATGGTCCCAATGCCTGTCGCATTGTACCGACCATCATCGCCCATCTCTATATGCATCTGGAGGCCCTTCTCCTCCAAGTCACTAAACAACTCTTTGTCTCCCGTCATATGGAGAGACGCACCAGTGTCAAGATACCACACCGATCCCATACATCTTGAAACCAAGCATGCGATCAAGGAAAAATCCAGCTCAAATTGCGAGGCTAAGGCCTCTCCAGCCGCAGATCCAACAGCCTGCTTATTCTTCTTCTTCTGTGGACAGTTAGTGGCGAAATGTCCATGCTCGTGACAATGAAAACACTTCACTTTAGACAAGTCCTGCTTCTTGCCTTTCGCACCGGATTTAGAAGGATTTTTCTTCCCCTTCCCTTTCCTTGCTTTGGCAGCCAAAGCACAATTCTCTTCATCTTCATTCTTCGATGAAGATCCATCCCTGGTACCCCGCCTTTTCTCCTCTTGCACAAGATCTGACCAAATTCGCTCCCATCCTGGCAGTTTCTCCCGTCCATTGACAAAGTCTTCATAGCTATGCCAACTCTTTGGAAGCCCAAGGAGAGCCAAGCTCACCAAGTCTTCTTCATCAACTTCGTGAGGTATTTTGGAATACTATCGCCTTTCTCCATTTTTATTTTTCTGAGCTTGTCTTTAAGCATCAACTTCCTTTGGTCACTTCTGGTTTGGAACAAGTCTGTCAAAGCCTTCCACATTAAGAATGGAGTGGCTTTCCCATGAAGGCTAGACACAATATGGTCCTTCACACCTTCCAACAGAATTCTCCTCATCTTTGCAGTCTTCTTTTGCCATGCATCAAGTAATGCAGCATCGCTAGATCCCGACTTAGGAACATCGCTATTGATGAACTCCTTCAGCCCATTATCCTCTAGCACCGCCTCCATCCTGTCCTTCCAGGCTATGTAATTCAAGCTCCCATTAAGGGCATACTCCAATCTCAACCCGTTGAAATACATTTCAATGTATACTCGATTTCTGCACCAAGAATCTTCTGTAGCAAATTCGAATTGTCCACCAGCACAAACTCACTTCACAATTGCAATATTCAATCAACAAAGCTCTGATACCATGTAGAAATTATATGCACTAAGCATTCATATGTCCAAGATCCACCTGATCTCACACTATTTAACTTTATGTAAGATACTGAATCTATTCCACTTGTTAATCTTTTGAGGAAAAATTAATTGCACACACATGTGAAGCATAAACAAAAATTATCAATCGCACATAACACAGTTTTTAACTGGGAAAGCCTGAAGCTGAAAACCCCAACTAAATATTATGTAACATGGAGATCATATGACAATCTCATACAAGCATACAAAGCTTATCACAAGCTCTTAGTACAGTACAATCGTCATACACTATACAAGCCTAATCTTGCAAATCCATGCACCAATCTTTGCCACCTGCTAGCCTGCCTCCACTGCGCAATCCCTACTGAAGAATGGCTCAGAATGAATTCAAATTACTCCACCCTTGACTACGCAATCCTTATTGGCATCTCCATTGAGTGTTGGATGCAATCAATGCATCACTATAGTCACAACAGATAGTCTATCTTGCCCTTTCACCTATCTCTCCACTGGTCTCCACTGAAACTGCCATGCACTGTAGTTAACTAATGTATTGTTCAGTTGATTAATGATTTATTATTTGTGAATTAATTAACTAATTAATTCACTCCACTCTCACTAGTGTATCAATCAGTTAGACTAGATACAACTAGCTCAACTGAGTCTAACTGAGTTAAACTGAATACAACTCCATAACTACTTCTTCCAACTGTGTCATAACTCTGCCACTTGAGTTCTAATTGAGTCCTCCATGCATTAGCTCCAGTAAACCCTCAGGAATAGCGTAATTCCTTCTGTCAGCTGCTGTGCCACATCTGTGCACTGAACTGAAGTGCTCCAAGAGAATAAGTTGTTGTTTAGAGTCTGATTATTATTAAGAGCTAATAATAATCAACATGCATCTATTTTTATATTGACGATCTATAAATAGATTTCGCCGAATATTATAAAAATATAATTTCATCTATTTTTCCAACTTGATCAATCATCCACAAATAGCATCCTGCAACTTCTGAAATATGATAATAATGTCTAAAAATAGACTTGCGCCAAAAATAGCCTGTGGGCTCACTTAGTGAAGGCGACTCTTTTCACTAAGCTCATCATCTTGTTGAATCTCAAGACAAACTACAATGTTACATTTCATTCCATCACTACTATTCCTCTAAATCCTTTAGCTTTGTATTATGAAAGAAAATTTATATATGCTATGCTATATTTGAATGCTAGATTTAAATGTATACAAATGGTGAATGGTTAAAGTATTAAAGTAGAAATTGGTTGTAGGTCTTATAAAAGATAAACTTCATTTGCAAAAGAAGAATTAACATCACATTCTTCATATCTCTCCAAGAGGACTATATTTATCACAATGTTTGAGTAGATCATGAAGATAATAAAAAAAAGACATTTGGAAAAGGAAAATAAAGATCTAAATGCATATGACAGTCAATAAGGTAGTGCATAAATTCAAGCAAACAATGAAACAAAGCTCAAAGAAATACTAATATTGCAGGGGAATTTCATACATGCAATAACAAATCCAGAAAAAGAGGGAAACAAAAAATTTCACAATTAGATATCATTGAAAGAGACACCACTAGTATTGATATATTGAATAACTTCATACATTGAACTATTACAAATGGAAATGAAGAAACAAACATCAATAGACTCTAAATGGCCTTTCATACACTTATTTTTTTGACAGAACCCTCTAAGACTTAGACTAATGCCCTACAATGAAGTTTTGACATACATCCAGAAACAATAAAAAACAATTTATGTTCTAAAGAGAAAGAAAGAACCAACAAATATGTATATATATGCAAAAATCCATGTATCTACATAGAAGGATTGAGAAACAAGAAAAATAAAATGGAGCAGGACACATTAATAAACAAAACAAAATAAAAGGGATCAAGACACACTAAGTTGGGGTAAGAGGAGTTTTATATTGGGAGGAATGTTAAAAAGAAATTGTTTCAAAGAAGCATTGGGAGAGGGTACACATAATTGGGCGAAACTGAAGTGTACCAAGTTATATTGTAATTTTTACCTCTAAATTGTAATTAGTTGGAAAGGACAAACAATCAATCCATTGACGATTGATTGGGGCTCTGGTCATGTTTATAGAAAACATAACAGATTGGAAAATTGGTATCAATCTAAAAACATAATAGATTGGAAAATTGGTATCAATCTAAAAACAAATAGAACAGATTGGAAAACTGGTATCAATATAAAAACAAAACAGATTGGAAAACTGTTATCAATCTAAAAATAGAATATATTGGAACACTGGTATCAATTTAAAAACAGAACATATCAGAACACTGGTATCAATCTATGAATGAAAAAACAGAACAGATTGGAACACTAGTATCAATATATGAATGAAAGTAAGTCACTGCTACACACGTCATGTCATTCGCACCCTCTCACGCAGAAACCAAACAACTATATCTTATTCAATCATCTGCTTGATAGGCCACATTGCAATAACCATAAGGAACATTCTTATTGATCCTTCCCATGTTTATCTCACAAAATTTTATCAGGGGATGTTAGGATTTGCACAAGCCAAGCAAGGTTATTGATTGGTGTGATGCTTTTGAATTAAAGATATTGTTTATATTTGAAAATATTGGTGTCACTACCTAGCTAGTTCCACATACTTTTTCTCTGTGCTAAACCCACTCCTAGTTCCGAAACAAGCCTAAATCTCACCTTCAAATCCAAATAAAGAAATGTGAAAAAATAGACATGAATAAACCTTTTATAATATTAAACTAAGAATTACATTACTGTATTAATATGATTTCTAATACCAAAATCATCAAAAATATTTGGTATCACACTCCGGCCTTAATAGCTTGCTGTGGTGTCTCTGGCAGGTGCTTGTGGGTAAGTACTCACTGTAGTAGCTAACTGTGTTTCCATAGGAGTAAGTTGTGTAGGGGGGAGTTTTGTGTGTCCTATTTTATTATTCCCTCAATACTAACTTACTTACTGGCTTTCAATACGTGTAGCCTTACCATTACATGGCTTTCCATGTATCTTCGTAATCAATACAATCCCTAGAAGTAGCACTAGATTAGGGGATAGAGTCTCTAGAAGCCAGGAATATGATAGTTGTTGGAAGGTATAGCCACTATTAAATACTACCTTTGTTTAGTATTTCACCTTACAGAAATATAGTATATGTTGTTGTCCTAGAACATGAGGTCTTTAAGTTACTTGTTACCTTTTAGAGCCACTCCTACAAAGACCGAAAAAGCAGACATATTAGGGGATGCGTTGGGATAGACTAGAAGCCAGGAACACACAAATAAGTAGCCTTAAATATGTTCATAAAATCTACTCGAACATATGGGATATAACAGAGCTCTTATAAGCGGCCTTAATAGCTGGTTGTAATAGCTTGTTGTGGTGTCTGTGGCAGGTGCTTGTGGGTAAGTACTCACTGTAGTAACTAATTGTGTTTCCATAGGAGTAAGTTGTGTAGGGGGAAGTTTTTTGTGTCCTATTTTATTATTCCCTCAATACTGACTTACTTACTGGCTTTCAATACATGTAGCCTTACCATTACATGGCTTTCCATGTATCTCTGTAATCAATACAAGAACATATGGGATATAACAAAGCTCTTATAAGCGGCCTTAATAGCTATGCGTGGATGTTTAAAAAAATATAAACAAACATAATAAAACGAACACTGTCTGGAATGTGTCCATTAAGATGATACCCTACTTAAACAAGGAGAAAATATTCAGTCACGATTAAAGCAATCTCTCTTAACTGTATTGGAAAACACCTCAAATAATTCATTTCATGGTTTTATATTACCTGGAAATTCGCTCGGCGCAACTCCTGAGTAGCAATTCGCGAGCGCCAAATTAGCAACAGAGTAGCAACAACGCCACAGAAATGATTCACGGGCACCAAATCAACAACAAAGCATCGCCACGAAAACGAACAGAAACATAAATCACAGCAGAAACCGCGAAAAATAGATTATGCAAACAAAGACGCGTGAAAATGAGAAAAGTTAGCGTGTGATATATTTATAAAATACGAGTTCAGCCAAACTATTGTTGCCGGTTTTCCCATCTCCGGCCAAAAATCTGTTTGCCCACGCCGTTAGTATGCCATCAATTTAAACGATAGAACGAGTTCGGCCAAACTTTTTAGAAAGTTTGGCCGAACTATTGCAGAAAAATGTTTTCCGCCCTTGATTCTCACAAAAGTGTAACCCAACTTCACATTTTCGCCCAGGTGAAAATGTGAAGCTGGGTTACACTTTTTGCCCTTTTTTGAGAAAAAAATTTCATTTTTTCGGTTCTTCAACTTTCTACAAACTATAACAATTTTTCTGTGTAGAATTTCATTTTGCGATAAAAATAAAAGTTGTGAGAAATCTTGTTAGCTTTCTATTACTTATTTTTTGAAATTTTTTTATGCAGATTTGATATGTCAACTTAGCGTTTCTTTGAGTGTGTGTTTCTTAACAATTAAAGGATTCATAAGAAGTCATGTTATGACGCAATGTTGTATTCATTGAAAATTTGTGTTTTTGAAAAAACAAAATGTGTTACAACAATCTAGACAGAGTCTACTTTGTTTTCGTCATATTTACAAAGCCAATGGATGCATATCATAATTACTAGAATTTTTTTAACTGGTCCAATACGAAAAACTGCGTATTTTTGATATGTTTCGCGTGGCAACAAATTTCTTAACATATAAGTTATAAACTAAAAATCTAAAAGCTACCCATTAGATTCAACGGACCAATGTAATGCCCTATAATTTTTTCAATTTTTTTTACAATGTATTTTGGGAGATACAAAATTTTGATTTCACTGAATCACAATGACCCTCAGAAATTGTTTGCACCCATTTTATTAGAAAAATAATTAAAATTAATAAACGTTTATGAAATTCCATAAAAGTTATATTTCCTGAAAGTAGATTCAATTCCGAAAATGCTTGTCTTGGTTCTGACAGTTAATTAACAACCTTTCATGGAGTTTAATCAGTCCAAAGTTGCAGAACTGTTTTCAGAGCCTGGTTTTTGCGTAATTGGTGACGCGTTAGTTCGGCCGAAATTTTAGTCTGAGTTCGGCCGAACTATGTTTTCCATTTAAGGCTCGTTAAATCTAACGTCTTAATAGTTCGGCCAAAATTTTTATCAAAAGTTCGGCCAAACTATTGTATAACTCTCCGTCGGCCGGAAATTTTTGCGGAGCCCCCTACTAAAACACATTTCGCGTCAATATAAATTGCCGCGAAATGATTCACAATTTTCGCACATTTCGCACACTTCATCTCATTTTACAAAGATCTTGGTTTGGGTTCAAAAAATTTTCTTCAAAGTTTGGGTTTAAGAGCATTTCTTGGTTGATTTTACAATTTTGGGTTTAAAGAATTTTTTTGGAAGACATTTCTTAGAGGCGGCGTGATTTTGGAAAAAATTGTAAAAAATTTCTTGGACGTACATTCAAAAGACATTTCTTGGAGGTATGTACGTGTTTTGAGTTGAAGTAAATCTTTTGAGCTTCATTTCATTTTTATAAGACATTTTTCTCTCAAATTTTTTAAAGTAAATGTTTTGAATTGGAATATGTATTTTTTGCAAAAAATTTACACTGAATTTTTTTAAATTAAATCTTTTGTGATATTTTTTGTAATTGAGTTATTTTCCAATTTTTTGAAGGAAATTTTTTGAACTTCATACCCTATTATCATGGGAAATCGAAGAACTTGTGCGAGAAAATATGATCGAAAAAGAGACCCTGAGACACGTAGAGAAGAGACTAGACAATCTCACAAAAGAAAGTTAGAAGCCCTCTCAAATATTGAAGAGGAAAATCAACCTCAAGCAGAAATTGAAGCATGTATGTAAATGTAAATATTATGATCTATTGATATATATTTAAAATTTTCCTAATGTAAAATGTGAAGCTTAATTTTTATTTGATGAACTAGTTTGAAAATTATTTTGTTTAATGTAAACAGACAGAGATATTCCTCAAAATATTGAAGAAGAAAATCAAACTCAAGTAGAAATTGAAGCAGGTATGTAAATGTAAATATTATGATCTATTGATATATTTTTAAAATTTTCCCAATGTAAAATGTGAAGCTTAATTTTTATTTGATGAACTAGTTTGAAAAATATTTTGTTTAATGTAAACAGACAAAGATATTCCTCAAAATATTGAAGAAGGAAATCAAACTCAAGCAGAAATTGAAGCAGGTATGTAAATGTAAATATTATGATCTATTGATATATATTTAAAATTTCCTAATGTAAAATGTGAAGCTTAATTTTTATTTGATGAACTAGTTTGAAAAATATTTTGTTTAATGTAAACAGACAGAGATACTCCTCAAAATATTGAAGAAGAAAATCAACCTCAAGCAGAAATTGAAGCGGGTATGTAAATGTAAATATTATGATCTATTGATATATTTAAAATTTTCCTAATATTTATCGACATATTTATTAATTTAGTGATTTATTGAATATGTACTATTTTTTCGAATATGTACAGATGAAATCACTATCGATAATGAGATGTTAGAAAATGTTGACACTCACACATATGGAGATAAAAAACCTGACCATGTTATACAATATCGTGTCAACCGCATTTTTGAAAAGTATTTCTTAAATGAGCGAGTGACAGTTTAGGCTCAAATGTTGAAAGGTCTCCTATCATCAAGGAAATTAAAAGAAGCGACAACACTATCGGGTATTCGAAAATCAACCAAAGATAAAAAATGAAGGAAGAGGTGATAAAAAATATGAGTAGTACTATAAAGTCAATTAAGAGATCTAGAGATAAAGATGTTTCAAATGTACGTAGAGGACTACAGATGGCAATGGTTTCACCAAGTACTCAAGAGAATCGTTTGATAACATCTATGGCACGAGCACTGGGAACCTCGCAAAAAACTCTGCACAAACATCGAAAATTTTGACTGCAAATAGATGTAAATGATGAACTCGCTTGTTGGAGAGCTATTTGTAGGCAACCATACAAAGATAGACTTGGAGAAGATGTTAAAAAAATAATATATGAATATTGGAAGAACAATTCGCGTGTTTCACCCACTGCAAGACATGTGATGTGAAGAAGAATAACACGAAATCAATACGAAGAACATGAAAAACATCTCTTGGAAACCACTCAAATAGAGTTATTCAACAAGTTCAAAGAAGAGAATCGTCAAATTCAAGTTTCACTCAGTGCTTTTGTTCAACAAAAACCATGGTATGTAAAACCTATCAACGTACGCGACACTTGTTGTTGCCGTTATCATGTGGAATTTGAGTTATATTATGACACATTCCTTGATTTCGGTAGAACATTATGGAAGGATTCACCTCCTCCTTCCACTATCCGTGAATTCATATCTCAAATTCTATGTGAAAGAGAAAGCGATGAACTATTTTACAAAAGAAATGTGTTGGTGGTAAAAAATGCGATGATTGTGGAAATTTGACTAAATTTCAAAACAAATATCGTATTGATATAAATGATCAATCATTGTCCAACATGAAAGTGAAATGGAAGAGATATGAATATATCGGGACATCGATTCAAGGTGCAAATAGTGTTAAAGAATCGAATTACGAGAAGACGAAATTTTTCTGATAGACTTTTTGAGAAAGTTTGAGGCAAAAATTTACAAATACACCAAGCATTCCCATAAAGCTCGATGGAAAGACTTGCAATTGAAAAAATCTCGTGAAGTTTTTCCACCAGGGACCATTTTGTCAGTGATTGATTTTGCAGAAAACTACGCATTTGTTCCACAAAAAGAAATTCAGAGTGAATACTATCATTCTGACCAAGTCTCCATGCTCGTCCATATTCTATATAGACATGCTGAACAAAATGTCGATCATATAGAAAGCACGAGTGAAAATCGACATATCATTAAAGAATATCACTTTTATATCAATGACGATCGTACACATGATACATGTTTTGTACAACATTGTTTTGGAAGAATTTATGATTCATTGAAAAATCGTGGAATAACATTCAATGAACATTGGATATGGTCAGACGGATGCGCAGGTCAATTCAAATCTGCACGATCATTTTTTTGGTTGTGTTGTCTTCATAAGAAAACCTGCATTAAACATTGTTGGAATTTCTTTGAGATTGGCCATGGAAAAGGAGAACATGACGGTGCAGGAGCATGCATAAAACGAATGCTTCAAAGATATCAAATGAACCACTTTGCACGCCGACTTGTGAACGCTGAAGAAATTTTTCAATGGTGCAAAACTGCTCTAAGCCATGAGATTAACCCATCAAGAGAAGTGTGAAGGTACATTTAATTTAATTTATATTGGAAATCTAATTTTAAACATTGTACATTTATCATGCAATGATTATTTTTAATTGTATTTTGATATCATATTTACAAATTATTTTTCTAATTTTCCATATAAAGATTTTTCTGGCATATTGGAAATGGAGACGTAGATAGATCAATTGAAAATAACGTTGAACCAATAAAAGGGACTCGAAAATTGCATTCAATTCAAACAAAGTTGTCCACAAATGTGTTTGCATTGGATAAAAGAAAATATTCTTGTTTTTGTGATGTTTGCATAGACAACACAAAATCCAATGACGTTTGTGAAAACAAAATGTACGTGAACGATTGGAAACATACAAAGCTAAATACAAAGGGAAAAATGTCTGTTGCAATGTTTGAAGAAATGCAATCAGAGGAAACTACAATATCATCCGATGGTGATCGAGTTTCTGATCTTGTTAGAGAAGGTAACATTTTAATTACTTTCTAATGATTTAAAGATCTAGAAATAAATTTAAATATGCATAATTAAATGTTAAATTTATTTTATTGTGCACGAGATGTTTTTGCTGTAATTTCACCTATTGAAAACAATGAAAATGTGAAGTATTATTTGATGCGTTGCACTGAACGAAAAATGAAATTATTACAAGACTATAATGATCACGGATTTCAATATGACAGAGGGTCTATTATACTGAAAGGTTATTTTTTCAGACAAACTCATCAAAGTGGAGACTTTGTTTACTTTATAGACTATGAACCTGATTCCATAAGTTGTCAATATAGTCACTTGGTGTGTGCAGCACGCATAAAGTTGATAGAAGTTCAATCAAAGAAAAAATCAAAAATTAAGAAATGGAAAATGTCAAAATCCGATCATGAACGGATTATTGAGTATGGAATTCCATTAGAATTTTTTTGAGTGAAGTGTCCAACAATTTATTATCTTTGGATTAAATATGTTTTAGAACTTCCAGTACTCAACTAAAAATTGAGCTGCTTATGTTATTTGTGGTTTCCACATGTTACAAATTGTTTGGGTACAAGCACGTGCTCTAGTATCAACCGAAAGTAGTTTTTCTATACATGTGCATTGATGAAAAATGTTATATGTATTGGATATATATATATATACAATATATATATATATATATACAATATATATATATATATATATATATATATATATATATATATATATCTATATATATTCTAGAATGAAATTAATTGTTCTTGTATATTAATTGTTCTCGTATATGTTTTCCGACCGGTATATGTTTTCCGAACGTATGGTACAAATTATTTCACTTTATTTTGTAAGGTCAGATTCGGTCCCCATATGGCCTAGCCTCCAAGGGACGAGATAACAAGTGGTTGTCCCCACTTGCCTGAATCTCAGCTTTTAAGTACAATTTTACTGTTTATGACAGGCATCTTACATGATGTCCTAGCCAAGGATAGATTCTCTTTGTTTCAAGTTTTCGGTAAAAGTTGTCACCGAATGACCTACTAGGATATTATAAATACTAGCTTTGTAAGATCATTTGGCATTCTGAAAAATTCGAAAGTCTTAGAGTTTGTCTGAAGTTTAGTTTCCCTACTCTGCATGTGCGAGAAGTTTCTCGATCTGCTTGCATCACGGTTAGTTGTATTGAAAAACTCTTTTTTCAATTAGAGCTCAATTGATACATGGTTAGTTGCATTGAAAAACTATGTTCTTCCTATTGGAAATTTTTTCATTCAAACAAAGCTACATGGAGAGATCAAAAGCAATCTTAAAATTCCAAATGTACTTCAACCATCCAAAAGGGATTTTTGCAACATTACTTGACATGCCATGCCAATTATATAGTGAACAACTATCCAATAGAAACATTTAACATTATATACCACATGTGCCAAATGTAGATTGAAACCATCCAAAACTTTAAAATTTTAAATTTTTTTGATAATATATCATGCAACATTAAAACATTAAACATCACATGCGAAATGTAGATTGAAACCGTTCAAAACTTGAGTTTAAAAAACTTTAAATTATATATAGATCGTTACTTCACATGCCATGCCAATTATAGTTCAACTAGATCCAATAGAAACATTTAACATTATATGTACCACACATGTGAAAATGTAGATTGAAACCATCCAAAACTTTAAGTTTTAAAAACCTTTTGATTAAATATATTGTGCAACATTAAAACATTAAACATTTAAATTTCATTAAATATCACATGCAAAATGTAGATTGAAACCATCCAAAACTTGAGTTTTAAAAACTTTACATGCCATGCCAATTATAATTCAACTATCCAACAAAAACATTTAACATTAAATATCACATGCCAAATGTAGTTCAAATGACAACATTACTTCACATTCACATGCCAAAAGTACTAAAACCATCCAAAAATTAAATAAAACAAATTATATAATAATAATGTAATAAAATATGTCCAAAAATTGTAAATCTCACAAGTATCAAACTGTATCAAGTTTAACAAATTTTAAAACCATCTAAATTTTGAAATCAAATCTACTGTAAATCATGTCCATCAAATGGAGACGAATCTAGTGTCTTCCCTACTAGGGTCTCAGTCCGCGCCCTATCCTGTGAATGGGAAACCTACATACACAATGCACATGTACTTGAACATTAAAATTTGATGTTTTAAAAATGAATGAGAATATATATATCTAGAAATTCATGTAAAAAACAAAATATAACAAAAAAATCATGCAATACCTCATAAGGTTCCCTCTCCATTTGATGAACAAGTTCTCCCATAGGAACATCTGCAGCGGTAAACTGTACAATATACATGTACAATTAAATATATATATATATATATATATATATATATTAAAAACTTTTAGATGAAAATGCACGTGTACATATATAAACTTATTTTCAATAATATTAAAAAAAGGAACTAAAGACAACTTGTTCAAATGCTGTGGATGTTCCTATCTCCGTCGCTAGAGTCCGCGGATTAAAGAAATCTTCTATAGGAACCTAAATTAAAAAAATTTTAAATAGCTCAAAATATAGATCTCTCTCTCTCTCTATATATATATATATATCTCAATTTTTAATGGAACTTTTTGAGGTAGAATATATATATATATATATATATATATATATATATATAACTTTTAAACATAAATTTTAAACTTGTGAAAAATTGTCCATACTTGTGGCTCATCTCCCAAGGAAGTAGAAGGTACATCTCCCAAGGAAGAAGAAGGTACCGCCATCCCAAAAACATCAGACGGAATCGGTACGTGTTAAAACATTTTATCAAATTATATATATACATACATGTACATGTGTGGCAACAATTATTTATTTTAGAGTCACTTAAAAAACACTAACATTTTCCAACATATCTTGATGGTCAGACCCATCTGCATTGTTTGAACCAGAGGTCCTGAACGTGATATTAACATTTTCGTCACGCATCATGCCTGAGAACTGCAAATGGTGTTTTAACATATAATCATACATTTTTGTTAGATTAATGTACACATACAAATAAATGTATACATGTATTTATTACAAATTGTACACATGTATATGTAAAAATATTTTCAAAACCTAAGATCACTAACACATACCGTTCTGATGCCCTCTTCCTCATGAAAAATTAAGTCTTGCAAACCATTGCGACAATTTTTTGCATATGTTCGGAGATCTTCAACATTCATGTTGTCAATCTCCTCATCTGTACAATAAACAAAATTGGCACGTGCATTTTCATGTGCTCTTTGTCGATTTAAAGAAATATCGACTCCACCCAATCCGCTATGAACATTCTCGATCATAACATCCATTGCTTCTCGACTTATCTAAGAAGTCGCATCCATCTCTGATCGCAAAGTTTCGACTCGAAACAGTCGATTCACCAATGGCGGCTCAGGGCGAGGCAACTCCACATCTCGCTTAGCGCCCTTACGGTCATATAATTGACCTTTCCCCGGGCCAAAAAATTCTGAAGGAAGGTCATTGTAGTTGGGTTTCATACCCAAAAAAAATTCTGCATAAAACATTTGTGCAAAATAAACAGGAACCTCATCGTTCCATGGAAGCCTTCCATAGGCCGCAAGATGCCTATCATACAAATAACGAGCTATGTCTGGGTGCTTGAAATACTGCACCTTCAACATTTTTCTTTTTGGCCCTTCCTTGTAATTAAACATTGACTTGGCCACTTCTTTTGTAACTTTTTGTTTTATGTCCTCCCATTTATCGGGACCCATCACTGTTTCTTTTCTCTTTCTCATCATTTCTACAAATGAATCAGTCGTTGGCCCAAGATTTCTGTACACATTTACCATTTCACCCAATGAATGTGTAACTATTTCAAGGCTTTGTCTACTCTCAGCAGGTAGAGACAAAGCCACGAGATCTCTTTGCAATTTTTCATGAAGGCTTTCACACCTTTGTAAGGTGCATTCCGCCATGTTGGTTTCCCATGGTATATCAGTAATCTCAGCCGGATAAGTTGTGCTGGGTTGACAGCCTTCTTCTTGAATGTAGCGAGCTACCCTGCATCTATTTTGACCACTAGCTCGAACATTTTCGGCCTCTGCATCAATATATATAAAATTTCGTATATTAGAAAAAACACGTGTAAAAAAAGTTGTACAAATTTAATGAAAAAATATTGAAATTGATGGAAACCTTGATGTTGTTGGTTAACATCTTCTCCAACATGACCCTGCTGAGAACCAGCCCCAGAATGACGCTGCTGAGAACCAGAGCCACAATGACCCTGTTGAGAACTAGCAACGGTTGATTGACCTTCGGGGGAATAAATATCACCCCCTTCCCGCAACCTGCTACCACTCATACCTCAACCGGTTGAACCTTGGCCACGCTCCATGGATGGAGTTGAAACCCTTCTCCTCTTACCTCCTAAAAATTAAAATATGAAACTTATTAACAACTATTTTAACTCACAAAGTTAATAAAAAAATCAATTCCATATGTACACACATGTATGGAGATTTAATATTATATTTAAATACCGTGAACATTCCCCGATCCCTGAACCTCCATATGGGATTCGGCTGATCTTCGTCGTTCATCCTCCATGATATATATCTATTGGTCGACATTTACACAAAACAGATTTCAAAAAATCATTTTGTAATTTAGTATACACAAATAATGTAGAACACAACTTTCAAAGCAATAATTGATCATGTGTGAAACTAAATTTAATCGAAAAAGAAATTATAAAAATGATAAGTTCACCAAATTGCGCTTTACATGGTGGGAGCACACTTGCTATAAAATTTACCACTTATACACTTTAGTTTGTGGGAGAAATGACACATGTACATATTTTACCTTAAATTTGTTGTGTTTTATGGATATTAGAATGAAGAACTTCTATTTATATCCATTCCAGAGATTGACTGTAGGGGAATTTACTAGATATGTCACCTTTCATAAAAGATGAGATCCAGAGGCTACCTGGCCCTTTACAGACTCTGCCTATAGAACTTGTAGAAGTAAACACTAGAGGCATTAACTATATCAAATAACGTTTTCATGCTCAGACATGGGAATGTGTCTTTTTCCCTACGCAAAAAAATAGTTCAAGGTAGTTAATCTTCATAGACACGTCATCAAGTAGGTCAATGTGATCATCCCCAACTTACTTTTCATGAAATTAGGCTTGGAATCCTCTACAACCTCGTGGATGGAGTTGAATGGGAACTAGGTCAAGGCCTTTACAAAATACATGCTAGTGAATAACACTTACTAGGTTATGCCAACAAATAAAGTGGCAGAAATGTTTTCTCCTCGAGGTTGTCTAATTGGGTGTGTAATACCAACTTCACCCATTTCCTAACAGGTTTCTCTCTTAGGTTACAAATGTCTTCCACCTTATTAGTTATATATTTTTCAATTTCCCGTGGATTCCTTGAATTTTTTCTCCTACCACCTCCCTCTCTCACTCCCCAAATTATTGTCATCAAACATGCCCCATTGAGGATCTGGAGCAATGTTTGCACCATACTTAGAACTTTCATTGCTGCTAATTGAAATTGGAGTCATGTATACTAGATTGCTTGCTTAAGTGGCTCTTACTTGGACAATATCCTGAGATAGTTTGACATGATGGTCATATGAGGTTGGAAGCTACTTAGTGTAATTTTCCTTAAATCGACTTGTGTTTGGTTGATGGTTTTGTACACCAATATGTAAGAGTACATGGAGATATTCACATGATGTGAATTTTTTTTTCTTTGAAGGAGAAAAATGATATGTCAGCGAGCTATGTTTCTTGCATGATGTGTTTTCAGTTTGATGGTTTTTTTTGTGACAAGATGTCACAAGATTTTGGGAAGGTCCACTCTTGAGCGAGAGCCTCATGATTACAACCTAATCATGAGAATCAAATGGGAGAGCATCCTTATTTTGAAAACAAATAGGATTCTAAGCTACCTAGGACTCAAACCATTATTTTTAAATTTGAAATATCATGGTGTGTTGTTTCAATGCCTGAATCCACAACCCTAACATAAATTGTTTTATTATTTTTTTGCAGGATTTAGTTGGTTATATTAAAAGTCAGTTGAGTTTAAAATTCTTGGCTTAGTGGCATGAACCAAACATATTGTACATATTAAATGATTAGGTTGAGTACATATTGTACATATTGTACATATTGTACGAGGCATAGTTGAGTACAAGGCATAGTTGAGCCAAATGTTGTTGAGGAAGGGCCTAATTATTTCGGTCTTGGTTATGGAAAACATGATGGAGAATGCTCCAAAGCCAAGGAGGCACATGAAGTTGTTCCAAGAAGGAATTTTATTTCGTGTTCAATACCTCAAGCTTGTGAATTTTGTGTTCATGATGAATGGAAAAGTTTGACACCTACTTCGCAAGAAGATGTTAATAAACATGCAGCTAATGAGAATGTAAAAGAAGAGGATGTTGAAAGCTCTATCTAGTCATTGAATTCATTGCTAGTATTCAGAGGAGAGCCACTACCTCATCAAATTCACCTCCTCAAGAAGGCGACAATGGTGAATGTTCAAGGTATAAATTTTCCTTTAATCAAATTGCTTTTGATTATGATAAACATGGTAAATATTCACATAAGATATAGAAAATAACTTACACATGTTCCTTTTGTGGTTTGAATAACCATAATGTTTATAGATGTTGGAAGAATATATCCATGCACATTGAAACTTTCTAAATAAATGAGGCAAAAAATCAAAGGCCCATTGGACAAGGAAAATGATGTTGAAAATAAGATGCAATTGTTTATTACTCATTGCCATAAGAAAGGTCACCTTGTAGACAAGTGTTGGACTTTGTATCCAACAAGTCATCCACAAAATTTGAAGAAGGTGGAAAGAGATAATGACAAGAATGGAAAAGAGGATTCCATAATCGATGAGGGTCAGGATGATTCACATGATGATGAAGTGCAACTAAAAGAAGCACCATTGAAATGGTTTGCTAACAGATGGTTAGATTTCTTATCCAATTAAGGCCTTGAATGTATTTTGATGTTTCATGAATTTCTTTGCAAATTCAAAGTATGGTGCATGTTGCATGAAGCAAGATGTTGAAAGTAGAGTTATGTTGACACACTTAAATGCAACAAATATGGAAATTTATACATGAGCTATTATTTGACTTGAGAGTCAATTGTTTGAAGAGGCATGTTTTGTCGACTTGTGTTTGGTTGATGGTTTTGTACACCAATATGTAAGAGTACATGGAGATATTCACATGATGTGAATTTTTTTTCTTTGAAGGAGAAAATGATATGTCAGCAAGCTATGTTTCTTGCATGATGTGTTTTTTAGTTTGATGGTTTTGTTTGTGACAAGACGTCACAAGATTTTGGGAAGGTCCACTCTTGAGCGAGAGCCTCGTGATTACAACCTAATCATGAGAATCAAATGGGAGTGCATCCTTATTTTGAAAACAAATAGGATTCTGAGCTACCTAGGACTCAAACCATTATTTTTAAATTTGAAATATCATGGTGTGTTGTTTCAATGCCTAAATCCACAACCCTAACATAAATTGTTTTATTCTTTTTTTGCAGGATTTAGTTGGTTATATTAAAAGTCAGTTGAATTTAAAATTCTTGGCTTAGTGGCATGAACCAAACATATTGTACATATTAAATGATTAGGTTGAGTACATATTGTACATATTGTACAACGGTGAATGTTCAAGGTTTAAATTTTCCTTTAATCAAATTGCTTTTGATTATGATAAACATGGTAAATATCACATGATGATGAAGTGCAACTAAAAGAAGCACCATTGAAATGGTTTGCTAACAGATGGTTATATTTCTTATCCAATTAAGGCCTTGCATGTATTTTGATGTTTCATGATTTTCTTTTCAAATTCAAAGTATGGTGCATATTTCATGAAGCAAGATGTTGAAAGTAGAGTTATGTTGACACACTTAAATGCAACAAATATGGAAATTTGTACATGAGCTATTATTTGACTTGAGAGTTAGTTGTTTGAAGAGGCATGTTTTGTCGACTTGTGTTTGGTTGATGGTTTTGTACACCAATATGTAAGAGTACATGGAGATATTCACATGATATGAATTTTTTTTTCTTTGAAGGAGAAAAATGATATGTCAGCGAGCTATGTTTCTTGCATGATGTGTTTTCAGTTTGATGGTTTTGTTTGTGACAAGACGTCACAAGATTTTGGGAAGGTCCACTCTTGAGTGACAGCCTCATGATTACAACCTAATCATGAGAATAAAATGGGAGTGCATCCTTATTTTGAAAACAAATAGGATTCTAAGCTACCTAGGACTCAAACCATTATTTTTAAATTTGAAATATCATGGTGTTGTTTCAATGCCTAAATCCACAACCCTAACATAAATTGTTTTATTCTTTTTTTGCAAGATTTAGTTGGTTATATTAAAAGTCAGTTGAATTTAAAATTCTTGGCTTAGTGGCATGAACCAAACATATTGTACATATTAAATGAGGAATTTCGCTCTCCCAATCATTTCTAAATCACCCATATCACCAAGAAAACATGTTTTAAAAGAAAATACTTTGGTATGGGAAAGACCTTAGGTTTCAAATATTATAAGAAGGTTTTTGATATGGTTGAGAGAATGTGGAAAATAGAATCCATAAACAAATTATTTTTCAAAACATATTACTTTCAAAGTATCAACAAGGAATGTACAAGGGTGTTCAATGAATTAACGCTATTTATTTAAATTACATGATGTATATCTTACTCATAATTTTAACAAATTATTAAATAATGATCTAGATTGGATAATTATATTATTTGTCATATATTTTGATGCTTATAGAGTGAAAAAATTGAAAGAATCAACTTGTAGGGTCAGTTTAATGGTGGGTGGAGAATTGGGATCCAAAACCTTTTGGAGTCATTTCGAGGTTTTAAATTTGACATTTTTGGGGGTCAAACGATTATTCCTTGTGCCGAAATCTTGACCATTATTCTACACTTAAAGACATATATCCAATGGTGCAAGAAAAACATCAAATGAAGTTCATTCAAAATTTATGCCTTTAGTAAGTTGAACTATATCATGTTGACCACCATGGTATGAGAGAATGACATTTTAGCCCCATTACTCATGCATAACAAGCTAGCTACATGTGGAATTTTAACAAGACTCTAAAAGTTCTAAAATCACAAACCTCGTTAATGGTTGACAGAGTCAAATCTTACACCTAGTTGGCTATCATGCTATGTTAAATACTTCGCCACTAGGAGGAATAAGAGTTCCATTTTGTGTTATTGTATTTTGTTCCATAGTTGAAAATACAACTAGGAGTGTGAGTTTAGAGAGAAAAATGTATGAAGTTAAGCTTTTATAGCAACCTTACACACAAAAATTCTTAGCTAACTCTAGAGAGATTACTTTAAACATATTTTCCATACCAGAAAAGAGAGAGTAGAGCATTTTTACATTTTAGTGTTTTTTTTCTCCCATAAGGATTTCCTAGGGAAAAAGAGTCTAGAGCATCATTACTTTTTAGGGTTGCTTGTATCCTATAAGGATTTCCTAGGAAAATAATTTGTGTTGATTGTCTAGAGAGATATGTATGTGTGTGTTTCATTATATGTTCTCTATCTCTTACGTTGTGTTTCATTATGTTTTATATTTCTTACATTTCTGCCCTCCTATTTTTCTTTCCAATCAAGGTTTATAAATAACATGACAAGCAACATGAGACTTGGAGTTCAATCATTTTCATTATCTATATGGAAGGCAAGAAGGAAGGGTAAATGTTTTTTATCTATAGTACTTGAGTCATGAGTTCCCCAATTTTACCTTATGTACAACATGATTCTAGGATTACTACAATTTGTACTTGGTTTTTTATTGTGATGATGCCCTGTCTCAATCACTTGGCCATCTCTCTATGGGTAGTTAAATATTTATAACAATACTTAAGTAATATTTATCTATTTCTATTATGTGAAATGTAAAAATGGTATACTATTTTTCGATGAAAGTTGATTATATGACACTTTTTCTTTAAAAGGATCTAACAATTTTGTTAAGGTATGAATTTGCAATTTTGTGGGGCTCTCTATCAACCTTCACTTCCTCATTTCTAGAAAAAATCTACTTGCTCATTTATATACCCACTTTCTATTCAAATGCATGAGTTTTGAACTGTCAATAACTATGTTTTTCCACACAGGAAAATTATATGTCACATTTTATACTAAAGTTCTTTAAAAAAAAAAATTGAAGTTTGGAAATTACTGTTATTCTTTTATATAATTTAACATTAGATATAAGTTTAAATTGAAAGCTACTTAAATGAAATATAGCTTAGATATGGCATTTGCAAATTATTATCTATTTATTAAACTAAAGGACATAATTACTACACATGTTTAATTTACATTCAAATGCTTCTTTGATTTATCTCATATAGCTTAATGCAATGCTAGATATATAATTTAAGTTGAGGTCCCATGAGATAAATATGACTTATATGTGACATTTGTATTGAATCATCTATCTGTTGTGTTATATGAACATAATTGGTACGCATATCTAATTTGCATTACTAATATGTCATGCTTATTTAATTTATCTTTTATAGATGACCGGAGCGCATCCCTTTTTAATCTATCCCTTTTGACTTTGGATATGTGGGCAATATTCATCCACATATTTTTCTATCATAAAGCAGTGAGTAAAATTGTAAATTCCATTTGTGTCAATGTTAAGGTTAAGCACATGGATTCAAGTTTTATATATTATATGAGGATGATATGTATTACATATGGTCTTGAATGAGCATTTCGACTCTTTAGATATCTAAAGAGTCCAAATGCTCATTCAAGACCATATGCAATACATAGCCTCCTCAACTAACTTAGCTAGGGATTTTCAATACTATATTTGAGTTGGCTAGCTCCATTTCAAGATATTATAATGTTAGATTATTATTTCTATAGATTTTTATTATGGTAGTAAAATGTTACAAAAAACCAGAAACTGTACAAATAATATTATTCTAGATATATGTAAAAAGGACATGGTAGAGAAGATCAAACAATATTAAACTTTTCATAAAAAGTTTAGATAAAAATACATTTTCTAATTTTGATTGTAAATTCTAAGGCTTAAAGCAATAATTTTTCTAATAATTTTTTTTAATTAATAAATAAAAAAGAAACATTTTCAATCAAAATCACATACATCACATAATAAAAATAATTTAAAAACAATTTAAAACTTCATACACTATATGACATTACTATGACAAACAACATACAAATATATAAGAAAAAAATACATACAATGCATCCATTACATAGGAGTCTTCAGAACATACAATGCATACACTAAATTTGACAGAATTATTCACGACACAATTGGTGTCATTTGTTCATAAATTTTTTTTTGAATATGAATGTGCAAATAAGGAGGTTGAAATAAGGAGGTTTCACATTGGCTAATTAAATTTGGGTTAACATGGATCGCTGCCAGTATTAACAGAAGTCTATAACAATCATGGTTGGATGTATACAATTTTCATGGTTTTTTAACTGATTTACATTAAACTGGTTAATCTATCATTGTGAAATAGGGATTATCTATGTTTAATTGATTTTTAGCTTAACTAAACTCTTGTCAAACTCAAGTACAGTCGTAAATAGCCTGTAACACTCACAAGTTTCTAATAGTAACTTCAAATCAACGTCCAGTGAGGTTAAATCTGGAACTCTAGCATTTAAGAAAATTCCTTGATGAAAGGCAGAGTGAGGCTACAACAAATTCAGACTGAGATTTAGTGTACTTAGAGTGCACCAACTAGACCACCCAGCAAGGTTCAATTCCCCTTAAGGCATAAATAAGAGGTTGAACTAGGTGCATTCCAGAATGATTTTGAAGGAAAAGCATACCTTCTTGCCACAACATCTTAGCCAAATGAAAGTGCCTGAGATGAATTGTGAAAATAAGGAGGTTGAAATAAGGAGGTTTCATATTGGCTAATTAAATCTGGGTTAACATGGATCTCTGCTAGTATTAACAGAAGTCTATAACAGGCATGGTTGAATGTATACAATTTTCATGGTTCTTTTAACTGATTTACGTTAAACTGGTTAATCTATCATTGTGAAATAGGCATTATCTAAGTTTAATTGATTTTCTGCTTAACTGAACTCTTTTCAAACACAAGTACAGTCGTAAATAGCCTGTAACAGTCGCAAGTTTCTAATAGCAACTTCAAATCAAAGTCCAGTGAGGTTAAGACTGGAACTCTTGCATTTAAGAAAATTCCTTGACGAAAGGCAGAGTGACGCTGCAACAAAGCCAGACTAAGATTTAGTGTACTTACAGTGCACCAACTAGACCACCTATTGTCTTTTCTTATTCTCCTCCCTGTAGCAGCATAGATTCTTTGTGGATGATCGGCTAGCAATGAGACCTCAACAATGCAATCTGACTCAACAACAATGGTGAATAAAGTCAAAACCAAGTGAAGACTATAGCCACCAGCCAGCTCAGACCCTCCTATGAATGAACTGGAGGACTGTAAGGTCTCTTCCTATCCCCTGTTCCCGTACTGCAACTAGAACAAGTAACTTAGAATCAAACCTTCCTGAGCATGTTGGATGATAGAACTAACTGTTCAAATGTATAAACTCTTGGCTCTCCTCTCAAAAATCTAGTGAATTCTCCCTGTTGCTGCAACCTCTACCTCCTGGTCTGGAATCCTCAAATGAGAAGGTTCAATCTGGCGGTCCTCCCCAACGACAACAAACATGGGGATGGCACAAATGGTGGTTTCTTTAGGTAATGGGTTGGTGCTAAAGGGAGAACTTCTTTCAATCAATGTGAAACAACTTGTTACAATGGAAAAAGTGAAACCTATATATTCGGGTTCAGAAATAACTACTTAGAATGTGGAAAATTGAAACGTATATATGAAAGAACGCGCATTAAAATGTACCCAAAAAAATAGGAAAATGTACCCAACAAGCTGGTATCAGTGATATCATAGTTGCATCATTGTGATGGCATTCTTTTATAATCATAACAGTGGCAACTAATATACTATATACAACCTCAGGCAGGGAGGCAGAACTCATACCCGATGAAAACACACGAACAACAACGGGGACGAGCAGGAAGCAACAGTGAAAATGCACAAACAGCAACGGGGACGAGTAGGCAGTAACAACGAAAACGCAAGAAAAGCCGCAGAATAATGAAACCGGTAACCCGAATAACTTCGCGGGTGATTATTTTATAGAAATTAGTTCGGCCGAACTATTAACTCATAGTTCAGCCAAACTTTTTTCAAAAGTTCGGCCGAACTTTAGTTTCTGGTTTTCCAATCTCCGGAAAAAATTACGTTTGCCTGTGCCGTCAGCGTGCCGTTAGTCTAAACGGAATCACGAGTTCGCCCAAACTATTACATAGTTCGGCCAAACTTTCTAAAATGTTTGGCCGAACTATTGCCGAAAAAAAATTTCAACCCCCGATTCTCACAAAAGTGTAACCCAGCTTCACGTTTCCGCCCGACTGTTGCTAAGTGATGAGAAACATAATTTTACATATTTATGGTGCAAGCCTACAACAAAGAGATCATGAAACCCTTGAATGAATCTATAAGGTAAATACTTCATATTTCATTTTCCCTTAGCTATCATCCCTATTGAAAACCACGACTATTATAGCTACCCTGTATGTGAAATGCAATGACAGTGGACATTGCAAAATATAGTTTTTTTGAGACCCTTGAATGTTTTGTGATTCTTGAGACAAATCAATACTGGTAGAAAAGGGTGATCATAGTTGGGAAAACAATGTAAGGGGCAAGTTTAAATAGTCTCCATCCACCAAAAATTGCCGAGAAAATACATTTTCAAAATTCAAAAACCCATATATAATATCACACAACTGGGAGTAAACAAGGCCTGCAGCAGACAAGAGAATGGGTGGTAAAACGCTATCTTCGACATAAATAATTATGGTTTACAACTTTCCCAGTCACAACATAGTTAGATCTTCTGGGAGTTGTATAACAATATAATGATTTCTCATATCTAGGTCAGAAATGCCATAGATCCAAAAATATTGATTAGATAAAAAATTATTCTTTTGCACCATTTTTCCTTGATCAAATAGAATTATGCATCTATAAAAATTTTATTGATTTCAACATCCTTCTGTGCAGAACATAAAAAAAGTTACATTATTGCTTTCATTTCAGATAACATTGAAATAACACTGTACAAGTAGCTCAACAAATGTATTTTTTAAAAGAGGAAAAAGTGGAAAGGGAACCTTTCAGGATCTTTCCAATGGAAGCATTCCAACTCCGAAAGAAAGGAAAATAGTTGTAGCTATTTGATAGAAATTAGAGTCTTTCTTGATGTCATTGTGTTTATATCATTGCACCGAGCTAACCATTTCAATTGCTTTAAAATATCCATGTAACATTTACAACACAATAAAAATTAGGTGTCCCATGTCTACTGCTTAAAAGGCAGAAAACAGAGGAAAAAAATCCACTTGAATCAATCTTCACCAAATCATTTAAACAGCAGGTTTGAATTTGATGTTTTTATATCCCTCTCAATGCTTGATAAATTGAGAGTGGGGTTAAGATAGTTCAACTCTAGTTGTTAACTAAGAAGCCACACATTAGCTGCAAATAAGAATATTCAACACTATATAGAATACACATTGAAAACGATTTGTAAAATAAATTTTTTCTGGATGGGGAAATATAGTACACGTCTGCAAACATGCAGGTGCTATCTCCTCTGAGGGAGAGCAACCGTTCCCATCCCATGGGAGGGCAAGGTATATTTGGCTTTTCAATTATCCAGACATGAGTAATATCCTGTGAGAGTTCCATTGGATCATTACAGGAAGCATTTGGGCACCAGGAAGAGGCTCTGTTACACACCCAAGGATCTGCAAAAGCCCAATGCCAAATAGCTTCATATTGTTCCTTTCTTGGAATGAATATCCATTTAAAGCATTTCACACATTGAACGGCATATGCCCCAAGAGCTGGCAAAACCGTTGGAGAAGATGATGAAGATTCCTTCTTAATCTTTGAACTGGATTTCTTCTTTTTACTCCGAGATGACAATGTTGCTGAAGCTCCCTGTATGCAACCACAAAACAAGGCTTCATTTTAGCCCTAAAAAAAAAATGCAATATGCTTGAACTTAAATAGTCAAGCAAAGAAATTGTAAATACAAATACGCACAGAGAAAGTAAAATCAGACTCTACTGAAAGAGACGATTTGCTAGACTCTGCAGTTGAAAGGCTTAAAAGAGGAAAGCCATGACCCCTATCGGTTGGTTTTTCCGCGACACCCTTGTTATCAATAGACCACAAAAAAACCCTGTAACACTTATGCCTCTCTGAAATCTGAGAATGTCCAGGTTGCCCAATGCCCTACCTTCCACATTTTCTCTTTTCATAACTGCATTGTTACACACCCAAGGATCTGCATAAGCCCAATGCCTAATAGCTTAATATTTTTCCTTTGTTGGAATGAATCTCCATTTAAAGCATTTCACACATTGAACGACATATGCCCCAACAGCTGGAAAAACCGTTGGAGAAGCTGATGAAGATTCCTTCTTAATCTTTGAACTAGATTTCTTATTTTTACTCCGAGATGAAAATGTTGCTAAAGCTCCCTGTATGCAACCAAAAAAGAAGGCCTCATTTTAGCCCTAAAAAAAAACTACAATATGATTGAACTAAAATAGACAAGAAAATAAATTACAAATAGAAATACGTGCAGAGAAAGTAAAATCATACTCTGCTGAAACAGACGATTTACCAGACTCTGTATTTGAAAGGCTTAAAAGAGGAAATCCATGACCCCTATCGGTTGGTTTTGCCGCAGCACCCCTGTTATCAACAGACAGCACAAAAACCCTGTAACACTTACGCCTCTCTGAAATCCGAGATTGTCCAAGTCGCCAGATGCCCTACCTTCCACATTTTCTCTTTTCATAACTGCATTGTAAACTAACTTTTCCATCAAGGGTTGAAAATGTTTTAATCGTCTAACATATAATCTAAGGGTTTCACATTATTACATGATGCACATTAGGAAAGTTGTTTTCAAATAATAATGCCTTACGGCGTAATAATGGTGGATAATAATCCTCGAATATATATATTTTCATCTTATTCCTATGCACTTTTTTCCCGCAAATTCTTTTTTTTATTATGTTGGGATGTATATGAGGGCAAATAAGAAATTTTCTTGAGTAGGAATTATTTTCAAAGAGTTTTTTTTTGAGAATTTTCCTAGAAAGAAGGAAAGTCATTGCACAAATATCTAAAAACCATGCATTAGTGTTGCAAGGATATCCATAAATCATGGATGTGTGTGTTTTTATATAAAGAGAGAAATAATATTAACAGTAAAAATAATTCTATGTATGCAACTAGAGGGAAAAAGTATATCTTATGATTTTATTTTATTTTTTTCTGTTTTCTAATATGAGGGTAATTTATTTAAATTTTAATGTGTATAATTTGAATCATAAATAAAATATTCAAATATCAACTGCATATATATTGTAGAAAAAAAACAAGTATAAATAAAACATTATTAAAAATAAAATATTTGATTAGTATGATTCTAAAAACTAGCAAAGGATAAATCCATGATTTTGAAGCTTGGAAGAATTGTATCTTCATTATTTCTAATATAGCCCACCAATCACAGTGGGGAATTGAACCAGTGACTTCACATCAATGGTTGCCTTAATAGAGCGCCCTATCACCATCTATCCAACACTTCTATTTTAATTTCATTTTTAAATTTTATTTTTATGTTTTTATTACGTGAGCATAAGACATAAGAAAATTTAAATGGTAAAAAATATGCTCCCCCAAAAAAAATTTGATGTTATATAAACACTTCTAAAAAAAAAGAATCACCAAAATTTACAGAAAACATCAATACTTAATACATTACAAAATATTAAGTGTCAAAAAATCCTCCCACCCCGTACAAAAAACCAACACTAAAAAATCAATGATACATCAACACTTTTCAAAATTGGCATCAAAATCGGCAACATCTTAAAAAATGTACATAATTGATGCATAAGAAAATTTAAAGTGCCACTCCTTTAGAAAAAAGGTTCATGAAGCGTCAACCATTTACAAATCGACATATAATCATGGTTTGATGCCACCTATAAAAAAATGATAAGTTAGTACAACTATATTTACATTGGTAACTTTGTTTTTGGTTGAAATTCTAATTTGCATTGTCGAAATTGTGATTTTATTGTATTTGAGTTGATCTAAAGTTATGAAATTATTTAGATCGTAGTTTTGAATTCAACTAGAGCATTTTCCTTATAGAAAAGAAGGGATTCACACTAAGGGTATTTGCATGGTTTGCACGGATGTAGGTAGGAGTCACATCACTGGTAAACCTCAAGCTATGGGCCCATGGTTCCATTATCCATTCTTTTTCTTTTCCACCTAATGAATGACCCCTTAAGGGAAGGGGGAGGGACCTCCTCACATAGAGATGTAGTCATTGGAGCATGAAAAGGAATCAAAGGATCATAAAATTCAATCATCAAAGTAAAGGGAAACAAAGAGGTTCCTCTGATGGGGGAGCAATGGAAGGAAAGGATGTGAGACCCGTGTTTACCAAAAGCTACAATTTGTGATCCTAATGATCATCTAGAGAATACCAAGAACTTCATGAAATATCTGCACTCATATGAAAATTTATGGGTATTTAGCCATAGGAGCATGAAAACCTAAAGTTGATCTAGGAAAAGTGGAACCCTAATGGGCCCATTTAGCTATGGCTAAGAGAAAAATACTTCTTCATAGTGGTATTTGTAGATTTAATTCATCATAATTTTTTTTTCGAAATGGGCCTTACTTTTTGAAAAATTTAGGGTTGTCCATACACTTCTTAGAGGTGTGCTATAACCCATAATATGAATAATATATCCCAGCCTTAGTGTGGATGGGCCTATTTTCTGCTAGAGAATGTCTAGGGACTAGATATTATATTAGGGACTAGAAACGCCATTGGATAGCCTGTCAATATATTAGAAATAAAAAAAATGGAGGAGACATGTAGCTTATGTCCAGATCTCTGTTCATATGAAATTCTCACAATCGCTCCTAGAGTAAATAGACCTAGTATATCATGACTCAACATGGACTTAACCCCTAAATTATGAGAACGTACCCTTCAAATTGCGATGTTACCATGAGTATGGACACTTGTTCAAAGAATGGATACTTCCGCTGGGAGAAGTGCAGAAGGAAAAAGAGAAGACGGATGAGGAAGAGTTTTAAACAATGGGCTCTTGCAAAGGTAAATATTCAAGAACACAAACCAACACCACTCGAGGTAGAAAACATAATGTTTCTCTCACTCATCTATGGAGTCATGTCGCATAGGTGCAACCATGAGAAAATGTGAACCAGAGAAATTCCAAAAAGACCCCGGGATAAATCCCTTTCTCATCACTATAAATATGGATACAAATGAGAAATTTAAACATTCTGAAGAAAACATGGTCATTCAAGTGATAGAGGTTGAGAAAAAAAATAATAATGGTCGATAAATATTAATCCCTAAAATAAAAACACTGGAGGACATGGAGGAAGATGAAATGTTGAAAGAAGTATTAATTTAGAAAAGAAAAATCCTAGAAGTAGAAGAGAAGAAAAGTATCCCATCTAATTTTCTTGTCTAGTTACATAAGTTCTTCAACCAATGGTGTCTCACATCATCTCGACAAGAAGGGTGTTATGCAACTAGATCACAAAACAAAGGAAAATATAGATCAGCAACATGAAAATTAGCCTCTTTGAGAGGGAAACGTACTTTACATCACAAAAATGAACAATTATGGGATGATATAAATAAAAATAACTCCTTGGTATATATAGGAGTAGAAAGGGTCACAGTATAAAGAGGAGATACATAAAATTAATATTGCAAGGGCTCAATAATAACAATAGTGGTCTTCTATGTGGGACAAAAGTAATAATATTTGGGCTACATGGGGGACAAAAATAATAATATGGGGGCTACAATACTATTATAGCGACCTAACATGCCCCTCGCCTTAAAAAAATTCGTGTCCTCAATGTTTTAGTAGTCCTCAATACATTTGTACATAATACTCATCCTCCCATGTTGAATTATCAACTTGTAAGTTCCTTCAAATGAGATACTATGAAATTGATTGATTCCATAGATATCAAGTCCTTTATCTCATGCCTCATCACGTTTTGGAAATATGAATTTTCATGCCCCATTACATTTTGGAAATATTTTTTGAACTGGAAGCTTGTCACTTATAACCTTCGTTAAGCTTAAATCATGGGAAACTGGGTGTACTTGAGAAGATGCAGGAAACAATAACTTGTATCCCATAGTAACAATATTTTGCAACATCTTGTAAGCACAATATTACTTAGGTGATAATTTATTAGCCTTATTAGCTTCCTCGAGGGACATTTGTTTGTATGGTTGTACCCATAAATTACTCAATAACCTACATAAAAACTTATTTCACTTCAGTGTTGATCTTCCCGTTGTTTCATTTTATTTTGTGCCTGTTAGCACCCTGTAACTAGCAAGACAGAGGGATCTCTTCAATAGGTGCAAAGATGGATTTGTCCTTGAAAGTTTATGGTAATGATGTTAGGCTAGCTATGAAGGCCAAGGGTTTTGTTTGTTTTTGGATGGTTGAGCATGAATATGGCTTGAGGGGAAATTTCTAAATGCAAAGAGTTTCAAAGGTGAGAAGTTGCAAGCAATCAGAACAAGCTTTGGCCAAAAAGATAGATAATTGTAGGTTTTAGTCCATTGGCCTATGGAGTCATAATAGGGTTTAATTGAAACAACAAGGGGCAAGAGTGGTCCATGGGGCAAGTCATCTATGTCTAAGGATCTCTTTAAATTTTGATTTATGGAATGAAATGCTACAACAAGAAGGGGAATTAAAACAAATGAAGAACAAAGAGAAGCCCAAGATCAGGTAAGTACTTTTAAACTAGCATGCTTTGACATACACTTAAGAAAGACATAAAATTAATCTAAGATCAGGTAAGTACTTCTAAATTAGCCTGCTTTTGATGCACTCTCAATAGAAAACATTTTAAAACAAAGGGAAGCTTGAAGGCAACCATTGGAGAAGAAACTAGCGGGCCGGGCTCACCACAAATCCTCTCCTAGCTCTACCCTACTTGGAAACTTTGAATACAAACACAAAGATAACAAAGAATGGCCTAAGATCTGGTAAGTGTTTCAACACTAGCCAACTTTCAACACATTCCAAGGGAAACATTCAGACAATCTTTGGGGATAAAACTAGGACTAGGGCACACCATATCTTCCTTAGTTCATATCTACTTAACATATACTAAAAAAAAAATTTAAGAATAACAATTAGCTAAGGAAATAGGATGAGGGAACACCAACATTCCTATGCTTAGAACTGAATTAAATCATTCCTAAATAACAAGAATTGGAAGAAAACATGGAGATAAGGACTTTCAGTCAGAGAAGGGTACTGATATACAGTAGGTCCTATCTCTATGCATGTTGTTATTTATAAGAGAATATGAAGAAAGTGAAAGAAAAAGTAAAATAACAATTCACAATAAGAAATAACATCACTATCGACATAGACCAGGATCCCATAAATCAACTTGTATTCATGCTCCAAACCAGTTACAACTTTAAGTCCAATGCTTTAGTTTAGCAATCATCTACACTTCCCAGACTAACTAATGTATCACAAGCAGAGCTCCAAGAGCCAGTGAACACTATTTACAAGTAGAAGTCTCAAGCTCAAGTATATTTCAAAGTTCAGCAACCAACCCCTCTCTCATCTTCTCCATTAGTATTTATAGAAGAATGAGGAGGTGAGATCTGATAAAAGATCTCCAAAGATAATTAATACAGACTAATGAATTCTCGGCCTTTGAGGGGCTCAATGGAGAAGCGTACAGGTATTCTTACTATATTAATTGATTTACATTTAAGATTAAGCTCAGTGGGAGCTTTTGTTGACTTTTGAGGCTCTGTGTTATGTTGGAGTAACTCTGCAGATATTTTTTCATTAAGTTTATTTGCAGAATTCACTCTCTGGCTGCGCTGAGGCAAATATCTAATCTTGATCAATAACTTCGGCCTCTGTTTGAATGCTTTGAGGCACAGGTGGCACTGTGGTAGCTGGGAGGAATCAATTTTCCTCAGATGTGGTGGTGGAGGCCTTCTGTCAGATAAACATTTAGGATTTTCTTTTAACTGTGTCTTAATTGGGAGGATTAGGCTTTTGATAAGAAATGTTAGCCTCAATCCTCCTAAATTTGTCTTCAATCTTCCATTCTGGTGTGTTCTGTCTTTGACACTGATACTTTTTTATTATGATTCATTTACTGTGTTTTCATTGGCATGCAGTGCTGCGTAGGGATCATGAGGCATAAATTCCTTTGAAGCATTGATGAGACGTGGGAAATTAACCCATGGATGGCTTCCTTTTAAACAATCGAAGGTGTGATAGATGAAACCCAGCCTTCGGCCTCTTTTTTAGTATAATGGAAAAAACCATATAGTCACCCTTTATCAAATGAAATACCCCGGACTTCAAAACTCCCAATAAAACTAAGCTGTATAAACCATTTCACGTCGCAAAAGGAGGTCGCTGACGTCAGGGTGTTAGTGACCTGAAATTTTTATGAAATCCGCCATATAAATCTTATCGAGTCCAGATTTCACGACCATCCGAGCAACCAAACAAGGCCGGCTCCAATCAGTTGCTGCCGCGTGGGTTCTAATGTGTATGCTGACTAGGGGTTGGGGACCACCGGTTCTATGAGACTGCTCACTATTGTCATCGCTGTGGGGACCAGGGCGATTGATTGTGGGCCATGGGCCCACGCCATACCTTAATTTATCCCCCTAGCTTCTTTGAGTGCGATCACCATTCGATGAGCCTGCCTCAGATTGGACGGCGCACGTAAATGTCGCGCTGAGCCCACAGTTGACATTTAACACGCGGGGAGGGTGGTATCTCCAGACCGCTTCAGGCCGCGTGTTAGCTCCTAGCATGTTTGCGCTCGAATTGGAAATACAGCTTACCACACAAAGGTGGTGTGATCAAAACTGCTCTGGTTTTGTATAGTGATTAACCGTGGGGTTAACCCCCTTCCTCCTGTTCACTCTGGTTCACTAAACTCAGTTTCAACTCTCGGAACTGTAGCTCCATTAACTCATTCCTGATTTATTTTTTCTATAAGAGGGTTCCTTCCTTTGGACAAGGTTCGTATCTTCTACGGGCAACAAAATTACAGTACCATACTGGAGCGCTATTGATCCTTCCAGTAATCGATAATCGATTATGAAATATAGCATCTAACTCATAAAGCGGAATTTTATTCAAACACTTGCACAATAAAAAATGACATTACAAAATCCTGTGTTATTTGGTTTTACTACTTCAGAGGGTGTAGGGAAGAGTGTGGCCATTGGATGGCATCATCCAATGATTGGGATTCATTAGAGGCGATCAAAAAAGAGAGCGGGAGAAAAGAATAAATCAGATCCGTCGATCGTGTGGAGATCGATGGTGGGGGTTAGTCAAAAAACACAAAGTGGAAAGGAAAAAGGCGATGAAACCATGAGGGAGAGTTCTGGGACCATCCGATATGGACACGTGGACATTCCAGATCCCATCGGAGGATCACAATTGGAAGTTTTACAATCGGCGGGGAGAGAGTAAGGGTGCAATAGAAATTTCCGATGTGATTGCACGATCAAAGAAAGGCTAGTGCAATAATTTAGGGGTTGTCGATCTACAGATCAGATCGACGGTGGAATAAAGATCAGGGAAAGTCAATCAGGAGGGGAAATAAATTTTTCCTGCTACAAAGTGCCTATGTGATAAGCGCTCGATGGGACTAGCGCCTGGTTCTTAGGGCGTGTGCATATGGAGGAGAAGTGGTTCAAGACTTAGCCCAAGAGGGCTTAAGTCTGTAATACAAAAAATGGGGTTTTTATAGATTTTCAATGGTTTTCAAAGGATTTTGAGGGTTTTGTTAAGGCAAAGAAAGAGTCTTAAACCTTATGAAAGGGGTTTTTACGGAAGGGTTGTGGAGAAAATATGAAAATGAAGGATTTTTATGGAGAATAAAGGGGTAAAATAAGGTTAGTTTTTTGAAGTGGAAACAGGGGAAAATGGATGATTTTGCAACAATCTTTTCTCATGAAATTAGGTAGAATTTCCAAGTGTAAAATGGGCACAGTAGGGAAGATTTTGGACAGAGGCATGAGGCCTTCAAGAGTCTTAAAGAGATAACACTTTTTGCAATAAAATTTGTTCCTTGAAGGCTCCAAAAAATTATTTAGCCACCTTTTGGTATAACAAATTTCATAGCTGGCTAACAATGGCTCCACCTGGGTATGGTGCCTTCTTGAAGGCATCAATAACTTCAGACTTGCATTCTCTGGGAGGCTGTCCTGTGCCTCATCCATTCGATTCTCTGGGGGGCTGATTTGTGCCTCATCCATTGGGTTTCCTTTCTTTCCTTGGATGATCTTATTTTGCTCTGAAAACATATTAGCAGCCATAAAAACAATGGATCTTTCATCTACAAGCTTTCTACCTACCCAATCCTACACATCTAACATTTTTTCTTCATTAGCGTGCACTTGGATTGGAAAACTCTTTTAAGACATTTTATTCTTTTGAAAGCAGGAAATCTAATCTATTTCTACTCCTTATTTCTCCATGGACTCAGATTAAACAGTTGAGACCATATGAGTGTCTACCTAATCTACTATTTGTTGGGATTAAACTGTCCAACATATTTTATTCACTAAATTATACAACAGAAATTTAAAAGCATGCAAGTCAGGATTGAACAGTCTAACTTGTTGCTGATCTATGGCATAAAAAACAAGTTGCACATAGATCTTATTTTGCAGAAAATCAAAACAAAATGGAAGGCTTTGGATCTGAAATTTCGAAGCATTTCCTTCATCTCTTTTACAGCTCTATTTCTAAATTTTGTTTGAGTTGTCTTTCCTTTGTCAACTGGTTCATATTTTGAGCTAATTGGAACCAGATTTACATATTTTTTGACTCAGAGTTTGAAACAGATTTGAGTCATTCTCTTTGGAAACTTAGGTTCAGATTTTGAGCATGTTTGAACCTCTAATTTCTATCCTAATCTATATACTGATAAGCCAAGATTAAATAGTTTGGTAGATCAAATTCACTATCCTATCAGCAGAAAATTTAAAAGTAATTATTCAAGATTAGGATGTTTGACTAATTAGAAGTGTGTTCTTTAGGACTGGCATTTGAGCTTGCACACTTTTAGACTTGTTTCTCTTTTTGGTATGGGGTTGTACCTTTCTTGTTTTTACAATCTGCCCTCTTTTCCTTCTTTCTTTGTTTTTGTATTTTTGATTTTCATAACTTTGAATGCAATGATGGGTGAAGTATTTAAAATGAGAAAAAGATAAAAAAAGATTTTAGAACATAACGTGGATCAAGAGAAGTAATTTTTAAGCGTCCTGCCATTTATAGGAACCCCAAACAAATCTGCCCCATTCAACTCTTGCAAGAAATATGCATTATTACCAACATCTGAATGGATGGAGTAAGGGCCAAGCCATACATTGTCAAATTTTCCATGCTTGCCCTTTTCTTCTCTCCTTGAGTCCCATTTCAAAACTTTGTCCCCAATATTGAAATTTCTGGCCTTTGTTCTTCTGTCAAAAAGATTTTTAATGCTATGTTTCTTCTGCAATGTTTTGTTATAAACCTCCTCTTTGGTTTGCTAAAGATGAGTTGTATGGTTTATTCTTCTGATCATGTCATTATCTTCAGTTTGAAACTCTTGAATCAACTTCATCATTGGTACACCAAGGCTGGTTGGAAAAATTGCATCAGTACCATACACAAGTTGGAAAGGTGACATACCAATAGATTTCTTCAAATTCAATCTGTCAACCCAAAGTGCTTGAACTAGCTTTGTGTGCCAAGACTTTTTGTTGTCCTCCAACAGTTTCTTGATTATGTTCACTAAAATCTTCTTTGAGGATTCTGCAATTCCATTACCTTGAGGGTAATAGGCCGTGGAATGCCCCAATGTTATATGATATCTGTGACAGAATTCAACCATATTCTTTGATCCAAATACTACTGCATTATCAGTGATGATCTTGGTAGGACAGCCGAATCTAGAGAGAATATTATTCTCTATGAATTTTATAATAACAAAATCATTGGCCTTCCTACAAGGTATGGCTTCTATCCACTTAGTGAAATAGTCTGTGGCAGTGATAATCCATCTATGCTAGGCAGAGGATGATGGATGGATTTCACCTATGAAGTCAAGTCCCCACTGCTGAGAAGGGGCTTCAACAGTGACTGGATGCAGAGGTAGGGGTAGAAGTTTTCTTTTTCCTTCAAAAAGTTGACATTTATGATAGGCAATGATCATCTTGTGTATATCAGGAAAGAGAGTAGGCCAATAAAAACCAGCCCTCAAAATTTTTTTGGTTGTTGTCTTCCAGTAAAAATGACCTCCACACTCTCCTTCATGGAACTCGTGCTTAACCTTCTCTGCATCAAACTCAGGAAAACATTTGAGCTATATACCACTTTCATTTTTCCAATAAAGACATCTATCTATAATGCAATAGTTTACAACTTTCAATTTCAAAAACCTTGCCTTTGTTTTTGACAAACCATGGGGTGTATTTAATTTAAGCAAAACATAAAGAATATCAACATACCAAAAGGAATTCATAAAATGATCTTCAACAATGGGAGTTGAGATTTCCTCTTGTTCATCCAAAGCATTAATCATATTAATATCAAGAACTTCAAAATTGGATTCAGCCATTAATCTAGCTAGACCTTGGCCTTTGATGAGATTAGTGGGTTTTATTTGTAAATCATATTCAAGAATAACAACAATCCACTTACCTCTTTTACCATCTAGGTCCTTTGTTAGAATGTCTTTCACAACCGAATTTGGGACAAAGGCAATGATGTGTGAGTGCAAGATGTATACTCTGAATTTTTTCAAAGCTTTAACCAAAGCAAAAGCTTTCTTCTCCATAATGTTATACTTCAGAGGGGCATCCCTCAATGCCTTGCTAAACAATGCAATAGGTTTCTCTTGTCCTTATGGATTTTTCTATAAAAGGACAGTAGCTATGGTATGTTATGATGAAAAGGGAAACTATATAAATCTTTTGAAAATAGAACCGATGTTTTGGTTAATGCTTGTTTCACTAGTTCAAAGGACTTCTTTTCTTTCGAGGTTCATTTTACCCCTTGCTCCTTCTTCAACATGTTTGTGATGTTGCTAAGGAGCTCAGCCAAATTGGGGATGAAACTTCTCAAAAATTTAATCTTCCCAACGAAATATTGCAACTCCTAGATGTTTCCGGGATGAGAGATTTGCAATATGGCCTCCATCCTATTTGGATCTATCTTAATACCCTCTTCTAAAATAATGTACCCGAGAAGTTTACCTTCTTGGAGCCCAAATAGTGTTTTCCTAGGGTTTAAAGATATCCCAAACTTCTTGCATCTCCTGAAGATTGTTCTTAAATGTGCTAAGTGCTCTTCATCTGTCTTTGAAAACACAGTAACATCATCAAGGTATATAATGATGAAGTAGCCTAGTTCTTCCAAGAATGCTATGTCCATGGCTCTTTGAAATGTTGCTCTGGCATTCATTAGGCCAAAAGGCATTTTCACATACATGAAAGTGCCCAATGGTGTATTAAAAACTGTCTTTAGTTGATCATTAGGGTGGACTAAGATCTGATTGTACCCTAAATAGCCATCAAGCAAAGAAATTCTTCTAGACCCTACCACCCTTTGTAAAATATGATCCATATTAGGTAAAGGGTAGTTGTCCTTTAATGAAGCTTTGTTTAAGTCTCTAAAGTCTATACAAATCCCGATCTCTCCAGTTTTCTTCCTAACTGACACCATATTAGACACCCACTTAGAATATCTAATAGGGACAATAATACCAGCTTCATACATCTTTTTAATCTCCTTCTCAACCAAAGGGAGTTGTACAGGGTTTATTCTACGCAGTGTCTATTCGAATGGTTTTTGGTTTTCCTTGAGAGGGATTTTTTGCTGTATTATTTCATTGTAATAAGACTTAAGATTTTCGTAACTCCACGCAAATACATCAGAAAAATATTTAAATAACTCTATGTATTTGAGTTTAATGTGAGATGGTAAATTCTTAGATATTTTGATCATCATCAGTTTAAGTTCACTGCGTATCTTTCAATCTTCCACTTCAGTCTCTACAGGTTCCAGTTTTGGCTTCCTGGCCACGTCGTTAAAATCAAACAACTCTTCTAAAGATGCCAGACCCTTCGGAAAACTTTCATCATTAGATTGCAGGGTTTCTAACTCCTTTGTTTCTAACTCTGCATTCATCTCTATTTTGTTTTCAAGTTTGCTGGATAACAGGTTCACATTAGCAAGTTTAGGAGACCTTTCTTCTTCATCAAGAAAATTTTCTTCGCTAGGGAAGTCGGTTTCATAGTCTAAATCTGAACTTGGTAGTTCGAATTCGTTTCTAAACTGCATGAAGTCTTATATTTGTTTGTCTCCATCGAACACCTACCAATATTTTCGTTATCAGGAATGGCTGGTCTAAATTTTATTTGAGTTGTGAAGACTTTGGTTTCATATGGCGTTAATCATGTTCTAGTTGCAAAGGCTAAATTGTAGGCCGCAATATTTCTTTTTCTTGGGAAAAAAATCATTTTGGACTCCTCGAATGTTTTTAAAAGGTCTATGACATCGTTTCGGTAGGCCCTAAGTCTGGGATGATTTGCGTTATACTCCCCATTGACTTGCCTAATGACTAACTCTAAATCCCCATACACTTTGATTCTTTTGGCTCCTAACTTTTTCAACAAACGCAATCCTAGAAGCAAGGATTCATATTCCGCTATGTTATTGGAACACTGAAAGTTTAATCTACAGGAAAGGCTTTCTATGAGATTATTTTCAGTGTTATGTATCCAGACCCCTGCACCAGCATTGATCTTAGTGCAAGACCCATCGAAGTGCGTACTCCATAGAGGACTAGTCTCGAGTTTATCATTTGTGTTACTATGCTCTTCAATAAGTGTGTTATCAAATTGTTCTTGGAGGTCAGCACACTGTTGAACTTGTCTTAACTCCTCAGATTTTTTATTGAGTTGAAAAATGCTTTCTCGACTCTCATCGTTTAAAAACAAAGGACACATGATTTGTAGCTCAAGATCTTTGTTTTGTTTGCCAGAGCTTACAGGTTTAGAAAACTGTTCTGACACTCCTACATTACCTTCTTACTCCTCTTTATCTGTCCTTAAATCAGACAAGGTCACTTGTTCAATAAGTTCTTCATCGTTAAATAGAATAAAATAATCAAGGCCTGTATCTATAGAATACAGAGGAGAGTTTTGAGGTTTGTCTTGACTTGTAACTATGTATTGCTTATGAGACTCCCTGTAAAGTCTTCTAGTCTGATTGAAAACAGGGATAGTCGCATAGGTCATGTCCATTTGCATGGTCCCTTGTAACTTAGCTCCCCAAGACCTAGATAATAACATTCCATACTTTTGGGGCACATCAGCCATAGCAATATCCATGAATAAACATTTGGCTGGAATTTGGGCTAAGTTAACACAGAGGTCTTTCATTAAACCCAAAAATTTTACTCTACTAGAGTCAAAAGAGTATAGGTATTTATAAGGTCTGGTGATTCTTAGACCCAGGCTCTCCATTACAGCTTTCGGCATTAAATTGTGAGAAGCTCCTGAGTCATGCATAGCATTATGAAAAATCTTGTCATGAACGTTTAAACTTACATAAAAGGAAGGAATAGGTCCCTCTTGATACTTACCTTCAATCTTAGGACCAAAAATAAGCTCTGGTCGGTCATCATTAAGATTGACTGTGTCATTATTATCCTCAATATTTAAAGCCTTCAAAATTTGGGTCCTATATAAATTTTGGGCAGATAACTCGGTCAAGGGAACAAAGATTTTGATTTTTGAAATTTCCTGCTCCAGGATGAAAGGAATTTGATTCTTTGCAGAACTTGTTTTAGCCTTACTAGCTGCTAGGCTATCGGCAACATCATTTTGTTGATTTGTTCTATTTACATTTGACAAAATGGTTTTCACAGGAGTACTACCTGAAGTGTTAGTACTGCTAAGGGCTGCACTCTATTTTTCATTGTTTTGAGTGCCTTTCTCTTTACTTTTATCAGAATTTCTAGCTACTTTCTTGTCTTTCTGTTTGACAACTTTCGGCTTGTTTACAGTGTTGTTTTGTGCAAATTTGTTAGAGGTTTTGGTGTTGGGGGTTTCTAGGTTTCTCTTGCTTCTAAGGTCATGCTCCTTTTGAGGCTCTATGATAACATTTTCCATGTCTTGATAATAACTTTCATTATCATCTCTTTTGTCATCATAAGGTGTATAAAGACCTTGTTTTCTATCATAATGGACTTCAAAGTCATCATTATTTACCCCCAACATATTTATGTCCTCATCCTCTGCTTGCTCATCTATTTCTTCAACCTCAATCACATAGTTTTGATGAAATGGAGGAGTGATCTCTTGATCATCTTCCCTTGGTCTATTTTGAGGTTGGTTTCTTTTAAAATTCTGATTTTGATTCTGATCTCTATTTTGAGGAGCATTTTGGTTTTGGTTTGCTTGTGCTTTCTTAATTATGCTCATTTCTTTCATCATCTCCTACATCATTCTCTCCATCTTTGAGTTGGAAGTAGAAGGTGTGTTTTCTTCCCTGAAGGATACTCTCTTTTCATTTTTCATTCTTTCTCTTTTCTCCATCAAGTTAACTTCCACGGCAAGAGCCCCTTTTTTCATATCTTCAAGAGTTGCAGGATCTCTCTCTCTCAGCTGATAGGCCATCTCAAGGTCAAACCCTTCAGGAAACTTGTTTAGAGCTGAGCCTTGTGGAGGTTTTAGATCTGGGGAAAGGGCATTATACACACCATTAAATCTAGTGCAATAAGCTTGTACACTTTCTCGAGTGTTTCTGTGGAGGTTCTTATAATCCGAGAGGACTTGGAGAGGATTCTTCTTCACTTCCCATTTGTTTAAGAAATTCTGATGGAAGGCTTGGAGATCATTGATATTATGGGGGGTTAAGCCTTTAAGCCATTTTTTTACTTCTCCCCCCAAGCTTTGATCAAAGAGTTTAAGTTTGACAGAATCATCATCAATTTCATTTCTGTCAAAGTAGTCATTCATCTTATCCACATGTTGTGATGCAGTAGTAGCATTACTAGCATCATATAATGGAATTTTGGACTGATAGTCCTGTGGAAGATTGACTAAGGGAACAGGAAGGACTAAGGGAGCATACCATTCTACCATGATATGTGGTGGAGGTGAATTTACAAGCGGTGGATTAACAAAAGGTAAAGTGGGTTGAAGTGGAGTGGTTTGGAGAGTGGATGTTTGGTGAACAGATGTGGATGGAATAGCAGTATATTGCTGAGATGATCCTGGATGAGAGACACCTAAATTGTGAAGGAAATGTAAATCAGGAGGTGTTGTTTCTCTACTACGAGGATTTTCACTTGTTTCAGGAGATGAAAGTCAAGACTCAGAATCTAGCTGAGTTATATCATCAAATAACCTAGTTCTAAAGGGATTTACTAAGTCAACTTGTGATTGTTGTAGAGCTGAAATATTTTCAAAAACTGAATTATCTCTTAAGGGTGATCTTAAATCAGTTGATAATTTTATCTTAGGGTACTTCCTAAGGATACTTTCTGAGTAATCAACTATCTCAGGTGGATCTGGGTCAGGAAGGGCTCTAGTATGAATCTTTCTAGGAGCCACTATGCTGTGTTTTTCAGACCCAAATAAACAAGTACAGTTTAACCAGATATGACAATATTTAAGTGGCTAACTAAACTGTTTTATACAAATTTTAATCCTACAGTCCTCTAACTGAGTTTGAATGATAGTATAATGATAAGGGTTCTTCCCAGTGGAGTTTTAAGGTCTGTTAAGGATTGTGGAGTCGCCAAGTGGAAGTTTATAACTATTTTCAGAGGTAAAAGGTTTTATGGTCCACCACCATGTTTATTGAATTCCAATCTGAAATATTTTTGGGTTTTCTGAGTTATTTTTCAGTTGTGTGGTTTCTAAGAGTGTCCTAAATCTATTTCACAACTTAGCTACGGTTATGAGACAAATACAGTCTACTCTTATGGCTAAGCCAACTCATCTTTCAAGTTTTAGACAACTCTTATGAGAATCATAGGTCTTTCCTAGTTTTTCATTGATTCAAACAAGCTTCTTCATGATTACCATTTCTTGGTAGTGCTTGAAAAGGGCTGCTTTTACTCACAAGGTTTTATGAAGTTTTTTAAGGGAACCAAAGATTAAATTTGGTTTCGTTCCCCAACAGAGTCGCCAAAAATGTTAGCACCCTGTAATTAGCAAGATTGGAAAAATTCCAACTCCAGGGAGAACATTATTTCAACCACTTTGGGATTCTAGGATCTAGCCCTCCTGAATCTGGAGAGTGATCTCTCAAATAGGTGCAAACATGGATTTTTCTTTGAAAGTTTATGGTAATGATGTTAGGCTAGTTATGAAGGCCAAGGGTTTTGTTTTTGTTTTGATGGTTGAGCATGAATATGGCTTGAGGGGAAATTTCTGAATGCAAATATTTTCAAAGGTGAGAAGTTGCAAGCAATCAAAACAAGCTTTCGCTAAAAATGTAGATAATTGCAGGTTTTAGTCCATTGGGATATGGAGTCATAATAGGGTTTAATTGAAACAACAAGGGGCAAGAGTGGTCCATGGGGCAAGTCATCTATGTCTAAGGATCTCTTTAAATTTTGATTTATGGAATGAAATGGTACAACAAGAAGGGGAATTAAAGCAAATGGAGAAAAAAGAGCAGCCTAAGATCAGGTAAGTACTTTTAAACTAGCCTTCTTTGACATACACTTAATAAAGACATAAAATTAATCTAAGATCAGGTAAGTACTTCTAAATTAGCCTGATTTTGATGCACTTTCAATAGAAAAAATTATAAAACAAAGGGAAATTTGAAGGCAACCATTGGAGAATAAAATAGCGGGTCGGGCTCACCACAAATGCTCTCCTAGCTCTACTCTACTTGGAAACTTTCAAGACAAACACAAAGATAACAAAGAATGGCCTAAGATCTGGTAAGTCTTTCAACACTAGCTAGCTTTCAATACATTCCAAGGGAAACATTCAGACACTCTTTGGGGATAAAACTAGGACCAGGGCACACCATATCTTCCTTAGTTCATATCTACTTAAGATATATTGAAAATAACATTTAAGAATAACAATTAGCTAAGGAAATAGGACGAGGGAATGCCAACATTCCTATGCTTAGAACTAAATTAAATCATTCCTAAATAACACGAATTGGAAGAAAACATGGAGATAAATATTTTCAGTCAGAGAAGGGTACTGATATACAGTAGGTCCTAAATCTATGCATGTTTTTCTTTATAAGAGAATATGAACAAAGTGAAAATAGAATTAAAATAACAATTCACAATAAGAAATAACATCATCGTCGACATAGACCAGGATCCCATAAATCAGCTTGTATTGATGCTCCAAACCAGTTACAGCTTTAAGTCTAATGCTTTAGTTAAGCAATCATCTACACTTCCCAGACTAACTAATCTATCACAAGTAGAGCTCCAAGAGCCAGTCAACACTATTTACAAGTAGAAGTCTCAAGCTCAAGTATATTTCAAAGTTCAGCAACCAATCCCTCTCTCATCTTCTCCAGTAGTATTTATAGAAGAATGAGGAGGTGAGATCTGATAAAAGATCTCCAAAGATAATTAATACAGACTAATGAATTCTTGGCCTTTGAGGGGCTCAATGGAGAAGTGTACGGGTATTATTATTGTATTAATTGATTTACATTTGAGATTAAGCTCGGTGGGAGATTTTGTTGACTTTTGACGCTCTGTGTCATGTTGGAGTAACTCTGCAGAAATTTTGTCATTAAGTTTATTTGCAGAATTCACTCTCTGGTTGCGTTGAGGAAAATATATGATCTTGATCAATAACTTCGGCCTCTGTTTGAATGCTTTGAGGCACAGGTGGCACTGTGGTAGCTGGGAGGAATCAATTTGCCTCAGATGTGGCAGTGGAGGCCTTCTATCTGATAAAAATTTAGGATTTTATTTTAACTATGTCTTAATTGGGAGGATTAGGCTTTTGATAATAAATATTAACTGTAATCCTCATAAATTTGTCTTCAATCTTCCATTCTGGTGCGTTATGTCTTTGACACTGACACTCTTTGATTGTGATTCATTTACTGTGTTTTCGTTGGTGTGCAGTGTTGCGCAGGGATCGTGAGGCATAAATGCCTTTGAAGCATTGACGAGACGTGGCAAATTAACCCATGGATGGCTTCCTTTTAAGGAATAGAAGGCATGAGAGTTGAAACCCAGCCTTCGGCCTCTTTTTTAGTATAATGGAAAAAACCATATAGTCACCCTTTATCAAATGAAATACCCCGGACTTCAAAACTCCCGATAAAACTAAGTTGTATAAACCATTTCGGGTCACAAAATAAGGCCGCTGATGTCAGGGTGTTTGTGATCCGAAATTTTTATGAAATCCGCCATATAAAGCTTATCAAGTTCTGATTTCCTGACCATGCGAGCAACCAAACAAGGCCCACTCCAATCAGGTTCTGCCGCATGGGTACTAATGTGTATGCTGACTTGGCGTTGGGGACCACCCATCCTGTGAGACTGCTGACTGCTGGCGTGGTCATGGGGAGCAGGGTGATTGATTATTGTCCATGGGCCCATGCCATACCTTAATTTATCCCCCGAGCTTCTTTGAGCGCGATCACCATTCGATGAGCCTGCCTCAGATCGGACGACATACGTCTATAACACGCTGAGCCCACAGTCGACATTTAACGCATGGGGAGGGTGGTATCTCCAAACTGCTTGAGGCCACGTGTCAGCTCCTAGCATGTGTCGCACTCGAATTGGAAATACAGCTTACCCCACAAAGGTGGTGCGATCAAAACTGCTCCGGTTTTGTACAGTGATTAACCGTGGGGTTACCACTCTCTGTTGATAGAGAGCATCATGTAAGGCTTCCAAATCCTTATGAAGAAGACCCAAAATATTTTTAGGCTCATTCATGGCATCATATATCACAACTATCTTAGTGAACCTGCTGACAATATTAGGTAGGGGGATTCCTGAGCTGGGATTCTAAAAAATCCTTAGAACACTCTCAAATTTCTATAGCATCTGTCAATTTTCTAGTCTTACTATATAGATTGACAAGGTGATCATAAATTGCAACAACACTAGGATGGTTCTCACTCTTCATAGACTTGAGCACGGTGATATCATTCTGATAGGCGAACACAACATTATCATCATTTCTCATTTCCACATATGTGTCCCCAATGCTACAATCCCTAGAGTGCACTTCAAGATCCAAGCCATGAGACATCAATTTCCTACTTGTTAGCAAAAAGTTCACAAGGGCTTCTTCATAATCCATTTTCCCTTCGCCTTCCAACTTTTATCCTTGCCAATTTCTTTCAAGAGATCTATCAACCTGTGTTTCTCAACATCCACATATGTGTTTTATGTGTCCATTTTCTTTTCTCTAATTCATAACATATGCTCCAATATAAAAATTTCATCATCCAACCTATACATGAGATAAATTTATTCATTTCAGAAATAAATTTATAGAGTAATGTAATACCAATGTACAATCAACCTGAAAAATATAATAAATTTTCAAAATTACTAATATATATCGAGAAACAACTTTAATTTAAAATATAATGGTGAATCTTCCACTAAAATTTTGCTAATTATTACATGAAACATTTTGTGAGTGTACATAACTAATTTGAGGTAAACTGAAAATTGAAAGACTAGTTTAAATTAAAAAGCATAGGGAAAATGCCTCTATATAATGGATTCATTTAAAACTTGGAGGCCTTGGGGGTATGCAAAGGAAAACTAATGGACCTGTTTGATTGACCCACCAAAAAATTGCATCCTCTTCGACATAATGGGTTGACTGATAATCTCATGGGTTTAAAATGGCATGCATATACTAAAAGAATGAGGAATGAGTTTTTATTGTTCAACCCCTTTGTATGAGTGAAATCATCGAAAATGACTCAATATTCCTAAGAAAATTGCGCATAAATCCCAGAAAACCATGACAATGTGAACGAATAAAAATAACTGATTTATGTTGAACTAATGACCTCAGGGTAAAATTAAAACTACAATTACCATCATGGGTGAAATTCAATAAAAATTTTAACTTTATTCACCTACCCATTGCCTCATGCATTCCTACCAGATTTCTATGGACTGCAAGCGTACTAGGTTGATAGGGACCACATATCTCTTCCAAAATCATCCTTGAATCTTCAAACAAATTTTCAACTACTTTTATGGCATAGAACTGCACACAAGCCAATCTGATTTGGTTCAAAATAATACGGAAGAAGACATATCTCATCTCCCCACTGGCCCTCAATAGAGAGATGGGTTTGGAAGGGGAGAGAGGGAGGGAAGAAAAAATGCATAGAGGTTGAGAAGTGAAGAGAGAGAGGGAGTGACAAGGGAGATATAGAGAGAGAGTATGTATGTTTGTGGGTGAGATTAAAAGACAAAGAATGATATTTCTACAGAATGGGGGAGAGAAGGAGAGTGAGATGCATATAGTAACAAAGTAGGTAGGTGAAGGAAAAGAGAGAGAGAGAGAGAGAGAGAGAGAGAGAGAGAGAGAGAGAGGGTAGAAAGGAATAGAGATAGGACGTGAGAGAGTTGAGAGAGGTAGAAAAAGAGAGTTGGAGATGGAGGGGGGACAAGAGCCAGATAGGAAAACATGAGGAAAGAGAGGTAAAAGTGAGGGAGAGGGAGGAAAGGGGAAGAGAGAGTGATGGAGAGAAGGAGGTAGTGGTAGGTATATACATTTGAGAAATAGAGTGTATGTTTTGGAGTTGATATAGAGAGACAAAGGGAGACAAATATATATATGGAAGGTAAAGTGCAAGTAGAGAGAGATGCAGATAGGGAGGGAGGGACAATGAGATTGATAGATATGTAGTGAGAGAGTGTGTGTGTGTGCGGGGGTGACATAAAGAGCAAAGAAAAATAGATGGAGGGAGATATAGATATAGATGGAGGGGGAGAAAGGGGAGAATATTTTTTGTAGTAAATGCATTGATTTCAGTGTAGCTGGTGATTTCTAATCTTATTTTATTTCTTGCACTAGATGCATTGATTTTAGTGAATATTTTTATTTATACTGATATTTTATTACTAGCACTAGATGCATTTATTTAAATGTGTATTATTTCTAGTCGTATTTGATTTCTTGCACTAAATCCACTGATTTAGTGTAGACGGTGATTTCTAATCCTATTTTATTTCTTACACTAGATGCATTAATTTCATTCTGCATGTTGATTTATAATTATATTTTATCACTTGCACTAAATGCATTGATTTAACTGTAGATGATTTCTAATCCTATTTTATTTTGTTAACACATAATCCTAAGGTATTATGTCAAATTGTACATCAGTGTAAAATAGGAAATAAGGAAATCTAAGAGAAATTGGGAAATGAATCACAACAGTGTCACCTCCATGTATATATCCATGATCATCCTCAATCAAATATCACGGTTAATGTTTTGGAGGTACCTCCTGGCCTAACATGGTATCTAAGCCAAGTCTATTTTTGGCTTTCATGCCCTTGTAACTCCCTCCATTGTTAAAAATTTTCTTTGTTAATTTTGCAAATTGACACCTCCGTCATATTTCTGTAAAATCCTTTGTTGAATTCTCTTGCTGTGTTGAGGAATTGTGATGCATTGTTGAATTATTTTGCTGGTGTTGTGTTGAATTATTTTTATGGAGCAGTTCCAAAGCTCTAGGACTCTCCCACCATCACTTCTCTAGGCTCCCTTGCCTGCTCCTCCTCTCATATCCCTCACGGGCTCCTCCTCACAGGCATCTTCGCGTAGTCCCACAAAATTAAAAATCAATCTCTCGTTTCTCCTTCCCTCCTCCTCCCTCCTCCCATACCTTTCTCCTCCCCACCCCCTACTCTTACTCCACGCAACACTCTCTCTCATTACTTTCCTTCCTGCTCCCAATGATCTCCACCTAGCTCCCGAAGAACCTACATGCCTTCTCCCTCGACTAGCCTATGGGGCTTCCCTCCTTCTCCCTCTCCTGCTCCCTCTTCCACCCTCCTCCTCCTCCTTCCCTCTTCCCTCCACCCTCTACCCACCCTCCCTCCCTCTGTTGTCACTCCCCCCTATGCAACCTCCCCAAGTCCGACCTTCAAGAGGTCCCACCTGCCCCAAGTATGACCTCCCCTAGGTATGACCTTCCATAGGTAGACCTCTTAGATGTCCGACCTCTGCGAAAAAAAAGTATGCAATTTTTTTTTACAATATTTTTTTTTTTACCAAAATTGAAATTTTTGCAGTACAATACATTTTTACACTTGAATGGAGTTTTTTTCTAGCAAACTACATTTTTTTTATAGTACATATGTACAATGAATTCTCTCAAATCTATTTTGGGTTTATTTCTCTCTCGCAAGGAGAACTATCCTGAGTCATCTCAAAAAATCAAGCACACTCTCATTTTTAGTGAGTTGTGGAGACGAATTTGTGAATGAGTTGAATGAGACAATGCAATGACAAAGCCCACCTTTGAAAAGGAGATTTCCATTTTGGAAAAAAAGAATTTCAAGGCCTATGCCTTCATTTCAGCTTCTGTAAATGAAGAAGTGTGTCACCATATTAAACCATTTTCGAATTCCTATGAATCGTAGAGAAAATTAAAATAACTCTATGACTCACATTCAAAAGCTGAAAATTTTCAATTAATGATTAAGGTATTCAACTTTGAATGAAAAATGATGACCCTCTTTATTTAGCATCAAAAGTAAGATCTATCATGCATGACATTAAAAATACTAGTGTAGAAGTTGACATACCTCTCATACCTTATGCTAAGGCATTGTATTCCACTTACTCACACTACCTTGAGTCATTGGATGTAAGTGGAAACCTCATGAAGATCACCTTCGATTCCATTGAGAATAAGCTTGCAAAAATATAGAAGGCTTCTGGAAAGAAGACAACCAATCTGTCTTATGAAGGAGATGTATGTTTTACACATAGAGATGAGAATCATGATCAAGATTCTTCTAGATGAAGAGGTGGCTGAAGAGGAAGTGGAAGAAGAAATTTCAAAGGAAGGGGGGGCAGACAAGGTCAAAGTGAAAAATATAATCTTCATTGCATACGCTACAATATATATTAGCATGATGCGCATTCTACATGTAAGCTGCCTTGGGAAATAATTGAGAAAAAAATAAATCAAGAAAAAAGTAAAACTCATGACAAAGACAAAGGTAAAGCACCTGAATCTGCTGACTATGTTGTAGCACATTGTAACATTGGCGTAACTGAATACTTTTTTGACGCTTCACTTAATTATTTGAGAAATGATTGGTTTCTAGATTTAGGAGCAACATGTCACATGACATTTAGAAAATAAATTTTTGGAGAATTTACTAACAAGGTTGATGGATCGATATATTTTGCAGACAAATCTAAACTCAAGCCATCAAAGCTTGGCACAATCAATATTAAGTTGCATGGTCTTCTAGACCATCTTCTACATCATGTCCTATACCTACCTGAGTTGAGGAGAAAGTTTTCTCCCTTTATCCACATCCCCTAGCAAGGAAAATCGATTCGTATGTTTGATGGCAAGGTTGAGGTCAGAGAAGCATCAGATTGCTCACTTGTCATGAGAGGAATAGAATAAGGAAAACTTCTAAAGCTGCAAGGTAAATATGCTCATGCACAAAACTTTGCATTGAATTCTCATTATCATGAATCTACATTCACATCAAGTCTTTTATGGCATGCTATATTTGGACACTTAACCATGAGAGCCTTCGATTGTTGAAGAAAAATGGTGTTACTCGATTGCGTACAATTCTTAGGAAACTTAACCAATGTGATGCTTTTATTCTAGGAAAGCATAGCAAACATTCCTTTCATGATTCACATTCCATAGCACATAGAAAAATTGAGCATATTCATTCAGATTTATGTGGCCCTATGCTTGTTGCTTCTGCAAATGGAAATAAATATATGATGGCATTTATTGATGATTATACCCGAATGTTTTTGGTTTACTTATTGAAGAACAAATCTGATTATTTTCAAACATTCAAGAATTTTCATACATGGATGCACAAACTCGTATTGGCTCTTTCGCACTAATAATGGAAAATAATACACTTCAAACGAATTTAAAAACTATATTCGCCAACATGGGGTCAAACATCAAACAATCATGCCCTATAATACCCAACATAATAGTGTAGCTGAAAGAATGAACATGACAATTTTAAATATGGTTTGCTCCATGATGTTCTTCAACAATGTAAAATTGATGTTCTGCACTGATGAAGCTATATGTGATGTGTACATAAAGAATAGGTTTCCTTTTAATATAATCAGAAATGAATCTCCTTATGAGATGTGGCATGGCCACATTCCTTTAGTAAAGCATTTTAGGGTCTCTGGTTCCACTTGTTATAATTTGATACCTAAGGTATAGAGAAATAAACTCGGTACTAGAAATAAAAAATGTATCTTCTTGGAGTATTCCAATACCTCCTGTTACACCATTTTCTGGTCACCTAACCTATTTTTATTAGATGGACCTAGGTACACCATGTAAGACCAATTTTACCCTAAGTAAAATTGCATTCACTATGAAAAATAACTTAGTAAACCACCTTTATTAAGTTGTTTATGGTATAAACAGGAAACCCCATGAGGAAATATTAAATAGATCTACATTTGTTTGATTTTCATCAAGGAATAATTAGTTAAACAATAGTTTAATTAATATTCCTGGTTATATTTAACCAAAAACAGGGAAATTAATTAGATAAATCATTATTTATCTTATTATTTCCTAAGAATAATTATTTAAACCTTATTTAAATATTATTCTTTGTTGAATACGACTAAATCACTCTTAAATAATAAAATAAATCATTATTTATTTGATTATTACTCAAACACATCCTTAAAATGATAAATAAATCATTTATTTATTTATTATTTACAAATAAAGGGATTTGACCCAAGTCAAATTCCTTTTCCCTCCAACAAATATAATAAAATATTCTATAAAAGTTGGATCTTGATTTGCTTAATAATATAATTATGCACCAATATCTAGACTAACTCAATATATTGTTATAAATAGAAGGGTTTCCCCACTCATTTACCACCTTTTTTTGCCTAAAGATCACTCTGGATCTATACTTTTGGTCTGAGTTTGATCCACCATCATAGTCATATTTTTCTACCACTTTTGTATGGGTTTTCTACGCCATCAATAGAGAGGAATTTTAGATCTGAAGTGCTGAGGACTTACAAGAACCCATCCCATTAAGGAGAACTGGTAACACCCTTTTGTGTTTTCCTCCCACCTACCATTAAAACAAAATTCATTCAACATATTCTTGTCTTGTCTATTGGATGCATGGAGTAAAATCTTGTTTTTCTACTGCTTAATGTCTTTTGATGCATAGATCTATAATTTTGTGGCATTTATCTTGATCACCTAACTACAGATCTGAGGATATTGGCATCCATATTTTTTGTTAGGGCTATTTGTTATGCAAGGCTAAAGTGGTATTTTTTCGTACGCTTGGAATTAAGATTCATACTAACAACTGGCAACTCCACACGGGTTTAAGATTATGACTGTTGTCGCTTTTCTGATCCTTGCATATCCCGCTGCTTAAAAACCTAGGAGTCCTCTTTATCCCCTTGTTTTTTCTTTTCTTGATGTTGTTTTTAACCTATAAAACCCTAAAACGATAAAAATTCTAACTTTCGTGTGTTTTCAGACCTATTGCGCAGGTGATAGACATCAGTTGCAGCTGAGATGAAAATTTTCTCTAAAATATGCTACCGAGAGTGCCTGAAGTGTAGGTCACACCTTTTGGCACAAAACCTGCAACCTGGAGCTTCAAGAAGTGGGAATCAGCCCAAAAAATGCGACCTCTATTGAAAACAGGTCAGCAACTGCGACCTGGATTTTTTGTAGGAGTTTTGCTGAAATTTTTTTGGGTTTGTCTGAGCCTCTGTTTAGGGTTGTCTGACCTCTACCTCCACCTATTTTGGGCCTGTACTTGTTCTATTTTTCTCAACTAAATGGGAACCTAGCCCCCTATGGCTTCAGTACCCTCCACGTTTTGTGGACGAGTTTTTGCTGTTGTAGGTTGTCTGAAATTTCAGAGTCTTGAGCCATTTTTCAGATCTGATACCTCACCTTTAGATCCACTTTAGATCAGCTTTTTATCCATCCAAATCACCTCATTTATATTTTTTTTGGTTTTCCTCTAGGGTTCACTCCATTTCCCTCCAGGAGATAGCCTTTCACGACTTCTTTTTACAACAATTTTTCCTCTGATTTCTTGTTGTTTTCTGCACCACTTTCCAGCAGATTTTGTCCTTTAGATCCCCATCCCTCCTAACCTTAGATATATTGGATTTTTTAGTGTGTTTTGAATAGTTTTTTACTCACATATAGACTATTTGTTGAGAGAACCGCTTCCCTGGGTTTAGATTATTTCATTATTAGCTATTTATTTTTTGTTTTTGTAGGCTTATATACTGTCATTCGCAGGTTTATTTACAGCTATACAACACACTTTTTTTTTTCTCTACAAAAATCTGGGTTTAAAAATAAAAATTAACACAATTAACACACACACCCTAAGCGAAAAAGGGCTTGGTTAACACCGCCAAGAAAAGACTCTAAAACATTGAAATCAATTGATCCTACACCTCCCTGCCCTTGTCGGTCTCTTTTTCCTTCGTGTCATTTTTTTGTCATCATAATTGTGCCACCAAGGCGTTTATCCCAGAGAATTCTTGGTCTTCATCATGAGTTTCTGGTAGGAATACTTACTCCTCCATGTAGCATTCGAGTTAGTCCTCCAACAAGTCCGCACACTGACTCTTCTTCTAGTCCTTTTCATTATCCTTCTCATTTCGACTTCGGTTCTCCCCCTGAAACCTTCACCATGTCTGGTGCAGGACCTAATGTTGGTGGTAACGCCAGCCCTAATGCTGGGAATACCACTAGTGAGACCGCAATGGACACTACCTCGGCTGCGCCTTTTCTCCCCTTCATGGTAGGCCTCAGCCTCCCTGATTTTTACCAGTTGATAAACGAATCTATAAACCATGACGCTAGTTGGCTTGCTATGCTGACGAAGCTCCCTTCTGACATCCAAAAGTTTGAAGGCCTTGCTGGAGAAGATCCTAAAAATCATGTTCAATCTTTCCACATCTGGTGTTCATCTAACCCCATCACCAATGACTCTATACATCTTCGGTTGTTCCAATGTACGCTTACTTGTGAAGCTTCTAAGTGGTATGTTGATCAGGCCCCTTCCTCTCATACCACCTTTGCGACTCTTTCATGGGCTTCTCTGTCTTACTTCCAGCTTCCCCTTTGCTATGACACTAGTACCGAACTCTTGAATTCTTTCAGCAATTTTCTCCGATCTGCCTATCCGACCATGTCCAGGAATGGCAGAGAAGAAAGAGCCTATGTCGAGCTCCTACCTTCGAAGATCGTGTCTACATGGAATAGTTCCTTAGATATATTTTTCCACCTATTGGAAAAGATGTGCATCACACTTTCCTCAAACTGAAGAAATCGCTCTCCAATTGCATTAAAATATGACCTGATCTACGCTCAATCGAGTTATGTTTATACCGTTCTACCTGATCTTCCCAGACCCGATGGTGTCAACACACCGGGGGCATCTCGCGCCACCGACAGTATCATTGGAGCTCTCTCTAATCCGTATGCTCAACCTCCCATGGGCTATGGATTTCCTCAGGGGGGATAAGACCTCTTGCACTTTTCCCCCTCCCAGTAGCATGTATCCATGATACAACATGCCTCCTCTTTTTTCCCAACCTCCTGTTTACCACACTATTACCCAACCTCCTTGTTATTCGTATCCACAACCTAGTGCTCCAGTTCCTCCAGCATTAGCACCTCCTTCTCCCTTGCATTCTCAACCCCCGCAACAACAACCACCGCCCCCTCAGGAGAAGGTGTATGCATAGCAGGGCGTGACTAATCCTCCTCCCTCAAAAAAGAAGGGGAAAGGCACTCAAAATCAAGCTGCTCCTCTTAATCCTGGACCTAATCAAGGTAATTATCCTAACACTACAAACCATCAATAGGGCACTCAGCCCAAGTAGGATAGGCCTGTTCGCATGAACAAGCCCTGTTCTTGTTGTGGTGTTTATGGTCATCACATCCATGATTTTCCTCTTTTGCACAAATGCGGTAGCTGTGGGAGTCTCAAGCAACATTGAGAAGAAAACAAGCCTTCCCTTTCATCCCTCCCAGTGCTGCACCTAGTCAAATGGCTCTGCTTACCGATCCTTTCCCTCAGCAAAAATTTGTGGCTACCCAACCACCTGAAGGTCAGGTGACCACTCAACCTCTTCCATCGGTACAACAAGCCTCCTACTACGTCTGTCCCCTAACCGCCTCCATCGGTCTCCATAGAGCCTCTTTTGACACCTAATGGTCCCTTACATATCCCTTAGCTTAAGGCAGAGGTTCATACTAAGATCCTTAAGGGACCACTATGCCGAAATGTTGCTTCCGGTAAGGTTGCCCATTCCTATAACATAGTAGATGATTTGGCACAATCCCCTGCTGCCATTTCAAAGCTGGAACTCCTCCAGTCATGCCCTTCACAACAAAAAGCTATACTATTTTCCATGGGATTTTTATATCCTTTCGACGATCGATTGATTGCCTTTGATGTTGACTGGTCAGACCATCCTCCTCTCCCTACTTCTGCCACCTTCCAAATCCTAGTCAAAATCTAGAATGCTAACGTTTCCCGATGCATTATTGATGAGAGGACATCCACCTATGTGATTTCCACTTCGGTTGGAAGCAAATCAGATCACCTAATTTTTCTCCTGCCACAATCACTCTCCCAGCGTGGGATGGCCACGCCTCCAAGCCCATTGGCTTATTCCACAATTGTCCTATTACTCTTACGGCCAAGACTGTTTGCGTTGACGTAGAAGTCATATATGCCCCCTTATATTACAACATTCTATTGGGTCATAGCTACACTTATGTGATGACTATTGTCCCTTCCGTGGTCCACCGCTAGATGTCCTTCCCTCATAAAGGAAATATAGTTACCATTGACCAGTTGACATATTACGAACTAAAGTCTCAGACCTCATCTAAGTCCACTATCTCTTCAGTGGCCAACAAGCAAACCATCTATCCTTTGAACAGTGTTTCACTCGGAGTCTACAAATATTCCTCATTACTTGGTACTTTCCCTAGTCTTCCTACTCCTGTCTCTGATCCCATCTCATAGAATGTTTACATGGTGCAATCATCTCAGGCTACCCTCAATTGGCCCCCTTCAACTACTCAACAACCTCCACGCCCTCCACAGCCTCCTCCTAGTCCTTCGATTCATCCTTCTGGACCTCCTCCTCCTAGGCCTTCACCTTCATATGGTACTCATGAGCCTCTTTATCCTCTTGGAACGGTTCCTCCAGGCCTTAACCATCTTGGAGCAGTCCCACCTAGTCATTACCCATCTGTTCAAATACCATTCCTAACCCCCCTTCCCGGAGTCTACACGGTACTTGTTATGACCACCCTCTCTCTACTTAACCTAACCCTAGGGATTCATGTTTGGTACCTTGATCCCCCAACTGCTACCTCCCTATGACTTCTCCCGCGGCTACAGTGCCTCAGCCACCTCAACAGGAACCTCATCCTGCTGGGATAGATTCAGGTAAGAGGGGCAAAACCAACAAAGCAGCCAAAGGCAGGACTACCCCGACAAACCTTGCCCCTCCTCAGCTGCCAAGGTGCATTATCCAGTGTGCTTTGTGTGATGTTTTCAGGCATGCCACCCATACTTGTCCAGAGTTGCCTCACCTTAAGCCCATGTTTAATGAGATGTTTTCATAATTTGACATCCTTGAGGTCTATGTAACTATACTCGATTTAGTCCCGAAACTCAAATAATTGTGCACAAATCACCCTTGTGCTTTGTGTGATTTCCATGGCCACTACACTCACCTTTTTCCTCACCTCGAAGAGTATCGTTCCTTTCTGGAAGATTTTCACCATTTCGAGGCCAAGCGTAACAAGTGCACCCCCTCCTCGTTCACAAGTTTTGCCTCAGAAGAACCAGATGATCTTCCTAATCCCATTGACATCCATCCTCTTGATGTCGACATGAAGGAGCCTTTGACCACCATTTTCTACCTATCATGATCCATGAGACCCTCAGTGGAAGCCCCCATGGAGACTTCCCCTGATGATCCACTTGACCGCCCTTCAGTGATCACCCTGGGCTCAACATCGGTAGATCCTTTATCTGCTTACTCTTTGGTCATCCCCCATGAAGTTGCACTGTGAGCCCTTCTTCACATAATGATGAGTTAGGTAGCTCTAACGTGTTAGGTAGTCTCCATTCCTCCAGTCACCCCATATTTCACTTTGATGAAGACATTATGGAAGCGATGATCGATGTTGGCTTTCCATGAGATGATATGCACCACCATGCGTACTTCCTCCTGTAGCAGTTCCACAACTAATATGCTGTGGAAACTAAATACTGCATTTCTAGTGAAGTCGATTGGTTTAGAAATCCCATTCCTACACCTGATGCTTTCCAAGAATGAAATATGGCCAATATCTCTCCTACCATTAAAATTGACATTTCTAACAAAGCAGGGATAGAATAAAATATCACCTTGGGTGCCCATTTCAACCCAGAAGAGGTTGAGGCTTACACCAAGTTATTCAAATAATTTCATGATATTTTCACTTGGTCCTATTCAGAAAAGCCCGAACTTTATCCTACCATTGTCAAACACCATATCGATACATGGCCTAATGCCAATCCTATCCGTCAAAAGTTGAGAACCATTAATCCTTCGAGACGAGAAGTTGTCAAAGCCGAAATCGATAAGCTCAAGCAGACTGGTTTTATCTATTCCATTGAATACACCACTTAGGTGTCCAATCTAGTTCCCATTCTCAAGAAACAAGGCATGATCTATTTCTGCACTAACTTTCGTGATCTGAACAAAGCTTGTCCCAAAGAAAACTTCCCCACACCATTCATTGAGCAAATCATTGATGAGTGTGTGGGGAACGAGGTCCTATCCTTTATGGATGGTTTCTCTGGGTACAACCAAATTGTTATTCGTCATGATGATCAACTTAAAACCACGTTCACTAGTCCATGGTGAACCTTTTCCTATCAAGTCATCTCATTCGGCCTTACAAACACAGGAGCCACTTTTTAGCAGGCTATGTCTTACTTTTTCCATGACCCAACTCATATTATACTTTCTTATTTAGACAACCTAACTACACATTCTATACATTGGGCGCAGCACCTCCACGATCTATTTACCATCTTTCTATGAAGTATAATATCCACCTCAACTAGCTGAAGTGTGTCTTTTATATACCTTCCGGCCATCTTCTAGGCTTCATTGTGTCTAAAGATGGTATCACGCATAACCCATTGAAATTTCAAGCCATCCTTGAGCTTCCTATCCCTCATACTTTACGCCAGTTACAAAGCCTCCAAGGCAAAGCTAATTTCGTCGGTTTGTACCTGACTATGCCACCATCACACATGGGTTCCTTAGACTCCTCCGCTCTAATATCCCTTTTGTCTGGGATTCTTATGGTCAAGATTCTTTTGATGCCATGAAGCATGCTCTCACATCTACTCCCTTGATTTTTCCACCTGACTTTGATATGGATTTCATCTTTTATATCTCCGCTTCCACCTACTCGTTCGCCGGAGTCCTCATTCAGGAAGATGACAATGGAATTGAGCATGTTATCTATTATGTCACTAAGAACCTGGTAGGACCTCCTTTATCCTACTTACATGAAGAGAAATTAGCACTAGCTATCGTGTTCTCGGTCCAGAAGCTTCGTCATTACATCCTCATGTGTTCCACCAAAGTCGTGACTAATTCCAACCCTATGGCCTTACTATTGAGTCGTCGAATCATCAATGGGAATTATGCCCATTGGATCGTGATCCTCCATGGATTCAATCTTGAATCTGTCACACCAAAAAGTAAGAAAGGTTTAGCACTCGCTGAACTCATTTTCAAACTACCTACAGGTACACATGATCCTCTAGTTAATGATAATTTCCATGATGAACATTTCTTTGCCATTACCACTGATGACCTTTAGTATGGAGACATCCTCACTTATTTGTGAACCCAAAATATCGCCCTCCATCTTGATCGTGATGCTCGAAGATGTATCTGACACTAGGCCCCCTGTTACCTTCTTATCGGTGATGACCTTTATTGTCGCAGTGTAGATTCTGTCCTTCATCATTGTCTCACACACACTGAAGCAGAGCAAGTCCTCACTGCCTGTCATAGTGGTGCTTATGGTGGCCACCTCTCTGGTTTGGCCACTGCCTAGAAAATCATTCGCGTTGGGTATTTTTGGCCTTCTCTATTTGGTGATTTCATTGAGGCAGTCAAACATTACCCCAATTTCCAACATTTTTCCCCTAAGGCACGAGCTCCTCCAGCTTCCCTGCGTCCTGTCATCTCAGCTGGTCCCTTTTGTAAGTGGGCCATAGAATTTATGGAGTGTCGACCGTCATTGGCTAATAACCATAAGTATATCATCGTGGCGGTTGACTATTTCACCAAATGGGCTGAGGCCATGCCAGCAATTAACAACATGGCAGCTACCACAGCCCTCTTTTTCTTTAACCATGTGATCGCTCAATTCGGAGTTTCGAAACAATTGGTCTCCGACCATGGCTGACATTTTTAAGATGAGATATGGCATGAGCTATCTTCACTGTTGGGTTTTGAGCACCAACATTCCTCCTCTTATTACCCCCAACGTAATGGCCAAGTTGAAGTAGTTAATAAAATCCTTAAAAACATGCTTCAAAGAAACATATCAAGATGAAAATGAAGCTCTGTATTTGGATTTGAAGCATGACACTCCTCTGAATGGATGTTGTATAAATTGTTTAATTGTGAAAAACTTTGTAACTTATGGAAACAAGACATGACCAGTTATTGTTCACACATTTGTAGGTCATGGCCACCTTGAGACACTCCTATTAATAATAAATAACCATGGGGAAGTATAAACATACTCACGGGAACAATATAGACCCCTCTACATTATGCTGTGAAGAATAACCATCTTGCATATGTTTCTCTCATGCTTAGACATGCAGCCAATATAGATGTAATATAGATGTAAAATGTTTGAGAAAGTAAAATACTATTCAACTTGCACACTCATCTGAGATGGGTGTGTTTTTTAGTCTATATGATAAATACTTCCTTGATTAAAATGTGATAATATTATAACTTATCATAGTTTCATTTTATCTTCCATTAAGAAATATTTAAGAGGGTTAAAATATTCACATTCTCATAAATCATGTTGAACTCGTTCAATTCTTCCAGGAAGTTTGTCTACTTCCAAACAACCATATTATTTGCAACATTTTACTCATCATAAGAAAATTGTGCATACCTCAAAATCCATCATGAGAATGTAAATTCCTAAAAATATTTGATTTATGCCGAAGAAATGAACTCAAAATAAAAATCAAACTACAATTACCACCATGGAGAAAATTCAATAAAAAATTTAAATTTATTCACCTCATTGCATCATACGTTCCAGCCATATTGAATAGTCCAATGCTTTCCATTCCAATGGGAGGTGTTGATGTTATATTAGGAGTACAATGTTTACAATCTTTGGGGACAATAGCTTTTAATTTTCAAGAATTTTCTTGAAATTTTTTTCAAAAGGAAAGGAATTCGAATTACGGTGTCTCACACGGAAGCTGGGAAAGATAATAGGCTCTAACTTAATCACAAAGCTTCTGAAGAAATAACAATGAGGCATAATTGCACAATTATGCTCACTAGAAGTTACAACATCAAAATCTTCTATTTCTCAAGATCTACAAAAAGTCTTGGATAATCATTGCAAGGTTTTTGAAACTCCGAAAGGACTCCCACCTATTCGTGATCATGATCATGCTATTCAATTAATTCTAGGAAGTGTTCCTCCAAACATGAGGCCTTATAGATATCCTTATGTATAAAAGAGATAAATTTAACACATGATTGCATAAATGTTAGAGGGTGGTATAATTCAACCTAGTCAGAATTATTTCTCTGCTCTAGTAGTATTGGTGCACATGAAGGATGGATCATGGCGCATGTGTCTAGATTATAGGGAGCTTAATAAGCTCACTATTATAGATAAATTTCCCATTCCTGTGATTGATGAATTATTGGATGAATTAAATGGAGCAATTTATTTTACCAAGTTGGATCTTCGTTCAGGACATCATCAAATTAGAATGAAGACTGAAGATATTCTTAAAGCAACATTTCAAACTAATGAGGGTCATTATGAATTTTTGTTCATGCCTTTTGGGCTTACCAGTGCACCTTCTACATTTCAAGGGTTGACGAATTCCATTTTCAAACCCTTCCTTGGAAAATTTGTGCTAGTATTTTTTGATGACATACTAATCTACAGTAGGTCATGGAAGGATCATGTTCAACATGTTAAGAGGGTGCTCAAACTATTGGAGGAGAAACAACAATATGAAAAAAAATCCAAATGTTTCTTTGGAGTACAAGAGGTGGAGCATTTGGGTTATATTGTATCTCACGAGGGTGTTAAGGTAGACCCTAACAAAATTAGATGAAATAAGGAATGGAAATTCTGCACAACCATAAAGCAGTTGCGAGGATTTCTTGGGTTAACAGGGTATTATCACAAGTTTTTTAAGAACTATGGGAGAATAGCATCACCTTTAACAAAATTATTGAATAAAGATGCATTTTCATGAACTCTTGAAGCAACTAAGGCCTTTGAACATCTTGAAGAGGCAATGTACCTAGCAACAGTCTTAGCTATGCCAGACTTCACAAAAACCTTTATTATGTAATGTAGTGCCTCAAGACATGGAATCAGTGTTGTTTTAATGCAAAAATAAAGACCCATTACCTTTTAAAGTCGTCCAATCAAAGGAAAGTACTTGCAGAAAGCTATTTATGAGAAGGAAATGTTGTCAATACTACATGCACTAAAGAAATGGCAACATTACCTAATGGGAAGACACTTCAAGGTAAAAATTGATCATGATAGTATTAAAAACTTTTTGGAACAAATATTATCTTCAGAAGAGAAGAAAAAATGCATCACAAAGATGCTGGGTTATGACTTTGAAATCATCTAAAAAAATGGAAGCTAAATGTTGTTGCAGATGCACTCTCAAGAAAGGATGAAGAGGTGGAAGCATTTATTTGTCCCATTTATATTATCCAACCAGATTGGATAACCAAAGCAAGGGATGAATGGAAGAAGGATGAAGAAGTGTGGACACTCATTCCAAAGTTGCAACAAGATCCTATTACATCTGATACATTTAGTTGGAAAAATGATTCCTGATGGTAAAAAGATCGCTTATATATTTGCAAGAATTCCCAACTAAAACAAAATATTCTTTTGCAATTGCACACTTCTCCTTTAGGAGGATACTCAGGATTTTTAAAAACATACCACAGGGTGATGAAAGATTTTTTTTGGGATGGCTTTAAATTTGATATTCAAAAGTTTGTGGCTCAATGTTTGGTTTTCTAGCAAAATAAAGTTGAGACAATTAGGACCTTGAGTCTTCTACAACCTTTATCCATTCCAAGTCAACGTTGGGAGTATATTTCAATGGATCTTATCACAGGCTTACCTAATTCTGAAGGAAAGAGTGTCATCATGGTGGTACTTGATATACTTACCAAGTATGCACACTTTTGTGCATTATGCCATCCATTTAAAGCAAGTACAGTTGATACAGAATTTATGGAAACAATTGAAAATCTACATCGAAACCCAAGGATTACTATAAGTGATAGAGATCCCATTTTTACAAGAAATTTTTGGATGGAATTAATTTCTTGTTTGGGTACTCAAATAGCTCATAGCTCATCTTATCATCCGCAATCCAATGGTCAAACTGAGATAGTGAATAAATGTTTGGAAGTATATCTTCATTGTTTTGTATATGATAAGAAAACACAATGGGTCAAGTGGTTGCCTCTCGTTGAATGGTAGTATAACAATTCATTCCATACTTCATCAAGAATGACCCCATTTATGGCACTTTATGGATGTCATCCACTGTCGATCACGTCTTCTTTAAGAGAAAATTCTAAGGTTCAGGTAGCGGAATGTCACATCGAACATCAACAAGAAGTTCTCCAACTCTTAAAAGATAATCTAAATTTGGCACAAAATAAAATGAAACAATAGGCAGATCAACATCACAGTGAGAGAAGTTTTGATGTAGGAGACTGGGTATTTTTGAGCCTAAAACCATTCAAACAAATGTACCTCAAGCAAGATAAGAAGGATAATAAATTATTGCCAAAGTATTATGGTCCTTACCAGGTGTTGAAAAATATTTGTACTATGGCATACCAATTGAGCTTCCCACTTCTTCATGAGTGCATCCAATTTTCCATGTTTCATGATTAAAGAAGGTTATAGGCGAGAAGCTTCAATTTCAAACAATATTTCCAAAACTTGATGAGGAAGGAAAAATCATATTGGAACCTGAAGCAGTCATGGAAACAAGAACTTGACAGCTACGAAATCGATCAATTCCAGAGTATCTCATCAACTGGAAGAACTTACCTACTGAATATTCTACATGGGAGGATGAGAATTTAATATAAAAGCATCTGGAGATACTCAAGTGTTGAGGACAAAACTTCTTTGAAGGAGAAGGGCATGTTAGGTAGCTATATTAATAGTATAGTCCCTTATTGTTGTTAGTATAACCCCCTTATTTTTATTGTTGTGCCCTTGTAACCCACATATTGTTATTATTGTACCCTTAAATTATTATTGTTAGGTCGGCTAGGATTATATTCTGACCCCATGGACCCATATATATAGAAGGAGGTTTTGGTCATTTGTATCATCCAAGAATTGTTCATTTATCTAATGTTTTGGAGGTTTCCCCCTCGAAGGGGTTTATTTATAAGGTATTGACTCTCTTATCTTCTACTTTTGGAGATGGTTTCATGACAGTCAAGTTGCTGGAACGATTTGGTATGAATAAGTTCAAATACATGGTTACCCCGATGGAAATGAACTTCAAGAAGTTATGTGATAAAGCAGCTAGACATGACCTATCAAATCCATCCAAGTATAGACAAGTAATTGGAGCCCTAATTTCCCCTCTTAACACCCATGCATACATATGCTATGAAATAAACACATTGATTCATTTCATGACTGAGCCCCTCCATGCAAAATGGATCATGGCCAAACATGTATTGAGATATATGCATGTATCGATCACACTTGGTATAATATATTCTGTTGGAGACGTTCAACTTCATGGATCAACTGATGTTTACTGGGTAGGAAATGTTACCGATAGAAAAATTACATAAGGATGTACTTTCAGCCTTACTTTTTCCATGGTATCCATGATAATCAGGAAGGAAAATTACATATCATTCAGCGCCATAGAAGCATAATACATTGATCCTAGCACAACTAGTTCCGAAGCTATGTGGTTAAGGAATTGAGATATTTGGTCAAGTCCTAGACCCTACAATGATATACTTGGACAATGAGAGCGGATCCATTTGGCATAGAACCTTGTGTTTCATGACAAGTCTAGAGAGAGGATTTTCTAGACTCCACCATATATAAAATCACGAGAATATAACATATATTCTCACCAAGGAATTAGCAAAAGGGAAGTTATTTGTCTTCAAAGAACAACTTGGAATGATGGATGTAGTCCCTCCAGATATGGGGTCACACTGATCAAGGAGAGTGAGGAAACTCTTCCTACTTTGCTTGAGCTCTTAGGGTGAGCAATTAAGGTAGAGGGCTCATGGGGTTGAGGGATGTCTAGACAATAAGGTACTTCCCTATATGTTATAGAGGGTTGATATGCTGCTCGACTATCTTCATAGGTTTGTATACGCTTATACCCTATATGGTCTATGCATAGTATACCTTAGTTGGCATCATATCCTTAAGCAGGGCTTGCTGGGAATACCACTCTCCATTTTTCCAACGAGTTAAGAGTGTAATTGGGTTGTAAAAACCAAGTCTATTATGATTAAGATGTTTTACCACGCTAATATTGAGGGTCATTTATGGAAATATCGGTAGGAAACATGATTGGGTTAATATTTTCTCCCATTTTGCGATTCTGGGTTGAGAATGAGCTCTATGATGAGATTCCATGATCAAAGATGTCTTACTATGTATGTTGAATTAATAGTTTTCTTAGTATAGGTGGAAGCTATTCTTCTTCTAGATTCGAGAAAGTTTCAGTAGATGGAGCTGAGCAGTGATGACACTATGATGTGAAGATCTACATGCAGAGGCTACTAGTCGGAATTCTTCGTAGTTGAGAGGGAGTGTTAGTTTTTGCAGCTAGAGTCAAATTCCATGTTCTATAATGCAAACAAAAAATATTATAATTGCATTAGATTCCTCCTTTCTAGAGGACCAAAATCGACCTATAGATCGCCCCAATTGGTTAAGCATAAGTTAAATTATGAATTATTTTATTTATTAAAATGAAATGGAATGGAACGTCCTAGACACCACATGTGAATTTATTCAAATCCCTAATGGTCCCTCACAAAATCTATAAATAGAAGCGACCTCAAGCTCATTCTAATAAATTCACACATGAGATTTTATTTTTGCACTCTTTGTCTTGGTTCGTTTATTATATTGTCACTCACATAGGGTTGAAAAAATAATCTAGCGCGAGGTATAGAATCAAAAGGGAGAGCCTCACTCTAAAATAGGGCTTCTGGGCCATAGTCACTGGCAGAGAACTACTAAAATTAGGCTCTAGCTGCGGGAAGAGCATGTCAAGGTAGCAGTGAGGGTTTCATATTTGCGGGCACAACGTGGCAAGGTTAGGACTTGGGCTCTAGGGATAGATCAGGTTGATCCGGGCTAGATCCATAGGCATATATTGTCCTAGCTACGTCCAGGGAGTTACATCCACGAGAACAACATCTTGTGGGAGTGGATAAGGATTTTTTTAGCATATCTGAGTTAAATCAACCTATGTTGCTTGCACAGTGCTTCCAATAAATCTTTGATAGTATCCTGGATTCAGATCTGGGACTTTTTTTTTATGTCAGTTTCCTTCAGTGATTGATCAGATCCTTATTTCTTGATGTTGTAGATCTGTAGATCTGTAGATATAATCTATCTATTTCTGCTCCATATATATTTTGCTATGTACTCTCTGTTGAAAATGTTTTATGGCGATCTACTAAAGAAGAATATTTGAAAGGGTTTCTCCCTTGTGAGATCCTTTTTGGTCTTGGACCAATTTTCTATCGTTTATGGTTGTATTGTTGTCTTCCTTATCACTGCATATATTGCTCTATCTTAAGTTACAGTTTATGATTGGTTACACTGCCAATTATTGGATGCGTTGTTTATGAAGAAGTAGTTTTGGCTAAAGTAATTGGTACATCATAAAACAATCTTAACATTTAACACATTGAACACTAAGGCCATTTTCCCCCTAAGGAAGAGGGGTTTGTAATAGCCCCGGGTTAAAAATTTATGCAATAAATTTAATAAAGAAAAATAAAACCATAGTTTATGACATATTTGAGTTAAACCGCTCATCATGTTTTGATTACTGTATTAAATGTTAATGATTGTATTACCTAATAGATGATAACACATTTATCATGAGGCAACATTAGTCTTTCTTGATAAATATGAGGTACATATGAAGTTTATATTCTAATATTTGATTATATGACCTGCATATTACATGTTCATGATGTGTTTGATGAAATTTATGTCATTTCTAGCCCTTATCAGACTAGGTCCTTTTTCAATTTTTCCTCTAGATACCTCACTAGCATAAAACTGCTTGAAAAACGTTTTAGTTGCATGGATTCCTTGTTGTGCATGCGACTGGAGCATTTTAGTCGCATGGAGAGCTTGTTATGAGTGCGACTGGGGCTCTAGTTCATCAAAAAAATGTGTTATCCTAGGGGTTGGACACCTAGAATTGTTGGTTGGCTCCTAAATATTTTAACTTATTTAACTGTATTTATGGAGTTGAATCATATCATAGTAAATTTCTATGACATGTTTATGCTTGTGGATCGGTTAGCTTAGGTAAATGTGGGACGGGGGTGTTACATCCATCAACAGATATATGTAGTTAATCCAGCCGATAACAATTTGAAATAAGAATAAAATATAAAATAATGAAAATATATTAAACCTAATGTATCTCCCCCTTGCCCAATGCATCTCCTTCCAGACATGCATATTTTGTCTTCATATAATCTCTCCAATAGGGTTGCACCTTCAATGACTTATATTCAACCCAAGATGCAACCATTGCTCCACTTTAGACCATGTAGAACTCAGTTTATACTGGGGTCTCTTACTACTCCTTTCTCCTCCAAACAGTCATGGTATTATATTTAACACACAAAACACCTTTTGTGGCTCTCTCTTCATTTAATTTTTTCTTGAGGATGCTTCTCCTTTCTTTGTTACTTTTATTGAGAGGACATGATCTAATTCCTTCTCCAATATTTTATAATATGTATGGGTTTTCCCAGTAAAAAAATCTAGCATATTCCAAGGGTGCAAATGGTCTTCTTAAAGAATATTTTTTAATTGGCATGTTGTTTTGCTTCTTTAATGGTTTTTTATTATGTGGATGGTTCTCCCATATCAGTGTTGGTGCTATTTCCGTATTTTTTTGTAGATGTTTCTAGGCTAAATATGCACCTTTATAATTCTTATTTTATATTATTTGGTTAAGCTTAGTGCTTCACATTTTTTGTTAATATCCTTCATCTAGTTGAATGTTAGCAATTTAGTTGTACTTTCTTCATCTAGTCCATTTTTCAAATCAGAAATTTCTTACTTTAAAATTTTCTCTATTTCTTCATTTGTTTGAAGGAGTTTCTTCAAATATTTATTTTCAGGTGAGATAAATTGATCATGATCTTCAATTTATTTCTCCTTTTTTCCAACACCACTACTAATTTCTTATCCATGTAATTCATGCAACCTATACTAGATCTATTTTACAGTCTTGAGATCCATGATTTTGTTGAAATATTGACCATGAAGAATGTCATAAATTAGACAATAGCATTGTACATCCCATTAGTTATCTTTCTTTGAAATATATTTACTACCAGAACCATTTGTCATAATTTTTAGCACTTCAGTTCCAGATATCTTTGATTTAACCTTCTCCCTCCATTCGTAAAAAAAATGACAGCATTTACCCAAATAGGAGCTTGATATCCCATGGTACATTGTCGAGTGGGTAAGCTTCACTTGGAGATAACTATCTTTGATACCACAAATTACAAATGTAGATAACTACTGAGACTTGGGAGGTGAATTAGTAGTGATAACTATCTGCAACCATAACGATTTGATAAAACTATCTAGAAGTATCATAATGAGCTGGTAGTGCTAAAAGATAGCTCAGCTCTGACTCGATATCGAATGAATGATCTTTAAAAATATGGCCCATCAATTTATCTTCAAATAAAATCAATTCGTGAGACTTTATTAGGAAATGGAACGTTTTACACGGTGACGAGGTAGCCACACCAAATGATATATTTACATGGTGATCGGGATGGTGATTTATATATGTTTTAGTCGATATCCAATGCATTATTTTTAGTCGATAATTATATACATTTTAGGCTTTGAAGTGGAATTAGATATGGCTTATAAATGAAAAATTATATAAATATGATATAATACAGAATAGATTGTTTTTTTTTCTGAACGAGGAGATTGGCTCACGGTAGAAAGCCCATATTTAGACAAATATATTGGCGGCTATAATTCCTTAGCACACTAAAATCTAAAAGCTACCAAATTTTCGCCTGTAAATTCAATGGAAACTCCTGGATTATGTGGGGGTAATGATGAGAAAGACCATCGATATTTAAAAAGATGAAGACATTGAGGGCCGAGGCTATCTAGCTCTGAAATTCGGCTGGGTCCTGCACAGAGGGCATTCGATTTTAACATAAAACCACAGGCAAATGCAGGTCCGATGAAAAAGGTGATTGCAAGGTAGTCGATTTGCAATTTGTCGCCGTCACCATCATCTATGCCCATGGATTGGTGTGGAACAATAACGGTTTCGGAACAGTCAACAGCAGCAATAGCAGCGGCTACGGGATAACTCTCATGGAGGGCAAGGTATCGCTCTCGAAAAGAAATATTAAGATCAAAACGTTCAACTCTCAATTCTATCGTATTAGCGGTATTACTATCGTTTTCCAAGAGTTGCAGTACACGATGACAATCTGCAAAACTTCCACTCCATACAACTTGTTGGCTCCACACATTTCCGTCTTGCCTACTCCAATCCATGATCATTCGCTGCAAAACAATATTCACGTTTTCGGCCATTGCTGCCTTCATATCCCTTCGAGCACTGTATGTCGGAGGACGCGATTCATATTCGGCGTTCTGTCGAATGTCATCTGATTTAAACATTCCTACCATCATGGAAAAATTGCAGCTCGAAGCAAATTAGTCCTATAAACAACTTCATAATTTTAATTTTAAAAATAAAATTAAAAATAATAAAACTTTAATATTTATAACCAATATATAATTTTAATATTTAAAAATAAAATAGATACTTTAATCAAAGGTCATAAATGATATTTTTTTATTAAATGTAATAAAGATCAAAATGATATTTTTTTATTAAATGTAATAAAGATCAAGATGTTTCACGTTTTACTTCATGTTAATCAAAATTCAGTATGACATAAAACATCAACTTTCATATTTCTTTCTTTGTATATATTTAGAAAAGAAACATGTTTGAAAAAGGCAATCAAATGTTTGACTCCAAACAAAATTTATTAACACTTCCAGAGACATTTGTTTAATATTCACTCATTCCATTAGAATGGTAAGTGTAATTTGTTTATTTTTTATTTTTTTTTCATTTGGCATGGACAATATTCTTCTAAATCTCATGGATTTTACACAATTACTTGACCCTATCTCATTCTTTCCCTCAAATTAATGGAGTGATTAAATAGGCATAATATAATCTTTCTCTCCACATTCTCTATTTCTTATTGGGATGTTCTCTTAAAACAAGTTAAGAGAAATTTCTTATTAATTTGTTTTTAACAGAGAGCCTCAACTAAATTTGTTGTTTATAATATATTAGCAATTGCACCATCACCAGATGTTGCAAAGGAAATGTTGTAATATTTTTAAAGAGATTCAATAGTTGTTAACCAAGATATTTGTAGTGGTTTTGGTCAATTTTAGTAGAGGCAGAAGTAAATTTCATCATATAATACATGTGAAGGCAATGCCTAAAACACAAATAAAATACAAATTAATTTCCAGGATGCAATGCCAAAAACAGTTTTCAATAGTCTTTAATATTATTATTGATTCAAAAGACTAAAAAGGCAATAACAAAACTAGTACTGATCACATTGCATAATTTTTTTCTCTGGACAGATTTATCCTCTAAAAAATTGACAAATTTATCCTCTGATCAAATTACTAATCCCAAATACAACAACAAATTGATTCACCTCACTCTTATTCAACTCTAATTATAACCCCAAAACATTATTAGAAAATAGTGTCAAGAGCTCAATTGCTCCATGAATTTATTCCCTGACTTATATCCCAAAACAAACCATACTGAAATGTCAGTCAGCACAGAGATCCAAGCTTGGCCCAACCATAGTCTTCATTTCCATCAGCACGTGCAATAGGAATTAGTGTCACTAATCCATATAGATAAGCTATAGCTAACCCATCACTGATAATTCTTTTTCCCTGAACTTTCCATAACCCTAATTTGGCCAGGAGATAGAGACTTCAACCATTTAGGAAATGAATAAATTTTTTTGGCATTTGGTTTGGAGAGACCCCATAGAGGACCATACAGATCCTGGATAGAGAATTGGAGAGATGTAACTGTCTCATGTGGAGATTTATTAGTGATGGAAATAACATATTTGGAATAGGTTTTTCCCCTATTATTCCAAGAACTTGTCTGCTTTTGCGAGATGGAAAACACATTATTCTCTTCATATTGTGAGAAAAAAAATCAATACTCGTACTTGTCTTTTGTTGTTGGACATGATTGAGTTTTCGATTCTATGTCACACAAAAATGTTAAAGTTTTAACAACATTGTGGTAACCAAGAAATTAATCTTTGGGAATTTTTACCCTATGGAAAAGTTGCCCCTGCGGAGAGCTCTTTAGGTGCGGGGAGAGGGCTTTGGCTTCATCTTTGGCTTTTGAGTTAGATCTTGAGTTGGAGTAAGGATTTTGAACTTTGATCAGGAGCTCAAGCACAACAACTTCCAGAAGAAAACCATTATAACACCAACAACAACATCAACAAAACTAAAACCATACTAATTGCATCCATAAAGAAACCTACTTGGAAGACTACGGCGAAGGTCCTTTCCAACGGCTCCACATCTTAGTTCCTCTATTATTGAAGCCTACATTTGTTGCTACGTATGAATTCTTTCCTTGTGTTTCCCAAAAATTCATGCAGAGACGGTCTCGGCGTGGATGACGGCCCGACAATTTTGTTTGTGTTATTGAAAAGTATCATTTCTCGCCATTCTCGCCAATTCAAGATTTCAACACAAATTTGACTTATCGAGCAAGTCACATAAGGAGCATGACCCTACTTGGGCTCTCCATTAGAAGCAACAACATCAGAGGAGGGCAATTTATGAAGAAGAATTGACGAAAAAATCTTACATAAAGGAATTCGAAGAGGTGCACACGAGTCGAAGGTGAATTCGCAACGATACAGTTTAACCTTTGATGTACAAAGATTGGAAAGGCCTTTGATGCCACCATGTATTAACACGCATAATAAGAAATCCATAAAGTTCAAAGTCGGCCATGGACGCCCGAATCGTTGGGGTTTGCGGTCGTAAGAAAAGAAGGCGAACACTGCCAAGGAAATTGACACGGAAGGCCATAATGGAAGGTTGAGGTCCTCCCTTGACGTGGCACCCAGCTAAAGTCGATACCTTGGAGGCAGTCCACCGTGCGGACGCCGGAGACGTTGCATCCCGCAACTCTTCTTTTCTACGGCTTTCCTTAAATGCGACACATGGGCTTGAAATGACAAGGATCGTACGAGAGCCTCTCGGCAGAACAGGGTGTGGGTTGAGAAGAAGCCTTCTACGGAAACCAAGACTAGATGAATAAGCAGTGGAGGGCTTCATTTCCAGATGAATAATGAAATGAAGCTTTAGATGGAACATTCACTTGCTCGCAACATAATGACAGATGGACAGTAATCATTTTTATCTTTATTCTTGTCTTTCAATCCCGACTCCATCAAACATATAAACTATAGGGAAAGCATGACTCATAACGAAATTTAATAACTAACCTAAGTTAAAGTCAACGAGCAAGAAGAATTTAATCGTCTAACAAAATATTGAACAATGCACATGAAGGATGTGAAAACATGGGTGTTTTTTTCAAATAGTGACACCTTGACATAGTAAAATTACTCATATGTTGTGTTGAGACCATTGGATACAAAATTTACTAAAAGGAATCTACTTTTATTTACTAAAGGAATTTGCTTTTATTTAAAAAATGAAACCTTAATGGCCATCCATATCCTCCTTGGAAAAACATTAAGAAACTTTGTTTGACTGTACTTCCTACTAAATTCCTACATAAGTTGAGTCCATTAGATACAATAAATGTATTTTTGTTTAAAAATTTAAACCTTCATGGTTGTCTCGGTTACTAATAAAATGTTAATGGAAGAGCCTTATATGTTTTTGTTTGTGTATTCCTACTATAAAAGCATGTTTAAACTTGTTATTACCTCACTTCTAGCACACTTTTTAGAACATTGACATTGCTTGAAAAAGTTACCATTTTTCTTTGATAAGTCTCTGTCTTCCTTATGTGATGCCTCTACTAATTTCTCTTCTATAATTTATCCAAACTTAATACGTTGTTCATTAATAAACACTACATAAACAGCTATTCTTAAGGACTTTCAAATTCAAAATATAGTACTACTACTATTGACATTTTCTCCTTCCATCTTTTATCATAAAAACTATGCCTGCGCATTTAAGTTTCACATTGATTCAAAATTTAAAAAAACATGAGAAAAAATTGCTTCCCTTTGTTATTGGTGTTGTTGTTTAATTGGGTGGTAGCTTCTCCCAAACCCATGCATATCCATAAATGTGATTGTTTCCATACCAACCCTCCAAGTTAGTGCCTACACACCCCGATTAAATGATAACTTCTCTTAATTGTCTTCACATCACTAAAATATTATACTTATATTTTCCAATATCTTTGTCTAATACTATATAGAAAATGGATAAATTTATTTTTTGAATCACCATTGAACAACAAATTTCCTCACCTAGAAAAAATCCTCCAAACACTCTTCACTACAAATATTTTGAAAAAAATGGATAATCCTATGAGATACAATCCTCAAAACATTTGTATATCTAACATCTCTAATTTTAGTAATGATTCCACCATTTTGGGTTGATCCTCCACACATAAAACTAAGGCTTACCCTTCTTACATTTTCCAAGAATCAAGGTTTATATTAAACCATTTATGTGGTTTATTAATATGTTAGTCCAGAGTGGCCACTAAATGATAGATATAAGTCCATGAGATTCAAAAAAATCTTAAAGAATTTGACTGATTTATTGGGTAAGTAACTTGATCAATTTGATAGTGACTTTTTATTAATGGGGACTTCTAAGGTTATTTGGCATGGGTTTTTCTTAATGCCTCCAAATTTCCTTATATTTAAATTTGACAAAGCCAGGTGTTGAGTGTAGTAATTGACAAACAAATTCTTCAACCCTTATTTTATGAATTTACGTAGTAGTATACATGAGATTCATTAAGTAGTATGTGTTGATACAAAAGCCAAGGAACCTACTAAAATAAATTTATCTATTTAGGGGAACTTCACCACAGTCAGCGTCAAAAATCCAACATCCTTTGGTTTCTGCAAAGCATAACCTCATGCTGTTAATCATGATACTTCTAGTGACCACCTCAATGAAATCATAAAAGAATTTAGCTTGAAGGGGCATTTATTTTTTTAGTTTGGCTCATCCTAGGCTAGTGGACAAGGGAATCAAAACCTCATTATGATCTCCATGATCACAGAAAAAAAATCTAAAGAGTTATTAGTTCCGACTCATTTAGGGTTGGTTGACCTAATGTCTGACTTGATTCTCAGCTAACAAAGGGACTAAATATCTCTTTGCAACTAAGCATAGCATTGAAAATAAAAGTTGTTGACTGGATCACACAAGAACCACTAAGTAGCATTCATACTAAATATCTATTGAAGGGAGGGTAAAATTGACTAGTTCTAAACGTTTCCTAATCACTCTTTATTGATCTCAATACAAAATAGATAATATAACCTACTATGATATGTTATAAATGCCTACCTTAATTTGTACTAAATATCTATTGAAGGATAAAAATGACTAGTCCCAAACCTTCCCTAATCACTCTTTATTGATATCGATACAAATTAGATAAGATAACCTACAACTATGTGTTATAAATGGCTAATTCAACGGAAATCACATGGAATCCACAAAAATTTGTAATAATTCCCTCCATAAAAATAAGAATAGATCATAAAGAGAACTATAGATAATTTTTTTTATAGATGGTTACATTTCAAGCTTATCTTATTACAAAATATTACGGGAATGCTTGCCTTGAAATGTACGCCCACACCTATAACTATAATGAAATTGAGTAAAAATTTTATGGATTAAAACAAAATTTTAAATTGTCACAAACTCATATATAAATAAAGAACACAAACCACTAAAAATATATTATGAGCTTATTAATAAATAACTTTACACCTCAAGCACTCAAGTCTGAAGAAAAATACCTTTTTTAGATAGGTAATCTCATATAACTTCGGAAGTCAAGTATTATTTTTTTAGACTAAAACACAAATCAAGGTCTAAAACACCATAACACTAGGATCCATTCATTGTAACAATTGAAAAATGCACAACGGATCGTAAATCCACATAAACCTACATAATATACAAAATTGACATGAAAATAAGGCTTAAGAAACAATTCGGCACTAAACCTTTGAATGAGTTCAAAACCTAAATTGACATAAACATTGATATAATGTTTGCTCTTGAATTCAATAAATGCTATTAAGAAAGACAAGCTAGCATGTCCACACATTACCATGATCTATCAAACTTCAAATTTGAGGAGAAACTACATTCTCAACTCAAATCCACACACGATTCTAAACCTAAATCGTTAACACGTAGATCCATACATTTTGGGAAGAGATTTACAAGAGAGAAATGGGTTGGGTTGTGAAAACGAAGGCCAACTAGATCCCTACCTCTACAAAACTATATCACGAAGGGAGATTAAGAGCAACATATAACGAAACTTATTGATCAACCTTTTTATTAAGAGATCCATAATATTTTACATAAAACAAATTGATACAATAACGCTTGATCCACAAGTCAGCACATAGGGTCATTCCTAGAGGAGCGAGAACTACCTCTCATTCGGAAACTCTATTCTCCCCCTAATCAAGGCCTTTTCCCAATATCTATTCAAGAAGGATTAAGAAAAATTTGAGGTAATTTCTAAAAAAATGGCTCATCATATCATAATTTATTTATAAAAATATTCTTTTTATCTTTGTAATCCCTTTAAAGATGCGAGGACATAGCATTTATTTATCATTGTAGTATCGAAAATAGAATAATATAAAATTATTTTCATACCAGTTTTACCATTTTCTGTAATGAGACAATGGTAGTATCCTCAAATTTTAAGATAGAATGTATCATGAGTATCTCCAAACTGTGCATTATTTGGAGGAAAATCTTAATACATTTAACTAACTCACAAATATCTTGGACAAAGCCCATGTTTTATATTTCCTAGATTCCACCCTTTTTTTTCCCCCAAAACTCACAGCCATAGTCAAGGTTGATGGCACAATTCAACTTGTCTAAAATATTGATCCTTTCCTTGAGGCTTTTCAAATTGATGTTGGTCATGAAAGTAAACAACATGAAATTATTTCATTGATGTTGATAGTAAAAGCGATGTCTTATAATTACCCTTAGATTTGCGTGGATACCATCCTCGAAGGCTACTTGGAGAACCTCCATGGGAATTTCAAGAGATTACTAGAAAAAAACATCATTACTAAAAACATTGAGAAATTATCTACCTTAATCTATTAAAATGAAATGGAAATGACAATAGTTAACTACTTATAAATTGACATGTTCATGAAAATAAGGTAAGAAGGCTAATGAATGGTGACAACATGTAAGAAAGGGCCAATAAGAGATGTTTTGAGTGGTAAAAAGGGATGGAAAATAGATAACCCAACATATCCCACATGCCTACAAATTTTCATGTCCCCATGAAAATAAGTTAAGGTTGGTCATTAGATATACTTCATAATTCCTAATGTTGTATGTTATATACGTAGGATTTCTCGGTACGCATCAAATCTTAATGTTTCATCCATGAATATTATATTGATGTTTCTTTCACAAATATACTAATAACAAATGCATGTTTTTCAATTAATTTGAATAAATCAAAAATAATATCTCAAGAAATCCATGATAATGTCTAACATTTCTCTTGTGACTCCACCAAGTTCTTGAAAATATCCCTTATTGTTTATTTCACGGGTATACTAATAGAAAATGCATGTTTGTCAAGGAGTTTGAAGAAACCAATAATAATCTCTCAAGAAATCAACAATAATCCTAAATTTCTCTTGTGACTCCATAGTTATTAAAAATATCACCATATTGTTGATCAATGTAAGAAGTCATTTTCTCTTCTTATTTTCCATGTACATGTTCCATACATAGAACATTGCTTCAACCTATAAAACACCAATGTCCAAAGATCATATATACATAAATATTGCTCATATATTGTTAAGTTGTGCTTCTAAAACCTTTGAAAATGACATTTCATCAAGCATTAGCTAGATTATACGGATATTTGAAGTCAAACTCTTATACTATCTTCAATTTCCACGCACCATTTTATCAACCATACCTTAATTTTATTTTAGTAACAAGGATTGTAATATTTCTTCCATACTTTTTAGTTGTTATTGTTGTAGTGATATTGAATCCAAAATTAATATATGTAGCACATCTAGTTGTTGTCACAATTGAGGCCAAAAATATTTCATTCAGAATTTGTATTTCCACTTTAAATCTTATTTTTCCTTTCAACTTTTGGAAATACGCCATTAATGTCATCTCTTACATTTTTATAGATTCCTTCTCAACAATGGATGCGATTGTTCTCGGTATAGCCTTATTATCTCCCTTTTCGGGGAGATATGCGAGTAATTTTTTTCAAAAAATTAAAACTTTAAAACTACAAAATAACGAAAGAAATGTACCACTCCATTTTCCATGTTTTCATCCCTTTCATATTTTTTATCCCAAAACATTTGCAACAACTCTTCAATATTCTTACCTTGTCAAATACATTTCAAAATCATTTCTACACTGGAAAATAAAATTATTCCATAGGAAGAAAAAACTAAATTTAGACATCTTAGGAGAAAATGACATAAGTTTTGAATGGCAACATTGTCATTCTAAGAATTGTAAAAATTCCATGTACATAGTATGCTACAAGAAGATAAAATAGATTCATAACACTTGTGTGCCTAATTTCACTATTTTATTTGGCCTATAATTTTGCCAGTTTCATTATAAATTTTTATTCTTCGACACTTCACATAGGATTATTCATTCAAAAGATATAACTATTTTTACTACTAGGATCTCTTTCATCACCAAAAATTGGTAATGATGAATGGATCTCTCGGTTATATTAAACACAAAGTATTTAACCAATTCCTCTTGTGTTTTGGTGCAAATCAAAACCATAATAACGGCCCAATTTTTCTTCATACATAGCGAAAGTCATCCTACTATACCTTAGCGCCCCCCTCCCTTTTATATTTTCATATAGCAGGAGACAATTTTTCTTAAAGGATAGGAGGGATTCAAAACTCGAAAATTGAATCAAAATTAAAAGGGTTGTAGAGTTAACAAGCTCTCAAGTAAGACTTTGGCACTTAGCAAAGTTTTCTAGGGTTCAAAATTTTAAGGAAAGACTATGGGGCCTATACATAAGGCTCACGATAGGCGTGGCCAATGCAATAAGCAATAGAAAATAATGCTATTTGTCACAATAGAACCCACTCGATGGGTTTACCTCAATGATATGTTGATGGGAACAATGTTCGCTCCAAAGAGGAGCATCGAGGATGACATCATCTTGTGATGATACTGATGGAGTCAACAATACGATGATAGAAAAATTTAAAATCCCAAGACTACGTGACCGGGAGAGAAGGGCAGAGATATAACCCCCTCCTACCACATTTGTTAACTTGTGCGTTGGGGTAAATATGTGATGAGAATATACTATGATATTCATTTAATACATGTATAGTTAAGGAAGTGGAGGCCGACACAAAATAACCAATCAACCCTCCACACATCCTAGAACCTCAGGGACCTAAACACCTTTCTAGGAGGATACCAACCCATAAGGGAACTCACCATTTCAATGACACGAGAGATAGCGTCACACCCTTGACAAGCTTCCTTGAAAATGATAACCCTATGCACTCCCATAAGCATGCCTCGATACGTATAAACTTTCTATGAGTGCTATGCCAACGACTACATGATTCCAAGAAAAAATTTCTAGTGTTTGGACTGATCATTGCCCAAACTCTTGTGAATTTCTAGAAATGAAAAGTAACATCGAAACAATGATATAAATAAAATTAATTGAACAAAGAGGAATTAAGTGAATTTTGACTAGCCATGACGGAATTTTTGTGAAATATGTAACAAATATGCATTCTATAGGTCATAATAAAAATATAAAGAATAGGCATATCGTACTTCCTCGAGTGCTGAAGCATTGAATTACCTCATACATTAGATGCATTATCATCTATTAGGAATACATTCATTTCATTCATTTATAAATAAAAACATGTTGAGATCCATCCATCATCATTTTCATAAAACATACACATAAACAACAAATAAAAAATGGAAAAAAGATTATGTGACCGCAATATATGCCACGCTTTGAACTAATATATTTGCACACTAAACACCAAGGAAACTTAACTCTTGTTAGTAAGTAAACTAACTAGGTTTGGGACTTCCCCTTCTTACCAGCCATAGATTTCACAGAGCCAAATCTCACATCATCTGATCATCTCACCATGCCATATTCTAAGGATGAATGTGGAATCAAAACAAATAATCAAGTAGGGATTCCCAAGGCTACATCACCTCATTTCCCATCAATAAAATAGTCTTTACCATAATCCTCATCGGATCATTAGGCCATAAACAAGCATGAATTATGCTAGTTTCTCACCTATATGATAGGAAATTTATATATCTCTAGCCTCTATAATTCGTAATCCGATGCAATTATCAGATCACTAGGCCATAATTAGAACATAATGTCCACACCTTTACGGTATATCATCTCATATTCACGGTTAAAGTTGCTTAGGCTTGATCAAGGGGAAAAAACCTCTAGGCTTTACCATATATCGTTCCATTCAACCATCGAGGATTCTTAGGCCCACCAGGAGCCTGAAATACCTAGTTTTATCAAAACAAACTATCTCATTTAGGGGGTTACTAGGCTATTGGATTTACCATAATCCACGGTCTAGTTCATAGAATACTAGGCCATGTGTTCTTTCATTCAACAAATCACTCGGTTCTAATCCATCTCATGGTCCATCTCAACCAAAACCACAGAACAGCCTTCTCGGACCATGGTATTTTATCAGAAAATAGCAACTAAATGTTGTTGTCGTAGAAATGACCTCCTAATCGGCAGAAGGGAGAAGGACATATGGAAGGAAGAAAATGACCTAGACGGGGACCTATTTGTCTAGATAAATACCCTAGAGACAACTAGGTCGAGGTTATAATCATCTACACTCTTTAAAAAAGAATTAGTGCCTAGGTTAATGCACTATCTTCGCTAAGGGTATAGTTACTCATTCTTCAAGAGGAAAAGGGGACAAATTAGAAAGCCCAGTACATAACTAGCATTTACGGTTTTTCTCCAAGGATTCGGTCGATAGAGCGGCAAGTAATGATTCGGGCCTCATATTGGACATTACTAAACCTGAAATAACATCCATAGAGGGAAAAGCTATGAAAAAACATTCTGAGAAACATGAATTTTTTCCCTATTTGAAATAATGGAGAAGAATGGAAAGATTGATCCTCCCAAATTCTTATAAATTGCAAGCTAGGACACATTTTCAATGGGTCGAAAGGTTAATTGTGAAGAGCGCACTTTTATTGTTGAGTGTGAGGGTTTATGATTAGCTGAGTTGTTGAGAACTCTTGGCCTAAGCATTCGATGCTTGGATATTGAGAGAGAGAGCGAGGAGTCTGAGAGAAAGTAAAGAAATCTTGACCAAGGCGATGGTTTAATATTCCTTCTATAAATAATTCGGCCCCTTGCTATTTTTGTCCACTTGGTGTCTTATTCATGCATCTATTTGGTATTTTTTTAAGATACAACATAAGTGGCTTAGATCTACATATTTTAATGTTTTATTATATACTTGTGTGATTGTTTATAGTAATAAAACTTTGAAATATACTAATTCTTTGTTTTCTTGCACGATTTTGACTTAGAGCCAATGAGAGGACTTAAACACACAACACTATACTCTCAACAAATCCCCGTATAAATGGAGTTAATCCTTCAATACTTCACTTTTAAGTCAAGCATTAATGCGAACATGTATGTCCTTTCTTTGTGAATGTTGTGGCTAATATGACTATCTTGCTTGGGTCTTGGGAAGGCAAGAGGGATTCTACGGGAGCCTGCCTTTGCATTTTGCCCCTAAGAGAAGATTGGAGACTCCCTTTGGGGACTAATCCTTAGTTCTGGTCGTTTCTTATGAGCCTTTGGTTCTTTCCATCTGTATCAACTCTCGTTCTTCTCACATCCCTTCTGATCATTTATGTGCTCTGTGACCATTTCATCACCTCACATTATTCGGAAACCTTGAGACCTTACACGACCATTATCTAGTTTTTCCTGTTAATGCACCCCATACATTGTGTTCTAGAGCATTATAATGCAGCTCTACTTGAGAAAAGTGGGTTAGTCACATATTAATGGACTATACTCCTTTCTAGATAGCATTACTCGGCCTAAAAATTGTTATTTCACCCCTGTTGTTATTTTTGTGGGCTGTACAAGGTTCTAGTACATCGATGCAACTTCTATGTTTTGGATCTCTTTACTTGGTTTCCTTGCTAGCATATTAGTTTTTCTTATTTTGAAATTTAGCTTAGTTGCATTAAATTTTTGAAGGGAACAAGTTTTTAGCTTTTACGAGATAATTGATTTTAATTCATAATTTTTCAGTTAAATGTAGATTGTTAGTGAGGATAGATATCGAGAGAATATTTTTTACGATGAAATTCATTATTTGGATGTTTGATCTTTTGCGTGGATGTGTGAAATATTTCTCCTTATAGAAATATCTCTTTCATCGAACTATATCTTAAAGCATTTTTGCATGGTTTGAGTCGAAGTCTCATAAAATTTCATATGTCTAATCCCCCTCAGAACCACTAAATCTTACAAATTTAGCACTAATAAAACCCGTCAATAACTCTTTTCTAAGCTTATATGAACATTAGTTCACGTCGGGACAGCAGGATGAGTGAAGCAAGAATGCCTACAACGAGATTGTGAAACTTGAGACTAGTGTCATTAAGGATTCAAAATCCTCTTGCCTCATACTATTGTGACCACACTCCTGCCTCTGGGAGATAAGTGTTAGACAACACTGAGTTTTGTGAGAAAGAAACCTACCTTCGATTGCATAATACTAGGAATTTTGCGTATTGGGGCTCCCCTTGGGGATGGCGAAGTTAAATCGGGGATCTCTCGTGTTTGTTGGGCCACTAATTTGTATTATTATTGTTACTTCTTAATATCTATTTCTAACGTTATTTTATCACATTTTTATCATAATTTATTATATAATTCCATTTCATAATTATTTATGCTCTTTTGGATAAATAATACTTGCTCTCCTTTATTTTAATAAATTAATGATTATTATGCATGATTTTGCCGATGATGGTTTATTAATGAATTTTTTTATAACGTCACTCACTATTTAGCCCTCGTATCTCTTCAGTTACGATTTGATCTTGATGACAATTAAATATTCCGGCCTCAGAAATTCGTTTGGATAACGAAGACATTTTTTGTGTTGAACTTTTGGGAAAAAGGAGAAGAATTTTGAACATCGAGAAACATGGGTTTTTGTGTAGAACGGGCAGAAGTTAGTTTAAAATGAGAATTTTTGAAAAATTTGATGTGATTGAGAGAAACAAAGGGTTCTTTTAAGGATAAATTTATGATTACTACCCATTGTGGTCGTTTTCAAAAAATTTCCCCAATTATAATTGCAGATTAGACTTGTTGCCAGCTGAATCGCAGTGGAAATATCTTTCGGATCTCATCTTTATTATTGATGTTTGTAATGAGTCTATTTCTCTTTACTCTTTTTATATTTAAAGGGACACAAATCGAGGAGAGAGAAACGCATAGAGGGTTAGCATGCGAGCGATCAAGTTTGGTAAAAAAATACTTTTAGTTAATTGAATGCAAGTTATTTTGTCATTCTATACGCCAATCTATGACTCTACGTTAGCCTGGTCAAAGAGTTAGACCCACTGCAGTCGGGTGTTGCATTATTTTCCTTTTGTTGCTTTCTCATTTATGTTTGAGCATTTTAACTCTTTTATTATGGTATGTTCTTTAATTATTTTGTGAATTATTTTATAATTCTAAAGTTTATCTTTAAATTATTATATTACAATAGTTTTTGTTGTTTTAATTGTTGAATATGTGATCAATATTGGATTGTGTATTTATCACATATAACTTGCACATTACATTGAAATATGTACACACCTAGATTGATAATTAATGTGGGAAAGGGTTTGAATATTCATTGACACTTGGACACCAGGTGTAAAACAACTTGTTTTCCTCATAATTTGCTTGATACCCAAACTATAGTGTTTGTGATTTGAGGTATCCGTATTTTCCATACTTATAGGGACGTGAATGACTGAGGCGGAAATTTGCCCTAGTACTGTACTCATAAACGGAGAAACTACTCTCTCTTTGTTTTTCACAGGCACTCTCTTTCACGAAGTCTTGGACCCATATACGAGGTAGGCAGCCAAAGTAACTCCTGACCATATAATCAAGGCATGGTGCAACAACACGTTGGTTCTGCAAAATAAATAATCTGGTTTGGTAAATATGTGTTCTGTGAGCAGCATGGTGTGCGGAACAGCAGCATACATTAAAATTTTAGTAAATTATTTGGTATTTTGTAACCATGACCTCATGTTTTCTGAGGTATAAGATGCTTCCTCACATTAAGCCAGTCTTGACAACTGGTAAACGCAAATATCAAGTCTTGCTCGTTCTGCATTAATCCTTGCAACGTGAAAATCCGCCGAAAATCAGCAACAGTTATCACCTAGTGTCACTCACTCATTGTCAACGTCAATAATTGGTAACGATATAGCCATATCTTGACTTGAACCCTCTTCATAAAGTGCAAAGTGGTAGAGGTGGGCTTTATGTTAGCGCTATTTAATTCCCTTCCTTTACCCATAGTGTATCAGTTACACAAAAATAAACGCAACCCTAGTAGCCGATATGCCAAGTCTAACAACGTTCACAAAACTATGGTAGGTATAATTCTTTAACAGTATCTCTACTCCTATCATGTACCTTATAAGACCTTGTCGCTTCCCACTTCCACTAGAGCGTGGATACCTCGATTCCCTTGAGAAACCCTCTCGGTTGGAACTGCATTTTTGAGTTCAAACCCCTTGGATACTATGCCAAGTGAAGTGTTACCAACACATACATGCCGGGGGAACGCCGTACCCCTACATTTAACTGGATGAAGGTTCATCAATTGTCAAACGCCATTCCTCTTAGTGGTCAACCTTATGGTGTGGGGTCTATACGATATAGTAAGTAGGAAAGTAGTATTATGCGACAAGGTAACTCTATCGCGTACGTTTGGATGACCCTTCCCAAAAAAATAATTGGGGAAAGTAGGAAACTATTACCCCTAAGGGCAACTACTGTCCATTTTTCCCTAGTGTAATATCCCATATACAGCCATCAACATTACATCGCTACAACTCCACTAGATGCTATGAAAATTATACATCGACACATAATCCTACTTATCGCATTGTAAAAGCCCATTGATGGGATGTCCCTACGGGTCAAATGGTAAGACAACACAGCAGTTAAACTCGGGAAACCATGTATTATATTTGGAAAGATTTAAACAACCCTCATCTATATAAATTACCAATAATCCCATCAGCATAACCACTTTAGACTCCTCTCTTGCTGAATTCCATTAGACATCCCTAAGTTCAAAGGAAACAGGAGGAGATCGGGCTACACATATCACCACCTTTAATTTATGGTATGTTCTAGATTCCATGGTGAAGATAGTATCTCACTCGGGCTCTTTTACACTCTAAGAAATGCTACCAAATGGTACAGCAGTGCAGATTTGCGATTAAATAATTTTGATGCTTTAGCAGTGGAATCTCTTAAAGACTTTCAAGCTGGTATGCCGATGCAAAAACCGAACAAGAACTTGTAACCTTGTGGCACAGAACGTGCCACTACATCTTCCCTGATACATTCATCGTGGAGACATGACAGTTGAGTCAAAGCGCCCGATCTTTGGATGCGTATGTTATCGAAGCCCGGATTTTTTCAAGTCACTCTTTACCCTTGTAAAAAATTTTCCGATCGGTGCATAGCAATAAATTCTACGTACATACCTTATAGATCTCATTTATTTGTAATCTGTTTCAATTGTAGTTACTCCCCAATGGCCACAGAAAACCTAAACCATCTCTATAAACCCACTGGGGCTTTATCTGACAACATATTATTTCAAATTCTTGTGTAGTTGTAAAAACGGCTCAGTGACATGCTTCTTGACCATATTCGGCTACCGGCGCCCCTACCCAGTCAACTAATCTTCCCACCACTATAAGGTACACTCTGTCGGTATACTGCAAAAAACTAAGGTAAGAAAAATAAGAATAAGGAAAATAGTTTCTTAGAAGAGTAGCCTAACACTTTGAAATAATACGTTAAAACTGTTGCTAAAAATGACACAAAGGAAAGAAGGATAAACCTATTAGATTCCTTGGAAATATATCGCAAGACCACTTGAATTATAAATGTCCTGAAAATTTTCTGCAGGAATGCATATATGATTTTATCGCAAAAGGACTTTGGAAGGAGACATATTTGTCTAGCCTACATTAACTAAGTAATCTTGGGCGAGCTCTTACCTGGTGCAAACCCTTCTGACACGCGGGGAAATGGTGGTACTCATCCTTTTGGTGAAGGATCATCTAACATGGTTGTTATTGAACTCTGACCTAGCTAAAACCCTTTGAAATCAATCATGATGCTCAGAACATGGTTCAAGTTGAGATGCTCACCATGTGTAGATCTTGCATATCCAATGAGTTGTAAATGACCCTGTCATTCGTTCCCCCAAAGGGACCCTTTGATGCACATATCATAGCATATGCACGTGCTACCCGAGAACTACAACATTGTGAAAGACTTAGTATGGCTTACCATCATCATCTTCTGCCTGAAGTGGTACAGAGCACATGATACGAAGGAAATCTGCACCATTTGGCCATTGTGGTGAATTTACCCCATGATTCAATGCTATATCTATTTTCAAGATGGAAAAATGCAAATCTTCCTTTAACGAAAGAAAATTCTTTCAGAGTTCAAGTGTTGAAGGGGAGGCCAATCCATCACATTGTCATAAAGGAAGGTGTGACCTAAGTAATGTCAATTCTGGTCTATATCGCTTTGTGTTCATTTACTTTGTCTCCACGATCCAAATTCCATAAATGCATTTGATTCCCACACCTTCCTCCCAAAATGCCTGTATAACTGCCCCATTACACTTAGTGGAAAAAAAATAACTATGGACATCAAATTCGTGAGCTTCATCTCGACTATAATCTTCTTCTAAGTTGTAGTTCGTCTTATTCGATATTTACCATTATCTCTTCGGTTTTTCGAGCTCATCCTTTCTCCATTGGATGGAAAAGATAGTTACGGAGTGGACCATGTCCTTTTACACCTGATTATTCCATTATAGTGGAATTGTGTCCTCCGTCACAGGCATTCTTTGATTGTTACGTTAGTGTCGGTACAGTCTTACGAAGACATATTAAGTGATAGGTTTCTTTCCTCTCCCAGCACGAGGTTCCACACATGGTTTAATGATATCCACCATCACCACGATGGCTCTATCCAACCCTTGGTCTACCCAGCCTTCGAAGTGTGGTTCCTACGGAGATCATATGCCGGTATCACCTCTTGAGTTGGAAAAGCATCAAAGCCATCCAAATAAACATTTGGGCTCCTCATTTTAGCACGGATTTCGACCAATGGTACCAACCTCTCACACAACATAGTTCCTTATAAGGATCTCCCTCGATGCGTCTCTGCTACGGAGCGAAGCTATACGAGATAGCGTCTCTAAGAACAACCTTGAGGAGAGAGTTTCCACCATGCGATGCTTCGATGTATAATTCATCGTGATCATATACAGTCTCATGCTGACCCACGAGATGGTTGCATGTATTTATGATTATTTCAAAATATCGATGAAGAAGGATACATGGGGAAAAAATTCCTAATTGTATATAGACCAACTTGATGCATGTGTCATGGAGAATATTAAGATTAGACCAGATTACGGTTCGAGAGAAATTACTTTAATTTTCACTACTTTTTAAGGAGTTCACGGTTGCTTGCTTGGTCTTACAACAAAATTATAGTCATAGATTTCTCTTCTGTACCTATTGGTACGCCCCTTTAGTGCCATGTGGAAATATCGACTCCGGTCTCCTGTAAAGGTTCATCCACATAGGGATAACCCTTGATCATCAAGATCTATCCATTAAACCACTCAAATAGTATACATCGTAGAAATGAAGTGGATCTCCTCCATTCAAAAACATCGAGGAGGACCAATGACCCTATCTGGTTCTCATGCTCACAGCATCATGATAATTAGAGGCCTCATAAGTCCTCTCTCTTATATGAACGAGACGATTAACATACCATGCCCAAACTCTCTTTAGGATTGTCTTTCAGATGTCACTCCTTCTTGAACACGATGGACAATACCTTCACATTAGGTAAATATACGTAAATTTGTCGGAAATCTAAGCGCTAGTAGTACTTAGGCCTTGGTAGCGAGAATTCTGACTTTATTCTACCAAGCGGATAATTTATCGGCTGAGAAATGATCTCACCGATCTATAGGCCACTTGTGTTTTAGTTATCGGGTTACTCACTGGCATAGTTTTTGTTAGTACAACGACACGGGATCAACCCCATGGTGGTTCAGGATCGGCTCTCAATCTGTAAAATAAGGCCTTGGCCCTCTTGCATGATCGGCTAGTCGGAAAGTATATATATTCCTTCTCTCCTCCCGTGAGATCACCGGCCAAAATCATGAAAATATATGATTTTCATCCCACCATTTGATTTATACATCTTATAAGGTCCTCCTGCTCTTTCATTATCTCTAATCTGGCATATTTGAGTAATTTACACCTACGGAGAAATAATAAACATGCCATATTGATAACCATTTCCTGTTCCTCTCTCTCGTGCTCTGTTTCATGGCAGATAATCATGGAAAAAAGCTTTGTACCTACACAAATCAAGTTTTCCATGGATTATTTGTTGGCGTAACCATTACAAAATGGAGAAAACCAAGCTTAAAAATTGTTTGGGCCGGCTAACAAATGGCTCTGTGCAAAGCAGAGAGTGCTAACACATTGTCCCTTAATGGACAATGTGTTTAATGTAGCCCTACCACTAAGCACCCATGTTACTTGCCCAAAATCTCTAGGGATTGCCAAAAAGTCAGTTTTTAACCATAAAAAACATTGAAAGAACTAATGGAAAGCTAGATAAAGGCTCAAGATCTTTCCTGGAATAGAAGAAATCAAAAACAATTTCTCGGTTAGTCAACAATTAGCAGCAGAAGTTCCATCTATTTTTTTTGCATCGGAGTTCTTTCACTGAACACAAACAATGAAAATGAAGGTCTATAACCTTCTTATGGACACTGTGGAGGTACAAATCACTTAGCTAGTCATTTGAAATTGGTAAATTTTTGTTATCTCTTTATGAAATTGTTGTTTTGTCAAAATAACCAATGCTTTGATGAATTGTTAGTGTTTGTATGCAGAGTTGACCATGCTTTACGTAGAACGAGCCTTATTTTTAGGGAATTTTTCTAGCTCAGAAAATAGGAAAAAGCTCGAGTTTCCTTCTCAGGTCTCGTTAAACTACCATGATGAAGAAATATGAGCCATTCTTTTCCATATTTTTCTAGCTCGTTCAAAACCAAAAAATACACCGCATTTTTCTCCACTTGACTCGCTAAAATTTCACGGAGAGGATCGATTTTTTCTTTGTATGACTTATTAAAACCTCATGAAGAATATTGAATTTACTTCGTCTCCTCGTACTCATAAAAAAATGAGGTAGATGTTCATTGAGCATAAGTTTATCTCTTTATCCAGATTCAATGGACTAGCTTACAAAAAAGTAATTGTGTTGGGCATATTATTCTCCATTTGTCATGCCCGTCATCAACCATGAAAAAGGTAACCCCTTGGAGTTTTATTTTATGATTTTTTTCAAACTCCCTAAATCTGAAAAGATCACCAATTTTACCATTTTGGACTCGTTAAACATAATCATATGGGGAAAAATTTGGAAAAAGTAGAGACTCATTCTTTTATAATTTGAAAGTTGACTTGTTAGCAACACCTTGAACATGGCACTCCTCAGAAAATTCTCTTACAATTAGTCGAACCTTAGCATTCTATGAGTTTAGCCTTTGTATGCTGATGCCCTGCATTGCTAAATCCTAACACTCCTTTGTGTTCATAAGCCTAATCTGCCTAGTACCCTATTTGTTGTGCCTTCTATTGTTGAAGATATCTCTCTATATACTACTTATTTTATCAACCAAGCCATCATATGCCAGAATTCATTTTCCGTTTTCAGTTAGTACCATTTTCTCTTGACTATCTTCAAAACAAAATCATGTGTTTCCCATTTCGTGTCAACTGATGTAGGACGCCTCATTGCCTGCCTCTTGATAGATCTCTTCCAATCAACTTAAACATCTTATCTAGGAAGTTGATCTAGAAACAGATCATTATTCTGGAGGTTAAAAACCTTAGTGGTAGGTTACCTTGTGTTTTATTTGGGGTTTTCATCACTACCTCCTAGTCGAATGATTATATGAGTGCTTGACATAAACACCATTTATTCACACTCGCTAGATTGTACTATGCATCTTGAAGACCATCACCCTTATCGGTGGCCATCTTCACGTCTAAAAATAGTTTTCATCATTGATTGGTAATCAGAAAATTTTTCGCATGTTAAAATACAAATCCTTTATTGACATGTGAGGAAATATGCAACTTTAGTGAAGTAGAAAACAAGACCTTAGGTTTAGGCTTACATCTTTCAGCATTGCTTCCTCTGCCAAGCAGCTATATTATTTTCAGAGAAAACTTATCAATTTGATCCTTCCATGGCACAAGTTTCCACATTGTGCTTATTAGTAGAAAAACTTGTCATATCTCCTCCTGGAGAAATAATTTTGATATAACTGCTGAGCATGGGAATGCCCGACTCAGGACAGATATTGACATTTTTGACATATGTTGTTTTTTTCAGGTTCTCCTTACTCCTCCAACTCTTCTCACTCTACTACACATGTTATAAATTATTTCGGCTATTGTATTCACCTCTCGCCTCAAAATTATTGTGTAATTTGTTACAGTACAAATGACCTCCTCATCAGCTTAGAGGAGAAGTACACATGGAAATAAGAAAATGACCTAGACAAAGACCTATTTTTCCAGGGTAACACACCCTAGAGATATCTAGGTCATGTTATGATGCATCCCTACCTCTTTGAGGGAGCGTTAGTGCCTATTTTAATTCATTGTATGATATAAGGTGCAAATTTACCCATGTTTCATTAGGAAAAAGGGACAAATCCGTAGTACCTGACTGAAATTCTCGACTTTTCTAAAGGAGTCGGTCCAAAAATCAGCAACATACGATGCAAGCCTCTGATTGGACATTAGTAAACCCATTTGAATATCCAAAGAGGAAAAAAACTAGGAAAAGCATGGATTTTTCTCTATTCAAACTAATGGAGAATAATGGCAAGATTTATGCTCCCAAATTCTTATAAATTGCACGCTAGGGCTCATTATCAATGGTCAAACGGTTGATTGTGTGAAGAGCGCACTTTATTTGTTGAGTGTAAGGTTTCATGATTGTTTATGTTCATCAAGAACTCTTGGCCTAAGCATTGTCACACTTAGATATTGAGGACATAGAGTGAGGAGCCAGAAGACTGAGGGAAGGTTGACCAAACTAATGGTTGTAATATTCCTTTTCTAAATAATAGAACTACCTTTATTTTGTCCACTTGGTGTCTTATTGATGCATATAATTTCTATTTGTTTAAGACACATGGTATAAGTCGATTGTATCTACATATTTTAATGTTTGAGTATATACTTGTTTGATTATTTATAGTGATAAAACTATTAAGATTACACTAGTCATTTTTTTGCTTGCAGGATTTAGACATGGAGTTGGTGAGGATGACTTCCACCACACTGCATTGTACTCTCCATTAGATCTGCCTTATACATTGAGGTAATCCTTCCATACTTCACTTTATCAATCCAACATTAGTATGAACATGTATGTAGTTTCTTTGTGAATGTTGCAACTAATCTTACTGTCTGCCTTAGGTCCTGGGAAGGTCCGATAGGGATTATACTCTACCTACCACCTCTTCATTTTACCCCTAAGAAAATTTTGTAGAAAATTATCACATCTTAATGATAAAAAGAGAAATAAGAACACATGTACACAACCATGCATGCCAAAACTAGCAAGGAAATCACACATGCAAATCGATACCTCCAATTAACACATTGCATATCACTTATCCCTCTATGCCTTGCTTTATATTTGCTTCCTCTTTGAATTATTTTCCTCTATATATTTGATGCTAAAGTGATCCAAGAAAACTATAAGTTTCCAAGGGTGTGTGAGAGAGATAATAGAGAGTGAGCTCCAAAACTGAACTCACAAAAGGTTACACTAAGAAAAGATACCAATTGTTCCTCAAAATCCTTTTTATTAATATGGATTTTATTTCCTTGATTTTCCATTATTTTCCATCATTTTACTCCACAAATGCAACCTGTGACCTTTCACCTTCTTCTCCCAATTTCCATTATTTTCATAAATAAATTGCCAAAAATGTCATTTTTCCTTTCCAAATCCTTTTTCATTTCCTTTTCCAATTCCTTAGCCATAATAACCTAAATTCACATCGTCACTGGGATTTTTTACCAAAATTCAGCTTAGAATAAGTGTCCCACAACCATGGTTATTATTTTTCCTTTATTAGCTTTTATTACAAATGTTACAGAACCCTCCCCCTTGGGGGAGTAGTGTCCTCAATGTTTAATGGCCTTTACAAAAAAATTACCCCGAAAACATAATTTATTTCCCATAGAGATTTATTACTTAGCTCGTTGTAGTATTTACAATGATCAACCTGATAAGAATCAAGACAACATGACAAAATAACGACATGACACCCATAACGCTTATCATAGCCTTATAACACATCTCGTGGTGGTATTTACATCCATATACATATGTATATATACTAAAAAATCATACCAGAACATATACCAAAACATATATCAAGGACATTCACTCAACTAGCAAATAAAGTAGGATACATATCCTGCATCTGATCTACCATCTTCCATGTAGCTTCATCGGGCCGAAATTGATTCAAATGCACTTTAACCTACTCAATTTCTTGGTTAGAGAGCATAAACACCTTTCTCTATAATATACACTGAGGTTCCAGCTAGAATTCTCCATTTGGCTCCACCTCCAATACAGACTAGTCAATCAAAGGATCATCATATTTAAGATACTTATTAAGTAATGAAACATGTAAAACATCATGTTTTTTCAAAATCGGAGGTAGTTCAAGTTGATAGGCTACTATTCCAATCCTTTCAAGAATATTGAAAGGTCCAAAGAACTGAGGTGCGAGCTTGGAATATGATCCAATCCGTAATGAGCTCTTCTTGGGCTTGACTCATAGGTACATTTGTTCCCCAACCTGAAACTCATTTAATAACCTATTCTGATCTCCATAAATTTTCTTCCTATGCTTTTTTTCTTTCATATTATTTTTCATCAACTGCACTTCCTATGCCATTTCTTCCAACATGTTTAGTCCAATCAATACCATGTTCATTAGAACACTCCAACTAATGGGAGTATTACAACTCTTCCCATAGAATGATTCAAAAAAACTCATCCTCAGTGAATCATGATACCCATTGTTGTAATAAAAACCATCTAATGGAATGAACTCCTCCCATATGCTTTGCTAATGCATCACATAAATCCTCAACATGTCCTCAAATATACTATTGACACTCTTTGTTTGTCTGTCTTTTTGTGGAGGATGTTGCGTATGTGTTATATTTTTTGGACCCTATTTTAGCTGGGTAGACTTGCCTATGGCTTTGTGCATGGGTTTGCACATGGTTTTGGGGAATGATGGTTTTTGGCCGATGTTATATTGTAGATCTGGTCAAGGGAACTATGGTTATGTTCTAATCCAGGGTTAATGGATTGGGGTTTATGAATGCTTCGACGTGTATATATATATATATATATATATATATATATCTGTGTGTGTGTGTGTGTGTGTGTGTGTGTTGTAACACTAAAATAAGATAATTAAAGATCAATCTTGTAGTCCCGAGAAAATCTCTGTGTATATATGTTTTATGTTTTATGTTTTATGGTCTAGCTATTTTTTATTTTATGTTTTCTAAGAATTCGTTTGCAGATAATTTATGTACAGGGTTAAAAGCTAGATTTGGTATCAGATTTGTTTCAGATTCAAGGGGACACCTTCGTTACAAAGGGGTGTTTTTCTCGCCTTTGGTAGACCCTATTCAGTGGGAGATCTGCGGGATCGATTATTGATGTGAAATAAGATGGTGAGTAGTTGAAAGATAACAAAAGAGAAATTTAATGGTCAGAGTTTTGAGTTGTGGAAGCTCAAGATGGAGGATTTGCTCTTGGATAAAGATTAGTGGATCATGGTAGATCCAAGCACTAAACCAATGAAAATTTTAGATGAAGACTGGGTGATGTGGGATCGGAAGGCAAAGAGAAAAATATAGGTTTGTATCTCATATTTTGTATTGTTGAATGTATCTAGGGAAGATACGTTGAAGAACTTGTGGGTGAAGTTAGGGACTTTATACCAATCTAAATCTCTGGTGAATAAACTATTTTGTTTAATTGTTCTCTAAATTTCGATTTCTGTGAAAATTGTGTATATGGGAAGAAAAATGAAGTGAGTTTTCCTTCTGGTGTTAAGAGGGCGAACAAGATATTAGAGCTTGTGCACAGTGATGTGTTTGGATATTTATGGGCTCTATGACTGGTAAATTATGTGTACTACGTTTCATTCATAGATGAATTCTCAAGGAATACATGGATATATTTTTTGAGGAACAAATATGAATTCTTTGACAGATTTAATTAATTTAAGGCTCTGGTGTAAAACCAGAAAGCTAAGAAGACAAAAGTGTTGAGGAATGATAATGGTGGAGAATTATGTGGGAAGAAAATTAACAAAATGGAAAACCACAAAAAAAATCCAATGACATAATTTCCCATGGAAGATTCAAAATAGGTAATAGTGTGTAGAGCCCCAATTTTCTATTAGAGAGCTTTCAAAGTGAAGAAAACACACATCCCCTTACATGCTGAGTGACAATTTTTTTCATGTGAGGCCAATCAAAAAACCTTTGTAAACAACACAATTTTTTTTCTACACCAAAATGACTCAACATAAGATAGGTATGATCCTCTCTCGTCGGATGTACTCTTTCATTGGTGTGGATACAAAGTTCTCCAAGATGGTAAGACAATTTTCCCTACAAATAATAATTGTCCACTTGCGATCCATGAGTCAGTTATTCATATAATTCCTTAAAGTATTCATCATCAACATAATTCTCGTCATAAATTTCAAAATATAAAGAGGGCTTTTGAAAAAATATAGATGAAACCATATAATGGTGAGAAAGAATATTGTCCACTTTATTGTTGGTGGGCTTCCTATATTTTATTACCATGTAAACCTCCTAGAACTATCCCATCCATCTAAAATGTAGTGCTTATTGAAGCCATGTTTTTTACTATAGTTACTGCAAGGGATCATGATCTGTGTGAATTATGGTCTCCCTGCCAATAAAATAGTGTTTCCACTTCTTCACACTTTGAACCAAGGAATACAACTCCTTTTCATATGTGGGATAGTTCACAAAAATTTGGTAGAATGTCTTTAACATACAATTTTACTTCGCTCAATCAACAATGCTTCCATGGAATACCCAATAACATATGTTTCAATATCAAAGGGTTGTTGGAGATATGGTAAGGTCAAGATAGATGTGATATTAATTTTATATTTTTAGTGTATCAAAGTATTTCTGATGCTTTCCTTCCCACTGAAAGGTTTTCTTCACACATGCCAATCCATGAAAGTGGGATGCAATGGAGAAGAAGTTTGCAATGAACCTTCTCCAGTAGTGTACCACACCCAAAAAGATATGAACCTCTATAACATTGTTGGGTTTAGGTCACTTTACAATCGCATCAATTTTAGAATGATCTACTTTTAATTTTCTACCTCTCACAATGTGACCTAAGTAAACCAAATAGGTCTTACCAAATTCACACTAAGACATTTTGACATACAATTTTTCTTTTTGAAAATATGGGTTAAACTGCATCGGTTCCGATTGTTCATCTTAAATAGCATCAGATCCACTTGTTTCAGTGGAATCCATATATCTATACTGTCACCCAAAACATATAACATATAACTAAATTATGAATAACATACAACTAAAATATGAAAAACATGTCACCCTAAAATTTTCATGTGTTATCATACTCATACTTTCGAAAAACCAATACACATTCTAATTAAAATGTTACCACATATGTTTTCCTTCCAACGTCATGCATAAATAGTTATAAATATTTAGAAACATGAATACATTAAGGCTCTCTAACTCAGAAACTCATGCCTGCATAGAGGGCATTCAAGTTTAACATAAAACCACTTCAAAATGTAGTACCTATGAAAATGGTGATCGCAAGGTAGTCAATTTTCAATTCTAGTGGAGAGCATATCATGAAAAATAGAAAATTCTTATATGTCACCCTCACCCTCACGATCACCAGTGCATACTGGAATGATAACTGTTGGATAAGACTCAACAACTGCCATAGCAACAACTATGGGATAACTCTCATGGCAAGCAATGTATTTCTCTCGCAAATGTGTATGAAGATCAAAACTATCACCTCTCAATTGTACAGAATTAGTCGTATTACTATTTTCTTCCAAGAGTTTCATTATGCGATGACAATGTATAAAATTATCGCTCCATACAATATGTTGGCTCCACACATTTCCATATAGGCGGCTCCAATCTAAGATAGTTCACAACAAAACAACATTCATGTTGTTAGCCATTGCAGCCTTGATATTCCTTGGGCCACTATAGTTCAAACAACACCATTCAAATCTTGATTTCGTTCCAATGTTGTCTAATTGACGTGCAAACACATTATTCCAAATGTTCTCTAATTTCCACTCATATCCATTCTCTATATCAATCCTTGTAAACATTTTACTAGAGACCAAGTGTTGCTGAGCAACAAATTTGTTTTCGATAGATGCCTATTGATCATCTGAAATATCATCAGTTCCGCTTGTTTAAGTGGAATCCATATATCCATATGTTCCTCTGTCATTGGATGTACTCTTTCATTGGTGTGGATTTAAAGTTCTACAATATGGTAACACAATTTTCCCTGCAAATGATAATTTTCCACCTGTGATCCACAAGTCAGTTTTTCATATATCTCCTTAAAATCTTCATCATCAAAATATTACATGTCATGAAGTTCAAAAGATAAATATGTGTTTTGAAAAACTATAGATGCAACAATGGGAGGGTGAGAAAACATATCAACCACTTTATTGTTGGTTCCCTTCCTATATTTTATTACCATGTGAACCTCCTAGAGGAATCCCATCCATATAAAATGTATTGCTTCTTGAATCCATGTTTGAAACTATAGGTACTGTAAGGGCTTATGATATGTGTGAATTATGGTCTCCCTGCAAATAAAATAATGATTCCACTTCATCATTCTTTGAACCAAGGAATACAACTCCTTGTCATATGTGGGATAATTCACAAAAACTTGGGAGAATCTATTTAACATTCAATTTTCCTCTACTGAAACAACAATGCTCCCATGGCATACCCACTCAAATCTATTTAAACCTTAAAAAATTGTTGGAGATATGGAAAGGTCAAGATAGATGTGAAATTGATTATATATTTCTGTGTATCAAAGTCTCTCTACTGCTTTCCTTCCAACTCAAAGGTTTGCTTCACACTTGTCAATGCATGTAAAGGGGATGTAATGGAGAAGAAGTTTGAAATGAACCTTTTCCAGTAGTGTACCGCACCCAAAAAGATATGAAACTTTGTAACATTTGTGGTTTTAGGTCACCTTACAATAACATCAATTTCAGAAGGATCTATTTTTAATTGTCTACGTCTCACAATGTGACATAAGTAAACCAAAGCGGTCTTACCCAATTCACACTTAGAAATTTTGACATACAATTTTTCTTTTTGAAAAACATGCGTTGAATTATGGTGGAAGGTAACTTAAGGTAAATAGTTTATATACTTTAGTATGAAATATCTATAGGAATTTAATTTTTGGATGGTCTTCACAAAAAGCACAATATTGAAAATTCTATGCCCAAATATTTCAAAAACATGTACAAATATTTCATCCATGTCCATAAATTATGGCACAAGCTATGTGACAATTATTCAAATGGAAATATATTGTGCATAAGATGAAATAACACTTTCAACATATAATCTCTTCTTTCCAAATCTCAAATTTCTTATTTGTTATTTACATAATCGTAGAGGTTACATTTACCAAATGAGGGTACATAAGAAGGAAGGCCATGATGATGAAGATTTTTGGAAGTCGCATCTAAAGTTTAAACCAACAATATTTGGTGGGAAGAACAAGCAGAAGACTATAGGAACCGTACATAAGGACCTTTTACCTGATTCCAGTGACGAGACATGGATCATATTAGTGGTAATAAATGCTACTCTTTATCTTCATGCTAATGGAAATTTTGAATTGCATGCAAGTACGAGTTCTTCAAATCAGTCTCTTGTTAATGAATGAAAGAGGACTAAATTCAAATCCTTGGTTAAAAAATTAGGATTGGAGACCAAGCCTCATCTGAAACCCCAACTCTTGGTTGGGTGTGTGATAGAGCCAAATGACATGTAACCCAGATGTTTAGAGCTACATCTGCGAATGCATCCAACCTAGTCGATCAGGTTGACCTTGATATTGTAACTTTGGATATATCTAGCATTGTATTGTAGAGTCCATATTTGTATGGTAGGAAAGAAATTTTGTTTCACCATGAGAACAAGTATCATCTCATGAAGGATGAGGTAGAATACGTTTTCAAGGCTCATCGTGCTAATGTCAATACCAATATTGGAAGGTGTAGGTTAGATCAAGAGGTCGGTGAATTTTAGAAAAGGGTCCATGCTCATGGTTGTGAGAGAAAAAGATGTTGAGACATCTCAAGGTTTTCAAGGTTGTGATCCCACTCATAAAAATGAATTTTATGAAATTGTTAGTAAATATAATGGGATTTATTAGGAACCAAGTGGGTTTCGGATTCCAGCCACTATGTCCAATTGATGTTGATCTAGGTAGATATTGGTGGCCGCCCCCCAATTCCATTTGGGCTCGCACCATCAATTCTTTCAGCCTTTCACTTGCAACACAACTTACTATTTTTAACAGTTGTTTGGGTCTTGCACTCCCGCAGTCGTTTTGGGGCTGTAATGATCCAGGTGGATATTTGTGGCCACAAACCTATTCCATTTGGACACCCACCATCACTTCTTTAATTTTTAATTTTAACCACAAATTACTATTTTTAGCAATTTTTCGGGTCCTAGACTTTCGGAGCAACTTTAAGGCCCTAAACGACATTTTTTGGGAAAACTGGGAGCAACATGGATCCATGGACCAATGTTTCTCACACCAAAAGTTGTATTCCTCAGATATATATTTCTAACGAGCTATTGAGTTCCTCAAACAGAGATCGAATGCCAAAGTTATGTCCCTGGGAAGTTGAAACACCAATTTACCCAAACGGGGCGCATAGTTTGGCGCTTCATCTCCTACATTTAGGTTTTTGGACGTTTCAAGTTTTACATTATTTCTCAACCATAAATAGGTCTTCGGCCCTCATTGTAACATAGTGGAGGGGCCTATAGCCATCACATCTCTTCTTATAGATACGCTACCAGTGCCCTCGCCTGCTCATTTCCATGATGTCTTAAATAGGCCTTTGAGCCTATATGTAACATAGTTCAGCCACATCTCTTCTCAGTGATAAGCTACCAGCACCCTAGCTATTTATTTCTGTTAAATCATATTTCAGTAATCTGATTTTAATAAAATGAGACATTATTTATGTTCCATCTCTGTGTTTATGGTTATATGTGTATTTTGTTGCATTCCTGCATAAATCCGGATTAGTGGTATCATAGGGGGGTATTTTCCTTCTTCGTTTTTATTTTTGAGTCCCCAATGTGGTCAGGGTATAGGGATTTTGGGCTTGATCCAGTTGAACCCTTGCAAGATCAGCCTCGTAAACCCGGACGACCCCCCATGGAGGAAGGAAAGGAAGACAAGGGAGCAGGAGATTCTATCAAAGTATTGCTTGAGGAGGCCCTCGAGAAATAGAGGAACACGATGATGGATAAATTTTCACAGATACTTCAACATCTACCCACCGACGACACATCTTCATCCAACAGGTTCGCCAACAAGTCTGTGACATCCTAGACAAATCCAATAACAACTTCAGCAGAATCACCTCTCACAAAGGAACTTAACGCAATAGGGACCATTTCTTCCTAAGGAGGGAGGAATGATCTAGGTGGATATTGGTGGTCTCCTACCTATTCCATTTGGGCCCACACCATAAATACTTTCAACCTTTCACTTGCAACACAAATTACTATCTTTAGTAGGTTTTCAGGTCCTGCACTCCCGAGCCATTTTGGGACTGTAGTCATCCAGGTGGATAATGGTGGCCACACACCTATTCCACTTGGACCCCCACTATCAGTTCTTTCCATTTCTAAGTTTCAGGATAACTTACTATTTTTAGAAGTTTTTTGGGTCCTGCACTTCTGGATCCGTTTCGATGTTTCTCACAAAAAACGTTGTAGTCCTTGGATAGATATTTCTAATGAGCTATTGAGTGCCTCAAATGGAAATCGAATGCCAAATTTACGTCCCCGGGAAGTTGAAACACCAATTTACCCCAATGGGGCCCATACTTTGGCGCTACATCTCCTATGGTTAGGTTTTTGAACATTTCGGGTTTTGCATTGTTTCTCAACAATAAATAGGCCTTTGAGCCTCATTGTAACACAGTGGAGGGGCCCGTAGCCATCACATCTCTTGTCATGGATATGCTATCAATGCCCTCACCCGCTCATTTCCATGATGTCTGTAATAGGCCTCCGATTCTCAATGTAACACACTTTAGAGGCCTGTAACAGCCATGTATCCTCTCAAAGATAATCTACCAATGCCCTAGTTGTTCATTTATATTAAATCATATTTCAGTCATTTGATTTTAATAAAATGAAACATTATTTTTGTTGCACCTCTGTGTTTATGGTTATATGTGTATTTTTTTGCATTCGTGCATACATCAAGATCAGATGTGGCCAAGCCATTTGCACCTATTCAAAAAGATTTCACTCATATAGTGTTTGAAGTTGTTAAGATCAACAAATTCATTTAGTGCATTAAGCACATACACCAATAGGTCGGTGACATATTGGAGAGAGCTAATGCTAAGCACAAGCATCAGCATGATTACCATTGGCTGCCACACAACTTCCAGGTAGGAAAAAAAAAATTCCTATATTTTTAGAAGGAGCACCTTTCTAGGCCCCACCACAAGCTTCACTCACTTCGATATGGGCAACACACCATCACCAAAGTTGTGGGGAACAATGCCTTCACACTTAGTATTAAATGTGGACTGCCTTCAAGCTTAGTATTCAATGTGGACCACCTTTGGCCCTAGTTTCAACCATTACTAGACACATGCAACGTTGTAGAACAAATTAATCCAATAGAGTTAAGCCAAGGTTGCCTGGAACAAGAAAAAATTGATCAAATCATGGACATAGAGAACAAGAACACACGCCAATACAGGATCCAACTATATCGAGTTCTCAAAGTAGACCAAAACCTTCACTAGGGAAAATGGTTCACCAAGGACCAGATTCAACAAATATCTCCTCACCTCATTGTAATGTAGTTCAGAGGCATGTAGCCACCACATCGCTTTTGAAAGATTAGCTACCATCACCCGAGCTAGTTTATTTTCAATTTTTCTATTATTAATAATTTTTGAGTACTTGATATTATTGAAATGAAGTGTTATTCTCATTGCATCTCTTCATGTATGTTTATTTATGAGCTTTAATGAATTACTGAATAAGCCAGGATCACATAGTTACTTGGAGGACTTTGACAGGGAGTAAGTGAGGTTCTAACACCTTCAATTGATGAGTTTCATTTGGGCTTGGTCTTGTAGAAATATGGCATAACTTTTGGAGATTCGGTTGGTTGTTTGGATGATCTATTTCGTAATTTTTTGATGATTCCACTTCCTTAAGGTGACCTAGGAAATTCAATTAGTATTCATATTTTTCATGCATACATTGATATTGTTGTCAGTTGCATGCATGGGATCATGATGTGTGGTTGATATGGCAATGCATTAAAGACTGAATTATGGCTAGGATGATATCTATATCCTTGTATGATTATATATATATATATATATATTGTGATAAGATGGGCAGTGTTGCAGATGCGAAATCCTCCCCAAACTAATATAAGGTACGTTGTTTTAGTTATCATGTTTTCAATACGTAATTACATGTGACATTTAATCTAGGGTTAAGAGAAATCCCTTTCACCATTTTATTGTCCTTCATTTACATACTATCAACTGGCCTATTTTGCTATCACATTACTATTTCCACTCAATGTGGGCTACCTCTTTGAGCCTTGCGTAATGTGAAGTGTCATATTCCATTAATTGTCAGTAGAAATAAATTACAAGAAATTACAAAATGAAACCTTATACCTCCACTTCCTGGGATGGCCTGAAAATGGAGACTTCTATTAGAGAAATGGGCTACACGGTTGGATTATTGGTAAAAATTCATTAAAATGAAAATAAATATGACTCCTTTCTAATAGTGACAGTTCTAGACCCTAAATGAATCTTCTAACCATAAAAAAAGATACCCCTCTAAGGTGTTCACCCTCCTCAATACACTCCTAGCTTTTCTGCAAATGAAATATGATGCTTTGAGTCTGCCACCATCCCCAGTCGAATGAAAAAGGTCGATTTAAATAATAAAAGGTGGGTGGAGTTTTCAGAACAAATTCATACTCTTGTTGGCGGTAGTGGTGAATTTGGGTGGGTTCAAACCTTATCAGCCTCCATACACTTTTCTTCATTGTATTGATGTGTTGAGCAGGTCCGCCAATGGGTGGCCTTCCCATAGTATATATGGCGAGTTGGGGGACCACCACCCCATTTCTGTATTTTATTTTTATTTTTTTGAACATCAATGGTAAAATATTGGTGGTTGTTTTTAAGGGTTAGTGGAAAAATTAAGGAGGTGATAACTTTTCTCGTTCCAACAACCAAATTCCATCTGCCCACCCATTGCCAAATGTTTTCCTTGTTAGTGGTCGCCACTTTCTCTAGTTTGACCAAAATTTTGACTATCCATAACTTTATTATAGGAACTCGGCTTTAAGTATCCTTCATGTTGTTGGAAATATTGCAATGAGATACTATTGGAAATATTGATATGAGATTTTGCACCACCAAAAGATTTATCATTCAATTTGAAAGTCACAATATTTCTCCCTCACTTTATCCTTTTCAATCCATCGGGCCTTGCTTTGATGCATTCAATTGAAACAAATATGAAGGTACTTCACACATCCTTGTAGTGAATTCCAAGTCTTCCTTTCATGAATGATATCCTCATGTAGCTTGTCCAAGTATTCATGTGCCAACTCTTCCAATGTAGTAACCTTCCCAACCTCTACGATGTCCATGATCAAAGGAGGCTCATAAAGCTTCAAGTTTTCAATGTTACATCTGCATGTATGCTAGAAAATCAAGAGGAAAAACATTTTCTCCAAACTTTTCTAATATGGGGAATGGGAAATATCATATTTGTCTCAACATATTTCTTTCCCCTTTCATCTAGTCTTTGCTAATATGTAGCCACACCCTTTATCCAACCTAGAATTCGTGATCAACCCAGTGCTTGCCATGCCTAGCCTTGTATCGAGCTTTAATTTTCTTCAACTTCTCCTGTACTTCCTCTTGAATCATACAAATCCACTTAATTAACTTTGTGCCTTCTATCTGTTATATTTCCTAATGGAATATTCATCTCTCCCATAGACCATCTCTAAGAGATTTGTTTGGAAACTATACAAAGCATGTCTAAAATTGTGGGCTCTGAGTGGATGAATGCATTGTCTGATTGTATGCATGTTGTACATAGGGAATCTTTTGGCCCCACAAATTGGAATTTTTTCCATAAGGGCGTCGGAGTAAATGTATTATTGTGTGGTTGAAAACCTTTTTGTGTTCCTTGATATTCGGTTGAAATTTTGTGCTCCTCCTCAGTTTGGTGTCCATCCTTCTCCACAAACTCATCTAGAACTCTCTAAAGAAATGAGAATTTGCACCAGACACAATGGATGCAGGAAAACCAAAATGGACCCATAAAAATTGGAAGAAGAGATGAGAAGTATGCTCTAAAGTGAGCTTCTTTTTACAAGGAATTAATACACACAATTTTCTATGTTGATCCACAGTGGCATACAAATAGTCATGACCTTTCCTAGAGAATAGAAAATCACCACCAAAATCCATTGACGCACTTTCCCATGTATGAATTAGAACAGGAAGTAGTGTGTAGAGCCCCAATTTTATATTAGAGAGCTTTGAAACATAACACAACACACATCCCCTTACATAACGATTCAGAATATTTTTCATGTGTGTCTAATAAAAAACTTTTGTAAATGACACAAAGTTTTTGCCACACCAAAATGTCTCAACATAAGAGGTATGTTCCTTTCCCATTGGATGTACTCTTTCATTAGTGGGGATATAAAGCTCTACAAGATGGTACATCAATTTTCTTTGCAAATGATAATTTTCCACCCGCGATCCATGAGTCAGTTTTTAATATATCTACTTAAAAGATTAATCATCAACATATTTCTCGGCATGAATTTTAAAAGATAAACATGGGTTTTTTAAAACTAAATATGTAACAATAGGAGTGTGAGAACAATATAAGCCACTTTATTGTTGGTGCCCTGCCTATATTTTATTACCATGTGAACCTCTTAGAGATATCCCATCCATCTAAAATGTATTGCTAGATGAAGCCAAGTTTGCGACTGTATGTATTACAAGGACTCATGATAAGTGTGAATCATGGTATCCCTGCCAATAAAATAGTGGTTCCAGTTACCCATTATTTGAACCTAGGAATACAACTCCTTGTCGTATGTGGGATACTTCACAACAACTTGGGAGAATGTCTTGAAAATACAATTTTCCTCTGCTAAATCAACACTGCTCCCATGGAATACCCACTCACATATGTTTCAAACTCAAAAGGTTGTTGGAGATATGGTAAGGTCAATATATATGTGATATTGATTTTATCTTTCGGTGTATCAAAGTATTTCTTCTGCTTCCCTTCCCATGGAAAGGTTTGCTTCACGCTTGTCATGCATGTAAGGGGGATGAAATGGAGAAGAAGTTGCATTGAACCTTATAAATTAGTGTACAACATGTTAGCGCTCAAATCTACCTTAGGCTGAAATAAGGTAAAACTCAAGGCTACATCAAACCACGCTCAGCCTCGTAGCTAGCCCTACGAGGACAGGAGAGGGCTCTCTCCGGGTCTATCTCGACAAAGGATCTTCAAAGGGGCTGAGATGACTTATAATGAACAATGAATACTGATTTTAGGCTAGTAAAAATATAGGAAAGTTTGATTTTGATTTTTTGGGTTTTTGTTGGAGAAATGGGAAAAACAATTTTTGGGTCCGGGGATAAGGCCAGATCTTTGCAGAATTCGAGTTGGGGCGAGGTAGGCAATAGTCTTGATGCTTTTTGATTAAGTGTATGGATAGATCAGAATGAAAAGGAGCTGAAGAGGGCAAGGGAGAACATGGATCCTCTCCAAACAGGCGAAAACATGTAAAACTAAACAAATTCAAAGGCAGAGCACTGAAATCGATGGATTCAACCTCGTTTACTCAATCATTTAGTTTCAGAAGCATAAGAAGGGAATGGCATCCATTAAACATAAAATAACTTACAATAAAATGAGAGAAAACACCATCAAGAACTGAAAGCCACAAGAATCCCAACAGGTGCTGCAAAACCTCTGATCTTTCCTTAGCCAAAATATGAAAAATGTGTACAATAGTGTGCCAAAATCTTCCCAAGAGTCCAACCTGTAGAATGTCTCAAAAATTGCATCATATAGGCCTCCTAACCCCTTCCCACACCTCTAGGGGTCGAATTCCTCCTTCTAGGAGCAGTTCCAACTAATTCTAAACAAAGAACTAGAATATAGGCATCTAAACAACTTGCCTCTAAAAGGGAGGAAACTGATTCTTACATCTGATTTTTACTTTTTTAGGAGTGAATCATCTAGAAGAGGTAAAAGTGAGTCAAAGTTACATGCCAACCATCAATTTACATCATAATAACTCAAAAATTTCATCTACAAGCAAAACTGGTCCCAACTGGCCGAAATCCTGAGCTGGAAGGTGAAAAATTGACCAAAAATCCATATGCGTAGCGCCCCTGAGCCATACGCGTAGCGTGCCTTTCAGCCTGATTTTGGGGTACTTCCTGGCATCTAAATTGAGCTCATGATAGCTCGTTGGAAATCCCTAGATGTTGGCTATCCAACCCAAGTGGAATTTTCCAATTTGGAGCTCATTTTCCCCTCCAAAACTTCATTCTCCCAGAAGTACTTCCTACTGGTGCAAAAGGTGGCAGCAAGGTGGTTTTCATGGTTTTTTTGGGCCTTTTGATCATCCAGAACTTGATGAAATGATTCGGAAATACTTGATCATGCATAAATTACCATGAAAAACCCAAAAATATAAATTTTCCCCCCAGCAAGTGTCTCCATCAAAAGCGAGTGCGTCGACGTGCTACTCGTATAACTGAAAAATATGTTTTGAGACCAAAATATTTCAAAATGACAAAAATTTCTCCGAATTTGCTCAAATTCAGAGCGAAGACCCTCTATCATGTATCATGGCCATCCAATGAAGCCTCGGCCAAAATCCGGAGTGGATCAGGCCTCTTCTGCCGTTTTAGTGCACTGCTCAACCTCCTCTTTAGAATCTTCATTTTTGCCTTGCAGACGTGCATGCGGGCCCAATAATGACCTTTCATGTGACGAAGCATGTCTTTGTCTCTGTTGGATTTTTCCAACAACTTCTCCAGATGAATGTTAACACGTGTGAGGCAAGAATCTCGATCGATTGGTGTCATGTCGCCAGGTCTCTTCCGGGCCAATTGTCGATCCTCACGGATTCGCCGCAGCTCATAGAGTGTGTGCTCATCCTCTAGCTATTTGTTATGCTGCTCCAGGTAGTTTATCACCCACTGAGCCCTCTGCAATTTCTCTTTCAGCATGTCATTCTCGGCCCTTTGCTCCTGGATGATCTCTTTCAGTTTCGAGCTAGGAGAGCTCGCATCAACATCAATGATCGTGAAATCAGTGTCCTGGCCTCCTGATGGGCCCTCATCATGCATGGGCCTCTTGCCCCTGTCCTGAAACTGTACCTATGCTGAAGAAGAAGGCGAGACCCCTTCCACATCATGTGGAGATAATACTCGCTCTGCTGATGGAGTCAACGAGACCCCTTCCACCCTGGGTGGAGATAGTACTCGTCGTGTAGCTGCAAATAAGGCCATGTGGCCTCGCTGCTATGTCACATACAATGGAGCATTGATATGCTCGATCTCAGGAATGTCAGGCTGGTGTGAAGGCTCTCCCTCATCATGAACTACCTCGGGAAGCGGCTGTGGCACTATAAATAAGTTACGAGAGATGAAATCCTCCCAAGTGATGCCCTGTTGTGTTAACTGATGTACCACTACGATCTTGATCAGCGTGTAATGATATATACTTCTATGCTGCTGTGCTGGGGTCTTCCTCTGTACAAAAATCATCATCCTTTCTATGTTGCGATACATGAAGTACGGAATGTTCATCATACGTACCCTCGTGAAATGCATCAACAAACGAACATGGTACGCATAGAGATGCGAGAATCTGCCCTCGCAACTGAAATACCGAATGATGAGTTTCATCAATGGTGCAAACTCATCCTTCAGGAATCTGAAAGGAAAAATCCTGCTCAGGTGCCTCATATACCCAGGTTTGATGTATGGCTCATAGTGGAATTTATCTAACTGCTGACGTTTGTTCCATTCCTCTCCTATATTTGGTATCCCGGTGGCCTGAGCAATAGTCTCTGGTGACAGAATGAAAGCTACTCCGGCGAGGTTTACACGGCCATCATGTAAAAGTAGAACAAATAGACGAGCCAGTTCACGATGATGTTGGGTTTGTGAAATCATCTCACAGTATTGGAAACATGACTGATGCTGAAAACAATCCATTGCAAGCGGGAAAGCCTGCAATTGAGCCAAAGAAGTAGGCTCCTCCCTGAGATGCTTACCACCTTTGCCAATTTTGTGAGACCTCCGTGGCACATTACCCTCTGCTGTAGAATCACTGTCATACTCCTGCTCATAAACTGAATCCGTCTCTGACATGGCTCTGAAAACAAGATGTCTGCAATATTTATGTTGATATAGGTGTAGTGAAGTCAAAAGTTTCAATGTATGCTCAAAACCCAAATATGTTTCATATGTACCAAAGCATCATAAGAAAATAAGTCACAGTCGTAATAGCTCTGTTTAAGTGGATTGGCATAAAAACAGTCACTGCTTTGATCACAAGGGAATTTGACAAATGAGTAGAAAGTGCAATGTAGTGTGCAGCCTTTGTAATGCTGACTAAAATTTTTCAAAGGGGAAACTGAGTATGAGACTGTGTTTGTCAATGGGAAATGGGAAACAATGTGACAATGACCACAGTGAAACAAATAGCAATGACAGTGGTAATATAATGGCAATGACAGCAGTGGTGAAATGACAAACTGCGAGTGTGAGGGCAGTGACACTTTGACAGTAGATGCATAGGTATATATATATCAACAATACAAGCTGGGAAATTCTTCACAAGACCATCAACATGTATTCAAAACCCTAAGAAAGGAATCTGCTATGAACAAAGGGTTACACCTCTCCACATCAAACACACTAATTTTCCCACTTTAAAAACACCACAATCCTATTCAAAAATCACTTAACAATGATGGAGAACCTACTTGGAAACTGATTGTGCTGATTTGGTGTGAAACTGGACGCAAGGGCAAAAATTTTAGCTCTAAGACTGTATGGGTAGCGCGCCTACCCAACGCGTAGCGCGCAGCAAGTGCGTAGCGCCCGTGGTTTTTAACACTGGATGGGGATGTTATATGCGTAGCGCGCCCTATATGGGTAGCGCGCCTCCTATGCGCGTAGCGTGCACCTCCAATGCCTGTCCACAACTTTGCAAAACACGGTTTCGGCCTTCAACATCAACAGCTCGATTTCTGCCTTGAGGATTTGTGCAAATGAATTGTTTACCATGGTTTATATGTGAAGAAAAATATCTCATAAAATCAGATGTGATTTTAAATTTACTCCATGACCCACTTTTATAATGTTGGCACTTTGTCATTCCATCACTTAATATAATGCTGTTCTTTGGCTTTTTCTCGCTTTTTCTGAATCTTGGACTGATGATACTTGGTTGTCTTTTTGCAGGGATTTGGCATTTGACTTTGGAAAAGATCAGAGGCTTGCTCTGAAACTTCTTATGGTGAAACAAATACAATTATTACAAAAAATGAAGTTTGACAATTTCTAGTTCCAAAACAGAGTTTTGGACTAGAAATGTCTTCAAATGTTTTTGATAATAAAAACATGAAATAGAAATCTTTTGAAACCAACCTCATGGCCTGCGGGCTTTTATGACATGTATGCAAAGGACTGAAAACCCTAAACTCTAGGACTAAAGACTCTTCTTAACGAAACTAATCATTTATGACCATGAATGCAATGACAATGAACTTCAGTGATTTTTGAGAAATTTTAATTAGCCCTGTAGGTACAAGCATGAGGAAACACAAGACAACTAGACCCCCTCGTCAGTCAATGGCATGCTCCTAGCGAAATGCAACGAAGTGGAACGAGCGAGACACCTAGGAATGATATGCAAAAAGCGAACTGATCTCTAACGCAGGGCTGTAAGGACCAACTCTAACATTGGCTCCAATGGGGATGGTGGCTCCGAGGAGATGCCAAGAACGGCAGATCTCTGGGGGAGTCAGACAGTGCCTTCATCCATTGGGCGATGGAGTCATTATTTCAACAAATAACACAAAACTTTTGATACATTTATTGACTGCAAACTTGACTAAAAAGCGACTGAAACTTGACCAAAACTAACTCGACTCTAAAACTGAAAAGACTGATAAAACTGACTTGAAAAACTTCAAACCAACCAACCTCCATCTCCAGAATTATAGCCTTCGCTCCGGGCCCCAGGCTGAAGATGAGAGATCAGTACACACTTGCAATAAAACAGAAGCAAAATGATATATACAATGATGATGAAATCAGCAGAAAATACTCAGAAGTGGTATCGCTTTAGCAGCCGACCATTGATCGGCCCTCCAGGACAATCATCTCCATTCATTTCCTTGAGAAGAAAAGAGTTTTGACTGCGATACGCTGCAATTTTAAAATCACCCTTCCATAAGTTTTCAAATTTGTCGTGCTTTCCCTTATCTTCATTCCGAGCATCCCACTTCAAAACCACCTCATCTAGCTGAAACTTATCTGCCTTTGCCTTCCTGTCATAAATCTCCTTGATGCGCTCCTGCAACTTGAAATTATTTTGAAATACCTCCTCCCGTGTCTGCTGTAAATGAATCATCTGATTAATCCTCCGCTGCATGGGATCTTCCTCACTACCAGCCTCCTGAAGCAATTTGACTACCGGGACAGCAAGCGAAGTAGGAAAAACCGTGTCTACCCCATACACCAACTCGAAAGGAGACATTCCAATAGACTTTTTATGACTTACCCTATCAGCCCATAGTGCATTCACTAATTTCTTGTGCCAGACCTTTTTATTGATTTCCAGCAATTTCTTAATGATATTTACCAAAGACTTATTTGAAGATTCCGCCAAGCCATTTCCCTGCGGATGGTAGGCGGTCGAATGTCCCAAGCTGATATTGTACTTATAGCAAAATTCAACCATCCTCTTTGTTATAGCATCATTTCTCACCTTCACATGATTCATGATTGCTTTGATGGTTTTGGGCACCCATTCCTACAGACTTGGACAAATTCACTTAAAAACAGTGTAAAAATCCCCATACGCGACTATGCCCATACTTTTCCGTGTGTATACGCGAGTCCAGCTAGACTTTTCCGTGTATGCCATTAAAATGATCACATGGTCGACTTCAGCTCATTTATTCCCATTGTGTAGAATTGTGCCATAGTGATCGGTGAAGACCTCGGGTTGCATCAGCATTCTTCGGTTCACTTTTGACAGTCCTTTCAGTTTCTGCCAGTGATGTCGTCCACCCTTATATGTTGCAGTTCAGTACAGCAGCATCCTATATGTTGGCTCCCAAGTTGCGTGATTGTACCGTTTGATCCACCTCTTATGATCCGGTACTTGGAGATTCAGTTACTTATTTGATCAGACATCCAGTTGCACCATCTTTGATCAGCTTTCTATATGTGATACTTGGACATTGATTCAAACTTACACTTCCGGGCCATGCTCAGATGATTCATTGTGTACTTTCAGTTCAGCTATACTTGTATACATGTTGGATCTATTCACTACTTTCTATATGATGTATTTTTGACTGAGCATGGGTATGCCCGCCTCAGCATGAGTTGACTCTCTGTTTTCTTTCATTGGTTTTGGCAGGCTGAAATCTGGTGAAGTCCTCTCTTGTCCTTGCGAAGTTCTTTCTATGTGCATAATACATTTCGGCCATCATGTACCCCTTCTGACCTCATATATTAGGGGGCATATGTTATAGCATCATTTCTCACCTTGACATGATTCATGATTGCTACATGGCTTTTGGGCACCCATTCCTACAGACTTGGACAAATTCACTTAAAAACAGTGTAAAATCCCTCATACGCGACTATGCCCGTGTTTTTCCGCGTGTATACGCGAGTCCAGCTAGAATTTTCCGTGTATGCCATTAAAATGATTAAAAAATATATAAAAATCCCTAATTTCGCGCTGGGTTGATGGTTACTCGGGTAGTTCAACCACCCCAGCCCGTGGCCAACTGTTTCCAACTGCTGAAACTACTTGGAGGGACTATAAAAAGCCCTCATGTGTATGGCCTAAGGGGGAGAGAGAATTATTGATATTATACTCTGTTGGTATTCCCTATCCAAGTCTGATTCCCCGTGCCTCCTGCACTTTCCCAGTTCATTATAGGAAACCCTTGTTTCCTTGAGATGCACATCTCCCTATATGTCATCTCGTATGCACTAGTTTGGAAGGAGTCTTAGCGAGGCAAGGGCTGGACGGATCCGGACGACGGTCTGCGAAGGCCGTGGAAGGATCAGGTGATCTCTCCACTTGTTACTTTTGTACATGCTATTTATAATACAGAAGTACCGTGCTGTTCCCGAAATAAACGTGTTAGTGTATGCTTATATGTATGTGAAAATTGTTATTTAAGCATTCATTATGATTTATTTAATGTTTTATATGAATCTCACTAACATTTAGAGTAGAAATATGTTGTACAATCAGTTCTTCGTGCTTGTTTCTTCTTGTCTTTCGGGTTAAGAAGGAAGGACGGTTGCTGGGGGTTTGAACCCTGCGGGATCTTCTTCAACCATAGGACCTACGGGTAACTTCCTCATTCTACTCTATTTAGTTTTTACGACGTGCATGGTTGTGTGAGTGCGATTAAGTAGCATGCCCCTGCCTCTTGTGGTCATGTACTTCGAACCTCTAGGGTGAAATTCCCGAAACAAGTATTATTTTCCTTTCTTAATTAATTTATGGTAGAAGAGTTTAGACTAGGATCTTATCGAAGTGATTACCTTATTTAAGCAATAAACATTAAAAAATGGATGTGCATGTGAAGATGGTGGCAACTCGATTTGTGGGTCATACTTCCCATCCTGCTGTGACACCTTATAGGGTCCACGATACCTGGAAATTCATTTATTTTATTTTCATTATTTGAGGGACATCTATTTATATGGTGGCAATCTCACAAAAACAATACCCCCACTTCAAATTCCCTTTCCTTTAGATGTTGATATGCTTATTTTTTCATCCTACTTTGTGTCATAACCAAGTTTTCCTTCAAAATTTATAGAACCCCTTGTTACTGTTGGATGTGGTCCTCTAATGCTTGAGCCTTTATAGTCCTATTCAAGGGTGATGTGATGGATGGAGGATGATATCCATAAACTGACATAAATGGTGACATTTTTTATGAAGTATTAAGGATGTGTTGTACCACCATTCTATCAATGGAAACAATTTGATCCATTGTGCATATTTATTAGATGTAAGTTAATATAGATATCCTTCTAAAAACTTATTCATAATATTATTTTTCCCATCAGATTGTGGATGGTAAGATAAGTTGTGAGCCAATTGATTATCCAAATGAGAAAATAATTCTTACCAAAATTTCTGGTGAAAATTGGATCTCTATCACTTACAATAATGTCTGGTATTCCATGTAGATTTTGGACTATTTCCATGAATGCTTCTACCATAATTATTTTCTTTAAAATGATGAGAAAGAGAGCTACAATGAGCATACTTTTTCATTTGAGCTACCACTACCATAATGACACTCTTTTCTTTAGATTTAGGAAAACCTGTAATAAAATCCATTGAATGTTCCTCCCAACGTTGGTTTGGTATGGCTAATGGTTGAAGCAGTCTTGGGGTCTTGATAGTCTCTCCTGTATTTTTTTGGCATACCACGCATTCCACAACAAAGTTTTTCACATTTGCTTTAATGCCTTCTCAAAAAATGTCTTTCTTTATCTTATGGCATGTATTCAAGAACCTTGAATGTCCTCCTATAGGAGAAGTGTGTAATTCCAATAGGACTATTTCTTTGATTTTATAATTCTTACATAATTATAAGAGATCATGATACCATAATAAATCATTTTTCCATGTAATTTTTTCTACTGCATTAGGGTCCTTCTATGTTTGTTCAATTATCCTACATATCTTCTCGTCTTGCTTCCATTTTAACTTTTCTTCTTCCACCTAGTCAAATTGTGGAATGGAAATAACACATAGTAAATCATTTGTGTCTTCCTCCCTCCTTGATAGTGCATCAGCCAAAATATTTTGTTTTTACCCTTTTGTATATAATTTCAAAGTCATAACCCAACATCTTTTTTACCATTTTTTTTCTCTTATGAAAATAGCCTCTACTTCAAGAACTACTTTAGGCTATCATGATTTATTTTGATTTTGAAGTACTTTCCCATTACGTGTGGACACCATTTCTTGAAAACATGTAATATGGCCAACAATTCCTTTTCATAGATGGGTCAGTGTAATTTCTTTCGTTTAAGTTCACTACTTTCATAGGAAAGGGGACTTCCTTGCATCAAAATTGCACAAATTCCATGGCTTGAGGCATCACACTCCTTAATAAATATTTTTGTGATGACATCAGGTGTCACCAAGAAGGGAGTTATACACATAAACTCTTTAAGTTCTTCAAATTCTTTGGTCGTTTCTTGAGTCTAAGAAAATGCATCCTTCTTAAATAATTTTTTTATAGGTTTTTTTATTTGACCATAAATATTGAAATTTTTGCGGTAATATCTTGTTAATCCTAAGAATCCTATGAGTTCCTTCAATGAATTTTGGATTGACCATTCCCTCATAGATTTTATTTTGTTAGGATCCATCTTGACACCATCATGTGATATAGTATGACCCAAATATCCTCCATATAGGCATACTTATAAGGATTCACATATAGTTCTTGCCCTTCCAATAGTGTCAAGAACCTACCAACATGTTGTACATGTTCTTCCCAATATTTGTTGTAAATTAGTATTTCATCAAAAAATACTATCACAAATTTCTGAAAATACCTTAGCATGATTATTGACACATGATTGAAGATCAACTTAAGCAGAGAATATCCTCTTCCTAATTATGGAGGCTCATTTGATTCACCTCTTTCTGCAGTAATTTGTAGGCAATCTTCTCATCCACATCAGAGATACTTTCCACCTAATTGCTTAAATTTTTGGCGATAATATTATTTTTCTTCCCATCCTTCTTCTAGTTCCTTTTGTTTAGATTTGGATGCAATTTCCAACCCTTTATCCCCCATGTATCCATCAATGTTACACTAGTTGCTAGGATCATTACTCTAGTGTGTTGTATCTGTTTCCTTATTTTCTTCCCACCCTTTCCACATCTTCTTCCCCTTCTTGGATTATTCCTAGTGTTCCTTCAACTTTGAACCACTTGAGTTCCCTTTCTTTTTCCTTTTTCTTCTAATTATGATAGTACACAAAGGTCATCATCATTCTAGGTTTGAATGAAATCAGTTTCTTTTAAAAATGGTTTTATATACCCCCCAAATTCTTGAGGAATACATCTAGGTTCTAGGGGGTGTCTAGAATTGTTTCCATCTTTCTTAATTGCATTTTGTAATCCTATACACTTTTCCCCAAAATTTTCCTATGTATTGCAACCCAATCCACTAATCCTATACACACATGATAGGGTCGAATTGGGACTTTATGTGATTTTTAAAATCCTCCCACACAGTTATTGGAGGATCTCCCTCCAACCTAAGGTTTTCATGTGGCTTTCCCACTAGGTTAGGGAATGAACCTATAATTTCAAAAAGAAAATGAAATTTTGTGTTCCTCATTTATTTGGTGAACACTAAGTTAAACCTCTAATTGTTTCAACTAGTGATATAATTTCAAAGCATCAATCTCACCTTGATACAACTTCATTTTCACCTTTGTTTCCATATTCAAGAGGGATTTTCAATGGATCACGACAACTAAACTCGAATACTCTTTCTTGGGTTATTAATTGGAATCCTTCTCTAGTTATTCTCAATCCCTAAATTTTCCCTTTTTTCTAATCGTAAGTTGGAACCTCCATCTTCTCTAATTCCAAACTTATTTTCTTGAGTTTTCATAAGGAGTTTCATATTTATAGTTTATATATGTGACTTATGCTCATATTAATGCATATATCTCATCCATTAAATCTCAAGGGTTATTAGAAACATTTTCATTAGCCATGGTTGGGGTTCTATTACTTCTTCTCAAACCATTTCCTAGATTCTATACAACTTCCATAAAAACAATCAAAAGCAACTTCTTGTTGATACTAATAATATATCCAAGTTATCATGGACCTGAACAAATGGACCTTTTATTGAACAATTCATCACAACAAAAGTACTAAATTAAACCAAAATCTATACTATGAAGGGTTAATTCCTTTAGATTCAATATCGATTAATACCAATTTTTTTTTATGTATGCGATAAATAAACGCAAAAATAGATAATAGTGAAATATTAACATAAAACAATCACAATAAACACTAATATATTCTCTTGGAAACCCTTTAGGAGAAAACCCAAATGGAATACAAGGTTTCTCTTGTCTTATCGGAATGTAAGTAATTCCAGTGTAAAGGAGAAGACACTCCCTATGGAATTACCTAAGACTTGTGGCCCATGGATTGCTACAAAACAAAATCCCCTCTGTTATCCTCTCCATACCCACTCCCAAGTTCTTCTTCTCTACTTTGTAACAAGATAAAATCAAAATGAATGGAACCTAATTTCCTTTTAGTGGCTTAGTTATAACAAAATTGATAGAAAACTAGGGGTTAAGTCTTACTCTATCGACTCCCAAATAGAGATACAAGTTTTACCCTTCTATAGTCTTCTTCACAATATTCACATGGATATCCCCTTTCCATGAATAACAATGGTTGATGTTTTATCCTCTCTAGTTATGGTAGTCAAATCATGATAGCTCAACTTCCGAGAAGCATAAATTTTTTATCGAACTCTAAAAGACATCTTTCTTACACTATAGTAAAGGTATCTAAGAGTAGAACAATGTTATGGGGTCCAACACTTAGGTAGGAAATTTCACCCTAAAAAAATATTTAATGCCACAAAATAACCCCAAAAGGTTTCATACCCTAATTCGAAATTAGGTCCCATTGATAAACTAATCCTATAGGATTATTCCTTCCATTTTTTCACTTTAAAAGCATTGAGATGAAAAATTATATAGTGATCAAATCTATAAAAATAGGATTCAACTCCTTGTTGGTAGACGGATTTCTGAAGGGAGACTACTTCTTCCACCAGCATCATTACAAAATACTCTATCAAAGATTACTCACCTTTTTTTTATTATAACAGAAAATAAAATCTACATGGACTAGTTTTCTAATACTAATCATAAATATAGAATTACTGGGATCAACTTAATTGCTGTGGAGAATACTCTTTGAATTGAAATTTCATGTTTAAAGATGAGGATGAGAGTTGTTCATCACCTCCCTAAGTGGGAGAGATGGGTTTAGTGCCATCTATATCACCCTCACCATTGTTGGTTGTTCCTCGAGGGATGCATGCAATTGCAATTTCCACATTAAACACCCGTTTCAAATGCTTCAATTTTTCCTTCAAACATTCTAATAGTATAGAAGATTTCTTCATGATTTTCCTTATTTTTTCAACAACCCAAGCAATGATAGTTTTCACTATCTAGAATGTTTGTGCATTTTGTACAACTTAGTCTCTTTGGTGTGAGAATGAGTGAGGTTAGAGACCAACCCATTAACCTCCCTATCGATCCAATTCTATGAAACATTTTTTGATGCAAAACATGGTCAAAGGGATTGACAACCAATGATTATGATGGTTCGCAATGTTGAGATTCAACAAGATGATGAGCTTAGTGAAAAGAGTCGCCTTCACTAAGTGGGGTCCGCAGGCTATTTCGCGCAAGTCTATTTTTAGACTATGTCTATTTTTGGACATGATGATCATATTTCAGAAGTTGCAGGATGCTATTTGTGGATGGTTGATCAAGTTGGAAAAAATAGATGAAATTCTATTTTTAGAATATTGGGCGAAGTCTATTTATATATCGTCAATCTAAAAATAGATGCATGTCAATTATTATTAGCTCTTAATAATAATCAGACTCTAAACAACAACTTATTCTCTTGGAGCACTTCAGTTCAGTGCACAGATGTGGCACATCAGCTCACAGAAGGAATTACGCTATTCCTGAGGGTTTAATGGAGCTAATGCATAGAGAACTTAGTTAGAACTCAAGTGGCAGAGTTATGACACAATTGGAAGAAGTAGTTATGGAGTTGTATTTAGTTTAACTCAGTTAGACTCAGTTGAGCTAGTTGTATCTAGTCTAACTGATTGATACACTAGTGAGAGTGGAGTGAATTAATTAGTTAATTAATTCATAAATAATAACTCATTAATCAACTGAAGAATACATCAGTTAACTACAGTGCATGGCAGTTTCAGTGGAGACCAGTGGAGAGATAAGTGAAAGGGCAAGATAGACTATCTGTTGTGACTATAGTGATGCATTGATTGCATCACACACTCAGTGGAGATGCCAATGAGGATTGCGCAGTCAAGGATGGAGTAATTTGAATTCATTCAGAGCTATTCTTCATCAGAGATTTCTCAGTGGAGGCAGGCTAGCAGGTGGCAAAGATCGGTGCATGGATTTGTAAGATTAGGCCTAATTAGTGTATGACAATTGTACTGTACTGAGAGCTTGTGATAAGCTTTGTATGTTTGTATGAGATTGTCATATGATCTCCATGTTACATAATATATAGTTGGGGTTTTCAGCTTCAGGCTTTCCCGGTTAAAAACTGTGTTATGTGCGATTGAATATTTTTGTTTATGCTTCACATGTGTGTGTAATTAATTTTTCCGCAAAAGATTAACAAGTGGAATAGATTCAGTATCTTGCATAAAGTTAAATAGTGTGAGATTAGGTGGATCTTGGAAATATGCATGCTTAGTGCATATAATTTCTACATGGTATCAGAGCATTGTTGATTGAAGATTGCAATTGTGAAGTGAGTTTGTGCTGGTGGACAATTCGAATTTGCTACAGAAGATTCTTGGTGCAGAAATCAAGTATACATTGAAATGTCTTTCAACGGGTTGAGATTGGAGTATGCCCTTGATGGGAGCTCAAATTACATAGCCTGGAAGGACAGGATGGAGGTGGTGTTGGAGGATAATGGGCTGAAGGAGTTCATCGATAGCGATGTTCCTAAGCCGGGATCTAGCGATGCTGCATTACTTGATGCATGGCAAAAGAAGACTGCAAAGACGAGGAGGATTCTGTTGGAAGGTGTGAAGGACCACATTGTGTCCAACCTTCATGGGAAAGCCACTCCATTCTTAATGTGGAAGGTTTTGACAGACTTGTTCCAAAGCAGAAGTGACCAGAGGAAGTTGGCGCTTAAAGACAAGCTCAGAAAAATAAAAATGGAGAAAGGCGACAGTATTCCAAAATACCTCACGAAGTTTGTCCACTACAAGGATGAGCTAGGAAGTGTGGGGGTTACTGTTGATGAAGAAGACTTGGTGAGCTTGGCTCTCCTTGGGCTTCCGAAGAGTTGGCATAGCTACGAAGACTCTGTCAATGGACGGGAGAAACTGCCAGGATGGGAGCGACTTTGGTTGGATCTTGTGCAGGAAGAGATAAGGTGGGGTACCAGGGATGGATCTTCATTGAAAAATGAAGATGAAGAGAATTGCGCTTTGGGTCTGCCAAAGCAAGGAAAGAGAAGGGGAAGAAAAATCCTTCTAAATTCGGTGCGAAAGGCAAGAAGCTGGACTTGTCCAAAGTGAAGTGTTTTCACTGTCACGAGCATGGACATTTCGCCACTAACTGTCCACAGAAGAAGAAGAATAAGCAGGCTGCTGGATCTACAGCTGGAGAGGCCTTAGCCTCACAATTTGAGCTGGATTTTTCCTTGATCGCATGCTTGGTTTCAAGCTGCATGGGATCGGTGTGGTATCTTGATAGTGGTGCGTCTTTCCATATGACGGGAGACAAAGAGTTGTTTAGTGACTTGGAGGAGAAGGACCTCCAAATGCATATAGAGATGGGCGATGATGGTCGATACAGTGCGACTGGCATTGGGACCATTACCTTTGAGAGGGAGTCCGGTAATCCATTCTTGTTGAAGAATGTCATGCATGTTCCAGGTCTGAAGAAGAACTTGGTCTTAGTCGCAATGCTGGAAGACAGGGGTTATGATGTTGTTTTTAGTGAGGGAAAATCCTTCCTTCAACATAAAAAAAGGGGTCAAACCAAGAAGATAGGGGTTTGAATTAAGAACCTATACATGCTAGAGGTATATGGTTGCGTTGCAATGGTGGGCAAAGCAGAAGAAGTGGTGAGCCGAGATGAGGGCGAATTATGGCACAGGAGATTGGGCCATCTTCACCATGGCGCTTTGAAAATTTTGCAACAAATTTCTACTGGACTTCCCAAGGGTACTCTTGCACCGGTCCAGATCAGTGAAAGGGATGTACTATGGGTAAGTTTTTGAAGACCACCTTTCATGAGAAGGAGAACTGTGCTTCGGTGATCCTGGAGAGAATTCACACAGATGTGTGTGGACTGTTCTCGGTTGCTTCAACAACAAAACACAGGTATTATGTGATATTTGTTGATGACTATTCTCATAGATGCTGGATCTTCTTCATGCAGAAGAAGAGTGAAACGTTCTCAAAGTTCTGTGAGTTCAAGGAATTGGTGGAGAAGGAGTCGGGGAAGCAAGTGAAAGCTCTACGGAGCGATAATGGTGGTGAATACATCTCGGGTGAATTCAAATACTTCTGTAGCAAAGAAGGAATTCGAAGAGAACTCATAGCGCCTCATAACCCACGGGGAGAATGGAGTCGCGGAGAGAAATAAAGGAAATATAGAATGATCGTGGTCTTATGAGCGTGTCGCATGACCAGGGCCTACCGATGCACTTGTGGGCGGAAGCATGCAACACTGCGGTTTATGTGCAAAACCGTTGTCCTCATAGAGTACTTGGCATGAGTACACCCAAGGAAGCTTTTACTGGTAAGAAGCCTGATATTTCTCATTTGAATATTTTTGGCTCACCTGTTTACATTCATGTGACAAAGGATGCTAGGAAGAATTTGGAGCCGACTGCAGAAGTTGGGATATTTGTGGGGTACAGAGAAACACCCCATAAATATCATGTGTATTTTCCAAACAGTCGGATGACTGTTATGTGATGGGATATAAAATTCAATGAGGTGAAATCCATGAAGTTGTCACTTGAGAGGGAGCTACACTTGCATGCGGAAGGAGGAACTTATTATTCCCAAGGATGAGCCTTTGGATGTGGAGCAGCCACAGGAGGAGATTCATGGAGTGGAAGAGTCCACTCATGTAGAACCAAACATCAGACAAGGCAATAAGCGTACCACAAAAGCTGAGAGACTGAAGGTGGATGCGGCATGGAATGTAGGAGTTCCTACATCACAACACAGACAGAGATAGTCACCTGACCAATATACTAGATACATGGCTCTTATGAGCAAGTGTATTTTGACAAAGCCATCTTCTTTTGAAGAAGCATCATAGGAGCCCACATGGGTAGATGCCATGGCGGAGGAGTATGACTCCATTGTCAGAAACAGTGCTTGGGAGACTGTTCCAAGGCCGGTGGGAAAATTAGTTGTAGGATCAAGATGGATCTACAAGGTGAAGCAAGCTACTGATGGGAGTGTCGAGAAGTATAAGACAAGATTTTTTTCCCAAGGCTTCTCACAGATTGAGGGGATTGACTATGAAGAAGCCTTTGCACCTGTCACATGGTATTATTCCATACGGACCATCCTTGCTCTCTCAGCGCAGATGGGTTGGCACATTCATCATATGGATGTGAAGATTGTGTTCCTTAATGGGATCAATGAGGAAGAGGTGTACATTGAGCAGCCTGAAGGATTTGAGATCTTCAGCAGCGAGTCGCATGTGTGCAGGCTCAAAAGAGCGTTGTATGGGCTGAAACAAGCACCCCATGCTTGGTACACTCAGATCGACAACTATTTCACTGGACTTGGCTTCACCAAGAGTGAGGCGGATGCAAACCTGTACCAGATTGTGGTGGAGGGTAAGCTTTTAATCATTGTACTTTATGTTGATGATTTAATACTAACAAGTGATGAGCAGTTGATACACTCATGCAAGGCAGATCTTGCAAAGGAGTTTGAGATGAAGGATTTGGGCCTCCTTCATTATTTCCTTGGATTGGAAATATGGCAGCAGGAAGGTGAACTGTTTGTGTCTAAAGGAAATTATGCCCAGGAGATACTAGAGAAGTTTCACATGCAAGGCTGCAAGCCTATCGACACTCCTCTTTTAGGAAATTGGAAGAAAGAGGGTGGTACATCGGCAGAGGTAGTGGATGCCACTTTTTATTGACAGTTGGTGGTTTTTCTCATGTATTTAGTCAATACAAGACTAGACATATGCTATGTAGTGAACCAGCTTTCACAAGCAATGGTTAAGCCTGCCAAGCTCTTTTGAAAGGCAGGAAAGCATGTCCTGAGATATCTCATGGGCACATCTAAGTATGGTTTATGGTAAAGACAGATGGATGAGGAGAATTTGCATGCCTTCACGGATGCAGATTGGGCAGGAAGCCCAATAGACAGAAAGAGCACATGAGGAGGGATTTTCAGTATCAGATCTACGACAGTTTCTTGGTACGACGAAACAAAGATCCGTGACACTCGGTTTGGTGGAAGGCAGAATACATGGCGACACTTTTAGGCGCATGTGAGGCTACTTGGATGAGAAGGTCTGGATTTGGTTTGTTCGGTTCACATTTAGATCCACGATGATTCATTGTGATAATCGAGTTGCATTAAACTCTCGGTTAAATGTTTTTCATGATAGATCTAAACATATTGATATCCGGTATCATCATATCAAATATTGTGTGCAGCGGAAGATCATGTTGCTTCAGTACATTCCTACAAAAGATCAGGATGCAGATATTCTGACGAAGGCGCTCACCAGGAGCAAATTCGAATACCATAGCGGCAAGGTCGGGGTGAAAGATAATCCCTATATAGTTGAGAGGGAGTGTTGAGATTCAACAAGATGATGAGCTTAGTGAAAAGAGTCGCCTTCACTAAGTGGGCCCGCAGGCTATTTTTGGCGCAAGTCTATTTTTAGACATGGTGATCATATTTCAGAAGTTGCAGGATGCTATTTGTGGATGGTTGATCAAGTTAGAAAAATAGATGAAATTCTATTTTTAGAATATTGGGCGAAGTCTATTTATAGATCGTTGATCTAAAAATAGATGCATGTCGATTATTATTAGCTCTTAATAATAATCAAACTCTAAACAACAACTTATTCTCTTGGAGCACTTCAGTTCAGTGCATAGATGTGGCACAGCAGCTGACAGAAGGAATTACGCTATTCCTGAGGGTTTACTGGAGCTATTGCATGGAGGACTCAGTTAGAACTCAAGTGGCAGAGTTATGACACAGTTGGAAGAAGTAGTTATGGAGTTGTATTTAGTTTAACTCAGTTAGACTCAGTTGAGCTAGTTGTATCTAGTCTAACTGATTGATACACTAGTGAGAGTGGAGTGAATTAATTAATTAATTAATTCACAAATAATAACTCATTAATCAACTGAACAATACAGCAGTTAACTACAGTGCATGGCAGTTTCAGTGGAGACCAGTGGAGAGATAGGTGAAAGGGCAAGATAGACTATCTGTTGTGACTATAGTGATGCATTGATTGCATCACACACTCAGTGGAGATGCCAATGAGGATTGCGCAGTCAAGGATGGAGTAATTCGAATTCATTCAGAGCTATTCTTCAGCAGAGATTGCGCAGTGGAGGCAGGCTAGCAGGTGGCAAAGATCGGTGCATGGATTTGCAAGATTAGGCCTGATTAGTGTATGACGATTGTACTGTATTGAGGGCTTGTGATAAGTTTTGTATGCTTGTATGAGATTGTCATATGATCTCCATGTTACATAATATATAGTTGGGGTTTTCAACTTCAGGCTTTCCCGGTTAAAAACTGTGTTATGTGCGATTGAATATTTTTGTTTATGCTTCACATGTGTGTGCAATTAATTTTTCCGCAAAAGATTAACAAGTGGAATAGATTCAGTATCTTGCATAAAGTTAAATAGTGTGAGATCGGGTGGATCTTGGACATATGCATGCTTAGTGCATATAATTTTTACACGCAATATGGTGGAATAGCTAAGAAAGGGTAGTCCAATTTCATAAAATGTCATTATGATAAGTTAAGGGATAATGGCAGAAGGATTACTTGTGTTCCCTTTATGGATTTTGTTCAATTTTTTTTCTTGAATGGATTTTTCAGTATGGAGTTCATTTTAGTTATTTTCTTAACTAGATGCTTTAGTGTTGACAATATTTGTTTAAGTTTTTTGGGTAAGGGGCATAAAATTGGAGGCTCACAAATAGAGCAAGTTGATCTCCACCACAACCCTGTGTGGTTATCTTTTCAAGTTCTCCTTTATTTTTTACTATGACCTTAAACTAATAAGTTATATTACCCAGCTACAATTTATTTTAAACAAATGAATGCATAATTACCAAAACCATAATCATCCCTAATGTTACAATAAATACTTTAAGATTACTCTAAATTAATTAATGAACTAATAAATAAATAATACCTATATTTTACAAGGACCATGACCATGATGATCATTCCTAATGTTAAAATCAATATTTTACCATAATCATAAACTATTTAAAAAAAATTACAATTAAAATTAATGCAATTATCAGTACTACCTAGCTACAAAGCCCATAAGAATACTCCCTAATATCAACATGTTTTCCTGATAATACCTTCCCTAATGCAGTGAATGAATTATAAATTATATTTGCAAGCTCAATGATGATCATCCGAAATGTTAAAATGAATCCTTTGCTGTGATCCTCAACTTTGCCAATTACATACAGAAACAACTCTAAATTCCATAACACAATGAATGAGTTTGTACAGCGAGAAACCTATGCACAGACCTACAATAGAGGTAGAAGCCACTAAGATGGCACACAATGAAAATAGGACATCCATTGGACTAAAGTACTAGTGACTTTCTTCCACTTGCTACCCCCGTACTACTTCTGTAAGTGAGTAGAGTCTCCGTCTCCAAATCTCTCAACTAATTCAATGGGCTCTTTTTCTTGTCGTTGGCCGTTGATGTATTTCTATGCGTCTTCTTGTTGGGATCCACACTACCTTTCACTGTTGCCTACCTCACATCCACAACATACTCCTACAAATCTCCCCATCATCACGTGGTAAATACGGTATATAAACTTTAGCAAAATAAAAAATTAGCAAACAGATTTTTCTTGAGAAATTGTAGTATCTATATCTATATTTTTTTTTTTCAGTAAAAAAAAACGTTACTTCTTATATTATATTATATGAAAGGTAATACATAAGTCTTGAAACTTTACATTCTTAACGGTCAGACTTTCGAGATGTTCATCTAAATCACTACATGATTTATGTTGCTACAAAATATGACAAAAAGACATTTAGAGAATTTTAAGAAACAAAAATTATGTTCTAATTTTGTTCATCCGCGTCCTTCAATCTCAAACAATGCCACTTGGACCTATGTATATATCTGCATTCTCTATTCCATTAGCCTCCTTCACTTTGTAGATATTAGCTTTCCTAAGAGTAGATGATGGTACCTACATTTACCAAAATTCCATGATTGTGAGCATTGAAAAAAAACTTACCACTTTCCTTACCTATGCTTCTTTTTTAAAGTAAATCAGTTGTTCCATTTTGTTCTCTATAGAGATGTTCAAAACTGAAATTAACAAAATTCCTTACCAAATCTTTCATTTGAGCCATCCAATTGTTTAGGATAGGTGGATTGAAGTCATTGCAACCCTTCAACCATTCAATGACACATTTTTCATCTTCGAAGATTTTTGTCTGATCTATACCCAACCACCTCACAACACACAACACCCCCCATAATTCAATAATTTCCATTGTGTTGTTCATTCCTCTTCCCCCCTCCCACCAGAAGTTAAAAAATACTTCCTTTTCTATATAGATGACAACTCCACATCCACAAGCTCTATTAGCACCCGTTCCATCAAAAAAACCCACAGGGAATGATTGCCAAATTTCCTTGGGTCTGAAAGTTATGTGTCCTTTGTCCAACTGCACTGGACCAATTTCGTTGAAATAGTTCACCATATTGTTGATGTCCTCATGTGTCTCAGTGTTATTCTGCTCAAAAATTATGGTAATGCGCTTTCTCCATA